>JAPZEA010000026.1:20126044-20136363 GCA_029783685.1 Heniochus monoceros
AACCTACTTACACAGTTTTTTCATTCAGTAAGGCAGAATAAACGTGGTGCTGCAGCTATGTTTTCAGATAGGCTTAACTTGCTCTAATTACTATGAGGTAATTAGAAGTGGTGACTTCAATATCCACACTGGCAGTTCTGCTTCCTTGAATATGGCCCATTTCATCAACCTTCTTTGCTCTTTTGTCCTGATTACACATGTTACTGAGCCCACCCATCAATGTGGCCATTCCCTTGATCTTGAAATCTCCCTGAATACTGATGCCAGATGAACTACTATTCAAGATCATTGCTGTTTACTGTGAAGTAACATCAGCCACAAAACATGTCAATTCAAGCAGAATTGTTAGAATCTCCTGAATTGCTGCATCACTGAGAACCAAAAACTTTCTATCCAAATTCAAGCTCCATGGAGAAATGTTGGCAATTAAAACTGGACTGCCGTAAAGCCGAGAGGAGGCCGTGAAGAACTTAACTCCAGATTGATAGAGACAGCTTCAATACAAATAATCTGTGCTTCTGAACTGCAACAGAAACATGAAACTAGCCAGAAAATCCTACCTGTCAAATCTTATTGATAGCCACGAGTACAATCCAAACTTCTTTGTCTCAGTCATTTACCAACTGACTAATCCTCCTCCAGCTACTCATACAAACTTATTTCCCCAAAATAACTAACAATTCCGCCGACTTTGTTGCTAGTCCACCTCTGCATGGAGTCACATTTAAACTTTTCTCCACAGTGAGCTTCAGTGAGCTCGCTGATGTTATGAGCCAAATTAGATCATCCACCTCTCCCCTTGATCCACTCCCTGCAACCTTTTTTAAATTTGTTTTCAGTCATTTAGCAGATGTTTACTCGCCATAGTGAACAGCTCTCTCCAGAGTGGCATTTTTCCCCATTCATTATAGACATCTGTTAGAAGGCCCCTTTTAAAAAAGAACAATCGAGACCCTCCAGTGCTAAGTAGCTACCAAAAAATCTCCAACCTTACAATTGTCAGTAAATTAACTGAGAACGTTTTGTTTTTTTTTAACATGCATTGCATATCTATCTTGTAACTAATAACACATACAACAAATACCAGTTCAGTTTTAATCTCACTTCAGCACCTTATCACCTTATCTTCACATGTGTCTACATGGCTGCATCACATGGTCATCATAGCTACATAGATGACACACAACTCTACATTTCACCATCTCCTGATAACATCAGCACTTTAGATTCTCTGCTCAGCTGCCTGAAGGACATCAGTTTCTGGTTGTCACAAAATATCAAGCAGTTGAACAAAGAAAAGACTAAAATTCTAGTGCTGGGTGCAAACAATCAAAGGCAGCAGGTATTTGCACATTTGAAGTCCAAATCTCTTACGACCACTGACAAGGTCAAGAACTTTTATTTGTGATAAAACACATCAGCAACATCACCAAAGCAGCCTTCAATCAAATCAGAAATATGTCAAGAAGAGGAAGCAACACACCTCCTGTCTCAGTCAGACTCACAGTGGATTTTGAATTGCACATAAGTAGAATATGAAGAATAAAATCCAGGAAATTTGCCCTTTTCACTGGTCTTCCTGTAAAATCCATCCAACGGCTTTGGTTCATTCAAAATGCAGCTACCTGTGTCCAGACAGCGAGGTTTAAAGGTTTAAAGTTATCACCCCAAGTCTCAAACAACATCATTCGATATAAACTGTCCAATCTAAACACTGATGGTTCTAAAGCCATTACTGTACATTGTGCAATCAACGTTTAATAGGAAAAGAAAGCATAACCACTAACATCCCTGGTGAAGGAATATAGCAATGAAGTCACTTATAAACTATAAACTGAAGGCCTGCTGCTCCACGTGTATTTCTGAGCACAAAAAATACACATTTTCACATGAATAATTAAAGATTATTATTATTATTATTATTATTGTTGTTGTTGTTGTTGTTGTGTTTATTATCTGATCACAATTTAAGAAATACTGGCAATGTTATTGCTATGTTATGTAAAACTATATAACGGCAGCAGAAGCTGAGAAAAGAAGAAGTTACACCAGATATATCAAAAGTTTCTATCACATGATCCCCAGAGCTGATGAAGATTTTTCTGTGAGTGATGTTTGGTGAGAGCGACGAAATTATAGAAAAATGAAAATGATTGAAGACAGGGACTGCGGCCTTGTTGTAATTTGTGAGTCTAAGACTGCTGACGATCAGAGAGTGCCATATTGATATTCCAAAACTTATATATTAATTTCAGTTTTACCTTATGTTAAGAAATGAGGGCATTTTCATTCAGCTGCTCTAACTGCAGAACAGACTGCACTATACGACTGATTAATAACAACAGCAATAATAATAATAATAAATTAAAAAAGCAAATAGTCAATGGACTGCATTGATAGCTGATGGGGTAATTCTAATTTTCCTCAAGTCTGTGACTTGATGACTCTTAGGGTTTCCTGCTGAGCCTGACCAGAATAAAGAAGTCATCTCTATGTTTGAGTGAAGGAATTTGTTACAATTTGAGCTAATGAGCGAATGTTGAGCTTAAATATGAGCCTGTCTCATGGTGCTCTGTGTGACAGTTATTTCCTTCACCCCACTGCATCCACGCCGTCTTTTGTTCTGGCATTCCCTCATGTTTACAAATATCCTTAATTAGTGTGGTAAGATTATATTAATTTATTTTTTTCAGGAGGGATGCATATAAAATAGAATAATTTGGTGTGTGTGTGTTGTTTATTTTGGCATTTGGACAGTCCTATACTCTATCTCCACTAATAATTTTCTGTGGGAATCACTGACACACAAATGTGAAAGAACATGCAGGGAAAAAATAACTCGAGCTGATTTGAAATGCATTTAGCACTTAAACAAAGCTGGCATTTCCCAGTGTGTGCCTGTGCTGATCTATTCCTGTGTGAGCGCCTTGTACTACTGCTTCTGACTAAGAATGCACTGCCACCACATCCCTCGCTTGACTGGAGGACTTGTAAAGTAATTGAAAATGTTAAGAAAAAAAGTCTACTTTTTCCCATTTAAAAGCTGCCCCTACTGATTGGGAATATGCCACTTGATGTAAACGCAGACTATATATATATGCTAGATTGTATGATTTTGAGTATGTAAGTAGTCATCAACTGTGTACGGACAAACGCAGCAGCTGCCCTTCAATGGACTGATGAAACTCCATTGTCTAATAATAACGGAATACCATTTTTGTTCACAAATATATACCTGAAATATCAAATTTGTACAATTCATACTCTTGTCAGACATGTACAGGGTCACTGATGGAGGAGATGTATGAAAAATAACAAGTATCTTTTCCTTCCCCTTCCTTCATAACACAACCAAATCACGGTTGCTCCTCGTAGTCTCACACTTCCATCTGCTGCACATAGAAAAGACAGAGGACTCTTAATCGACACAAGAGACACCGATTGTTTTTCCTCAGGTGGTGATGAATTTCATTTGCATCACCAAACTACAATTCCTGTGGAGGCAAGGTTAATGCTCCTGCACATTAACCTCTTTCTGTATGCCTCCCAGACAATGGGCATTTGCATGACACCACATGCACACAAATCATATCTGCAAAACCATGTAGATACTCCACGAGAAAATGACTAATAATATTTAAAATATCAAGGCACGAACAGGCCCGCCTAGTATTAAGAAGCAAAAAAAAAAATGTTTTTCTTACTGTTTCTCTCACAGGTTTGATATTTCTCACTGCTATATGACACTATTAATAACTTTGCTTACTGCTCAGGAAACTCCCACACAGAGCGAAGCATTTGCA
The DNA here is from genome assembly GCA_029783685.1 of Heniochus monoceros. Lineage (NCBI taxonomy): Eukaryota > Metazoa > Chordata > Actinopteri > Chaetodontiformes > Chaetodontidae > Heniochus > Heniochus monoceros. The sequence goes on from JAPZEA010000026.1 coordinate 20,129,848, forward strand.
TGCATGCCATTTTAAAGAGTCCTTGACAGAAATTCAACCTGTAACGTGCTGCTTACAATGCAATAGTCAACGTCGACTTGCATTTTCACATTTCTTCTCATTTGTGTCATTTGCTGGCCTGTTGTTGAATAAATAATGTAGCACAGAAACCAAAATATTCCCAATTTGTTTAGTTGTTCTTTAAAAAAAATGCCAAAAACGTGAAGAAACAACTACAATTGCCCTCAAGACGCTGAAAAATCGCATCCAAAATTCCTTTTTAATACACAGCTTGATTGCACCAAAATCATTAAATATATTGTGCAACACTAACACAATGTCTGATGTTCTGGTTGCTGTTCGGTAATTGAAGACTAAAGCGAAAGGTCAAACGAGCAAAGAACCCTTAAATTAATGCTAAGAACTCCAGAGGCGATGGATAAATTAGCTATGATAAAAAAAAGAGCCCACACGCAAGAAAATGTCCTATTGAAATTGTATTCAAATGTGATGCAAATCCAAGGACATTTGCAATGAAAACTGTTTACCTGTTGCATCCTTTGAAACGGTGGCTGAACGCTTCTTTGGCTAGATTACGAGTGCATTTGAATAGAGCTCCTTTTGTTTGGATCTTCAACTTTGCATCGTCTTATTGTGCAGGGTTACTTTAAAAAAATTCTCTACAGCCAGAGCTAAATGTTTGCACGGTTGTAAAGTTGCCATACCTTTGTCCAGTTGACCCTCTTCATCACAGTTTCCGGCTTGTAGGTCTTCTTGGGCTTCAGTCCATAAGGCAGCTTGATGACAGGCAATGCAGGAGGTGGCGGAGGCCCGCCAAAGCCCCCAGGGAAAGGCGGAGGAGGTGGGGGCCCACAACCGGGGGGTGGAGGCGGAGGTGGAGGTCCTCCACCTGGGGGCGGAGGTGGCGGAGGTGGTGGTGGAATGCCTGCGTGGCCAGGGAGAGGAGGAGGAGGTGGAGGAGGGGGAGGACAGCCACCAGGTGGAGGTGGGGGAGGAGGTGGTGGAGGAGGAGGTGGAGCCGCTGCACCCCCTGGAAGGGGTGGTGGAGGTGGAGCTCCGGGCGCAGTGGGACCCGCTGCGATCTGCAAATACAGGGTAGAGATGTTAAAGGTGGCCTCCACGTCACCCAAGCCTCAGTCTGATGTTACTGAGAGCCACGAGGAGGATTTCTGGTTTTGTGTCGGTGAAGAAGCTTTTTTGTGTTGAGGAATACAATGTTTTACTGCCTGCATGACTGCGGTATCTTAGTGACTTGCCGTGATCTTTGACTGTGGAGAGAGCGGAGTGTGTTTGTGAGTGTGTGTGTGTGTGTGTGTGTCAATAACAGTCAACCAGCTCACTGCACTGTTTTCCATCAAGGATTACCAGGTTCTATGTGAGTGCTGCTTGTAAGGTCAGACCACATGAGGAGCTCACGTCTTCTGCTGATCTCATGACTTCACTATCCAAAGAGTTCATGGCCACAAGTTTAAAAACAGTTTATTTTTCTGGATGTTTGACTTCGCTATGAGTCCTTTAAGTGGCAAAAGTAAACACACCGCTAGTGACCTTCACTGTTCACACATGCAGGTAGATTCAGGAACATTTCCGTCTGGTGCCTTTTCACCCATGACATGTCAATGGCAGAACAAACAGTGCAAAGGACATCCCAGCACATGGCGGTAATGCTGAATGCCATAAAGCTCAGCAACAGAAGAAGAAGAAGACGGAGCAGGGCTGGACGGAAGATGTCTCTAATTTTTTTCAGGAACATGGCGGGCGGAGGAGCTGTTTTTGTCTGGTGCTCTTGTAATCTATTTAATATTCAGCCATTTTGCCAAGTGATGTTTTTCATGATTTACTAACCGGAAACAAGTCGAAGATTCAAATACGTCATCAGCAGAGTCTTGTGATTGGTTGAAAGTGTCTTTTGTCAGATGGACGTAACCCTTTACGTGCTTGTTCCTGCAATGTTGCTGCTTTAATTCGCAACACAGCCGTACCGGCATTTTCCCTGACATGTTAGTGGGTCTTGAGGTGGGAAACTTGCGGTACAGATTTCCTGAATATTGAAGGAAATGTTGCTGAATATTTGCATGTGTGAAAAGGGCTTTGGTCTTTTTTCTTTTCTTTTTTCTGTCATATTGTCTCATTTAAATTTTTTAACTTTGTAAATTTGCACAGTATTTTTATTTTTTTTTTTTATTTTTTTATGCAAGTCCTTGTATAGGTGCCAGATTTGGAAATACCCATACAGTACCCATCAGTAATACATAGAGCAGTGATTAAGTTTAGTGAGAGTTTTACACTATCCCCACAACAACATCAGGTATGTATTTGGAGAAACAAGCGGGATATTTGAAGCTGAACTTAAACTCGGTGGCTATGACACTTCAATTATTTGACCCTCATTCATGTTTTTCTAGATTTACTGGTATTTATAGTAATATCTGACATGAAAATACATGAGTGGTCAAAACTGTTCAGCTACAAGTTGGGATATACTGCACATATGTAAACTGTCTGCATACTTGGGTTAAGTCTATCCCCATACATGCTGTGTATTTACGTGGGATGTCAGTTTAATTGAGGAGGGCAATCACGAGTACTTTAGACTAACTGAGGCACAAATAAATTCACTTGCATGAAACAGGAAACTGGCTGTAATGACTCCCTCAAGCAATTCTACAGCGTGAGGATAAGTTCTAGTAATGGGACTTGACATAATGCTACATTATATATCAGACCATGACTTGTACAGCTCATACTAAACATAATGTCAGATATATCAGAACATTTTCAATTCAAACTCGGATTTGTGTATTTTTTGTAAATTTCACTGTTACATTATCTAATCGTTGTTGTCACAAATCACCTTTTTTTCAAACTGGTTGCATAAACTGTAACTGAAATCATTAATTTATAATTATCAATCACATAGCCACAAAAGGCAAACTCTGCTCTAGTTTGTTTATACTTGCTCATTGGAGGTACAAGTCATGCGATGTCAAACACAACCAGTTCATCTGATTTTAGAGCAAGAGACTGGAATTCTTCTTGGAAAAAAATGCTGCTTTATATGAAATGCTGGCAAAAAGGTGGGCTTAACATGTTCAGGAATACTAATCCCTGGGGGTATGTATGTAAATACGCCGCGAAATGTTGGAGGAAGACCTGTTATCGACTACTGTTTTAATTTACAAAAGATAAGAATGTTGCTTTGCCATCAAGCCTTCATCATGAGTCCTCACAATGGCAGGCTATTACACAGTAGACAGGGATGTAATTAGACCTGAGACTGATAAGACAAAGTCTTTCAGTCCTGTGGCATGTCGGCACTATCACACATACCACATACACAGGTAGTCAGTGATAGTCAGCGATAATGCCAATAGAAAAATGTTAAAGAGAAAACAGTTATGCAAATACAACAATTACAGACACCCAAGCTTAGACAGAGTTTGATCTCTGAAGCTGATTAGATGCCGGCTCTTACCAAAAAGCATTTCCACTTGCACTTCTCATTTCCAAAAGCAATTCCCCATTATGCGCTTTTCCCCCAGTCACTTGATTGTGTGCGCAAATGTGATTGGCTTCATATTTAAAGACATTACGTTGTGTTTTATTACATAATGGCATTGGCGGATTGTTTATTAGGGCCAAAATTAAAAATGTGTTCTGCAAGGAGCTCCTCACACAGATCGCCCAGAGCCCTTCGGTGAAAATCCACATGCAATGATTACGTGTCTGTCAATCTCGAGCCCTCTGTGGCCCGTTTCCTCTTTTAAGATTAATGTGAGAGAATGGAAGCAAATTAGTTGCTAAATTAGAACGCAGTTGTTTCCATACGGAAGGGCCCTCCGAGTCTTTATCTCTCTCTCTCTACCTCTTTCTCTCTCTCTGATCTACCCAATAATAATAAGCCCAGTGTTTCACAGAACCCTTGGGATCCAATACCATTGCCACTGGCTTCTTCGTGTTCCTCAGACACCAAAACAAATATCTAAAATAAAGACATCCATAAGCTGCGAATTGCTAATTTTGCCTTAAATAATAATGGCTGTTTCATACTGAATTCATATGGGACAACATCAGACTTAATGTTCTGCATTGTAATTAAGTAGCCCAACATGTTTTGTATATGTCTGGGTAAGTGCAGTATATGTTTATGTGAGTAAGAGAGAGAAAATACACACACACATCTGACATTTAGAATGAGCAACATTTTATAGCAAAGGGTTGTTATTTATTCTAATTATTTTCCTGTATGTTGATTTGTATACACTATGCAGCATATTTTAATATTGTGTTTCTCGCCAGCTTGTGAAGGTCTCCTTGATGCTTTTTGGCTGATGTTACTATTGCAGAGCCCATCTGGAGCTCTGTCTAAAGTAAAAGACAAGGCTAATATGAAATCTAACCCATCCAATTTGGATTCACAGTCTTCTGGACTCAGTGGGGAGGTCAGCATGGCAGGTAATTAACTCTGAACGCTACGTGATTAAATCTATGCCCCAATCTCATCTCTGATAGAGGAATTCAATCACAAAGTGTTTACTTATGAAAATTGCATTAAACACGTAGGAAATGTGTGTAGTTAAAACCACTATAGAGCTTACCATAGCTTCCAACTGTTATAATATTTATTTATAATGTGTCGTTTTTTATTAAAGCATGTCATCTGTGTTTGTTGAATTGTTGAATTTCAAGAGACAAAACATTACGACAAGTATTAAATCAGCATGAATTTCAACTAAATATATACAACATTTCATTTTGGGATTTTTTTCTTGCATGTCAGTTCACATCAAACAGAAACTGAATTTACAGGTACTTAAAATAACAATTAATCAGTTGGTTAATTGTCTCCAACAAATGATTTTCAGTTCATTTCATACACAACTCTGATTTGAAGGTAACTAAATGTGAGATTATGTGGAGGGTCGCGCATGCAAAGAGGACACCCACCTTGGCTTCAGATTCCCTGATGAGTCTCTGAGCCTCTTTGAGCTTGTCTTTTTCAATAGTTAACTGTGCAGATACAACACACACACGCACACACACACACACACAAACACACACACACCATGGGAATACACCACAGACACAGAGGGCAACAGAGAGGCACAAATGGGGGTGGGTTAGATAGACAGAGAAGAGGAAGAACACTAGTACACTAGAGGAGGAAGAGTACTCACACCAAACACGAAAAAGCTGGAAAAAGAGGCGTGCAGGAGAGAAGAGGATGTCCCTTACACAGTTAATGACAATGGCAGTACAGTGTTATATTCCCATTTTGTCTGAATGAGCTATTTGATGTGCAAAAGGCAGAGTGTACTGTACTTTTACACCTAAAACAAGATGTAATCTATCTTCAAAAGAACATCAATGCAGAGCACTGACTGCAGCATGAAAGGAACAAGGCGCAGCATCACTGACAGTTGGTACACCTTCAAAACCCTTCTTCCATTTCCCTTTTTTTCATTTTTGGCATCGCAAAATACATTTCAACTTAACACTCTTAGATGTGTGATGGGCATTGATTTCACTCTGCAGTCTTTGTTTTAGAAATGTACCCATTTTGCTTTGATATTTCACTCTGTGCGACCTTGCCAAAAGAAAAATGAAGGGAACGTATTCCACAGCAACTGAAATGTAATATTTTTATGGAGTCATTCCTACAGAACACATCTTACTAAGGACCGTAGAGAACTAAATATTTAATGTGTAAAATGGAAAAGAAGATGGAAACTTTTAATGGGGTGACTTAAAAAGAAGTTTCATTTTGCAAGAATTTTAGAAAATGGTAGTAAAGTGCAATATTTACAGCAAAGGGAAGTTTCATTTTATCTTTCATCCTTGGAGATTAAAAGGTAGAAGCTTTGAAATATCTCAGTTTTGAGGAACAAGCCAGAGAGATTTTTCGTATAGTATGCTTTGCTTTCAGAGAAGTCTTGCTCTTTTGACCACCATTTTCTGCAGAACCATTAAGGTGAGGTTACATGCAGGAGACATTTGAACGACAGTGAATGGAACAGCCCATGTTTGTCTTAACAAGTGAACTGGCTGGATCTCGCAACAGCAAAGCACACATTAGGGACTTTAAGCAGTGATGGCTGAAGGCGCTCAAGGAAAAAAAAGTTCTACTTTGCACATGCGTGATTTTACCTCTGCACTTATTGGTGTTGTAGCCCGACTGTCTACTACGATTGGTTTGCCATATCCAACAATATGTCAAATAAAGTTTTAGCAGGTAGTTATCTAAGCAGCCGTTTTAAGAGTTAAATGTTGCCAAGTGATATTTGATTTCCACTCCGACGGCGACCCGTTGCAATGTTTCATGTTCGCTGCAGCCGTCCCACTAATGTCACTGCTTAAAGACCCTATGTCATTACCAGTTGAGTCAAATTTTGTAATCAGCCAGGGCAGAAGGCAGCCTGGCAGTAAAAGACATAGAAAGTGGTCCACTACACCTCCAGCTCCCCTCGGGGCCAAGCTGGGTCAGCTACAAGACCGCCAGGTTGTTAAAATCTATTA
>JAPZEA010000026.1:20184904-20196199 GCA_029783685.1 Heniochus monoceros
TCTGCTCGTCTTCTGAAAATACCATTCTTGATGGTTGCACTCACCACGGCAGTCAAATCACCGACTCTCTTTTTTCTGTGGAGAAGGCTACGGTTTTCAAAACACAGTGCTGTCTGGAGACGCTCGGTTTAGATGAATAACAGATGCTAAAACAAGCGAGTTGGGTAGACAGTGGAGAGGCGATATATCAGCAGCGTGCTGTATAAAGCTTGAAAGATAATGACAGGTGCGATGTATTAAAGCCACAGCGGTGGGTTTCATGCAAGTCTGAAGACCAGTCGCTTGCCATTTGGCCGAGGCTTGACTTCAGTGGCGTTGGAGTTAATGAAATGTACTCAGCGGCTTTGTCAAGGACAGCTCGCAAGCATGAGTAAGAGCTCAAGCTCCGAATTAACTAAAACTTAGACACCACTGATAAAACTTTAACATTAAACAGTAAATATATGCACTTTTGGCGAAGAAATCAGACATAAATATGATAGAGAAGCAGTTTCAAGTGTAAATACGGTTCTTACATCACTGTGATTCCATTTTTGGATATGGCTGTTTAGGCGACCGCATTTTCAGAACATTACTCCCTCAATAATACATGGGGCAGTGAGAGGGAAGTACATCACACACTCTTTATTTATGTTCTTACCTCTCAGTAGTTCCCAGCAGGCATACCACTATGTCCAGAAAAGCTAGAGCTCTGGTTTCACCGCATGCTCTGACCTCTGGAAACCAAAGACACTGACCATAAACTGCTTTTTCATGACCCTAGCCCAAATCAATGGAATCCTTTGGGATAATATCAACATTACACCACCAGACTGGCAGCAGAGAAACAATCTGAGGATGAGAGGGAGGGGGGCATTACCTGCTGGCTACTGGGTGATAGAGTTTTCCCCTTCAGGCTCACAGAAATGGTTAAGAGAAGAAACTGGTCAAAAAGAGACCCTAGAGAAAGGGAGCAGGGGAAGATGGAGGGACGGGAGGGGGAGGCAGAGAGATGGTGTGTGGGTAGTGTGTGTCGAGGTAGTAAGACGTAAAAGAAGGAGAGGGAGTACGCCTGAGAAAAAAAGTAGGGGCTCGATACGAAAGGAGAGAGAATGACGATGGGGGAGAAAGGGCAGCGCAGAGAGATAGAGCATCAGGAGACACTGCAACCTCAACAGTAGAGGACAGACACAGCCTTTTGACCACAGCCTAGAGCCTCATCTCCTGCCGCTTATTGAATCCCCTATTTGTCGATAACAGTATTTCCTGCCAAAGAAAATAGTGCTGGTAGCAATTACTTCAGCGAGCCTGTCAATTTCATTTTGGGGGGTTAGGGGAGCATTGAGGCTCATTCCCTCCTCCTCTATCACCTCTGTCTCCCTTTCTCCATGCCATGGGGAGTGACTGAGTGCTGTGCCTTCTATCGAGGGCAGGGCAGGGAGACAATGCCAAGGCGGCTGCACCTCCACATGTCATCTTCACCTGTAATGAGCCTATAACAAGCTGGCAGCTTACTCAGTGCCCAGCGCTCGGCAGACTCGGGCAGACTGATGGATACATTATTCAGCTTCTTTGTCAGCTTACTGGAAAACTGCATGGCGGCAACGTGTCTGGCCTGGAAGCTAGAGCCGGGAGATAGCTGATTGCCACTGCCGCTTCCATTCAGTCTGCCTTCGCTGCCTCTCCCCGTCTCTCAGACACATTCGACGCAATCTTCTAAACAACGTCTTCCCAACTCTGTTCTCTCTTGCAGTGTTGTGTGATGAAGAGGTGCAATTAGCAAGTGACACAAGAACAGAAGCCGAAAAGTAGTGCAATCTTTTCTCTGTAATTCATCACAACGTGAGATTAGCATGCTACAATGATTTTTTTTTTAAGATGACCAGCATGCAAGTCATTCAGAACTTTGTGACTGAATGCATGCTTCCCTTACAGCAAAATCATGACTGTATTCATCTGAATGGCGCGACTTTTTGCAGCCATGCATGCCATTTACACTAGGGCACAGATGTCACACTATCAGCTCATTCTGATATTCTGAAGCTGTATTTTAAGGAGAATTAAAAACATAAAAGTCAAGACTGTAGTGGAACTATGCACAGAAAGACATCCCTACAACTCTGTCTAGCTACTGATTTGATTATTTGAATTTCTCAAAGTTTTCTTGTTACTCTGACAGAGAGTGATGATGTTAAAATGCTGCTTGTGTTACTGTTCTCAATGAAATGGTTTTGTACAGAAGCCATTAGTGACTCTAACTCCTTCATCCTTTCCTGATAATTCAAGGTGACTCAGAACATATGACAAAAATGACAAAAACTGACAAAGGCTTGTGAGGGAAGAGTGATGTGCGAGAAAACATTCTCCGCGCCTGATGGTGTAATTGTTGCAGAGCGGTGGGCTTGCAAGGCCGTTCTTGAGGGAAAAGTAAATATTTTCATATAATGCCAACAACGCTGTTCTCAGGAGGTAATGAATCAAAACATATTAAGACACACACCTCAACCCCATCCCACACTCCCAAAAAAGTCGTAGACAAAAAGTTATGGAGTAATGAAAAATCTAATTACTCCTTCTTTGTGTGTAATTAATGAAAATTACTAGAGCACCCAACTGCTCTTTGTAAAAATAATACAGATACAATCTGCGCAATTAGTGCATATCATGCTGTATGATAGCCACGTTACGACTTAATTTCCTGCTCATCAGGGGTTGTAGATTAGTTGGGAGGAAAGATAGCACAAGAATGGGTAAAAGACTATGGACAGGTAGATCCAAATGTCACGCGTCTCACCCTTTCCCTCATGATGCACACACGACCTATGAACAACAACACGACTGTGCAAGGAATTGAAGACTGCATGCAACAACACACACACACACACACACACACACACACACACACACACACACACGTGAGAGATGTTGTATAAATGATCTCACATTTAACACAATCTAAAGTTTGGCATGTGTCGGTGGCAGCAGTGGTAAAGGTCAAAGGGAACACGGATCAGTTGAGATGCCGGTTGGCTGGACAATGAGTTTTCCCAAGCCCCCCTTAAAGGACAGAGTCCTGCCGTCGGCAGATAAGACATTTCATCTAGCCACCAGGGCGCAGGGCTCCCAGCTCAGTGGGGGATTTCCCACCAGACCATGTGGCCAAGCATTTCACCCCTTTCTCTCCAATTCAGTCTCTTTACTCCTCCTTTTTTTCCATTCGTTTTCCTATCTGTCTATCGCTGTCTCTCACTGTGTCCATACTGAGGTGTTTTTAAACCCTGGGTGACAGCTATGTAAAAACGTCTGTGTATTTGAACGCATCAGGGGCTTTTTCTTCTTTTTGTATTTATTTTCCTCCTCTATCTTCCGCCTGTTGTGGTCCGAAAACAAAATCTAGAGACAGATTTATTCTCTCATGTCTGCCCAACTACAACTTGCTGATAACACAGACACAATTAGGCCTACAACATTCTCTCAATAATCAGGCTGGTGGCATTGCATCTCTTGTGTCAAGACAAGACAAGCTCGCCACAACAGAGAGGCAGGCTGAGAAGAAAACACGAAAAGAAACAATGAGGTATTAGGCTGGAAACAGCTTGAAAATAACACTGCAGGGTTCACTTTTGTAAGAAACACTGGGCAGTGGCCAAGGCATCGTGGTGTTTGTGTATTTATGTGTGTGTGTGTTGATCCCCAAGGTCCGAGGGAAGAACACGCAACGATAACAGCAACCACAAAACCTGAGGATATTAAACAATTCAATTCCCCCTTTTTTTTTTTTTATTTCAACACAAAAATGTCCACAATGGTTTGTAATAGTAATTTAATTACAAGCAGGAGTATGCTGCTTCCATATTTATGTGCGGTGAGTGTATGTGTACGTGTGTGTGTATACTTAAATACACTGAAAGGTCAGATATAAAAAAAAATGTATAAAAAATATGGGGCAGCTCAACCATGGGGCTGAATAGATATGAGATTTATTTATTCAGAACTAGAATTTATACAGGAATATGTTTTTATTAAAGAAAGGCCATGTTCTTATAAATGGATTTTAAACTTTCAAACAAAACAGAAAAGAACAAGCCCCCCTTTTTTCCATCTAAAATTTACTTGTCATGCAGTAATGAATAAAGGATGCGTCTGTGCTTACAGAAAAAACCTCACATGGCTTCAGACATCAACACGTTCAATGACAATAATGAACAAAGAACTAAAATGCATTTCTTCAGCCCCATCAGGAATAACTACATCTGGACAGCTGAATAAAAGGCAACTGATTTTTGCTGGAGGCTGCATCGCAAATAATAAAAATGTTTATCAGTCTGTCCTTATGAATTGTATGTTTTTCACTGTGCAAGAGACAATGTTCAAATGACTAAAATATTCAACGTGATTACAACAATGGTTCAACAAAGAAATTCCCAGTTGCATTGTGTTATATGGCAACTCCTCGGCAAGTGTCGTGGTGACAATAAGGATGGAAAACACTCCTCTTTATCCTGGAGTGCTTTTGTTGCAACCTTTCGCCGGTTAAATCTCGCCAAAGTTAAAGCAGAAGTCAGTTCAAGGTTAACTTGTTTGTGATACTTCCACTTTGACCCTTAGCAGGCAAACAACAAGGGTGAAATGGCCCACCACCTCCTTTTTCTTTCACATTTTTAACTTTAGCCTGACCTGTGCCACACACACACACACACACACACACACACACACACACACACACACCAGACATGTGCTACTGGCTGTGCCCCAGATGTGGGGGCAGGCCAACAGGCATCGTCAGCAAACTCCCTTGGCTTTAATCCCACTGAAAGTTGACCGGCGGTACAGCATCATCAGTGTTTCAAATAGTAGCTGAAAAACGTCCACAGTAGTAGACAATCCATTCAAGGAGAGCTGGATTTCCCATCGCTGCACCACCCAAGCAGTCACCGCCAGTAAAGCGGGGTTAAGTCAAACCCAAAGTCTGCTTCCTGGCTGTGTGAAACTGAAACTCCAAAAGTCTGAGCAAATAAAGCCAAGTAACTGAACCGTTGTAACCCTTTTAAAACTGAGGGAGACTGTAAGATGGGTTTCAAATCCTTGTATGTCAAAAAGAAAATAATATCAATGAAACACAATCTTGAACACTCAAGGACACCAGCCAGAAGAGTAAAAGCCAACCTGTAACAAACAGCTTCAGCTTGACCAAAAATAAAAAAGCACCAATACAGGGGCAGGAAAGAGTGGGGCAGCGGGGAGCCACATAGCCATATAACCATGGCAAATGAATATATAAATAAAATATTGGCATATCAAAGAGATCCATCTGAGCAGCACACAATGAGTAGCACAGAAAGGACTTCTGGATAGAGATACATTATTGCTGCAAGAACCACTCCTTTTTTTTTTTAAACAAAACCAATGCTAAAGGAGATATCATGCAAATAGTTCCACACTTACTTAATATATGTAAATATTCCTCAATCATTTCCTCTCTTCATTTAGATAGTGAGGATACTGTCTTTTAAAATTAAAACACGTTGTACAAGTCTTGTACAGTGCACCATGCTTTATTCATGCTAGCATCATTTAATAAAGCATGCTGTGCTGGTCGGTTCTGGATAGTTGCCACGAGCTTTCAGGATCATGTTTCATTGATATCATTTCCTTTTTGACACACACGCTTTAAAAATCTATCTTCCAGTCTCCTTAATTTAACAGGGTTGTTAAAATGGCTCAGTTACTTGGTTGTATTTGCGTTAAGTGAGTGGTTTTGGGGTTTCGGTTTCACGCAGCCAGGATGTGAACTTTGGTTTTGATGCTTCTTTCATTGATTAAAGCACGGTGCACTGCAGAGGGGCTGTGCAATGTGCTTTAATTTTGATGGACTTGCAATGAAGCTCACACCGGTCTGCACCTTGCTGTGTGCGTTCTCAAAGTTAGAAATTGAGGCAAGTATATTAGAAAAACGTTATCAATCACCTATTTTGGTCGACACTGAAGCGTTGCACGTACACTTTGTATTCCAACCTAAATGGGGTGGGGTAGATGGGGGCTAACACTGTAGCATAATTGATTATGGGATAATAGTGGCTATCTATTCACAATTACTGGGCGACCAGCCCACGTCAAACCTGCTCATGGTTTCATTAACTAACTGATATGTTTTGGAGCTCGTACATCGTCTGCTGCTTTAAGAGGAAGAATTTAGGCTGTGGAACCTTAATGTCTCCAGCCACTTGGGTCAGAGCTTTGGCCTCGCCCTATTGATTCTCACACAGCTGCAGCAACTCGGACAGAGCACACACCCCGAAGCACACACACACATACAGTACAAACACAGCTACACGCGCTGTGGGTGTCGCACATTGTTAAAAAATGGACCCAAATTTAACTCAACTTCATTCCTTTTTTCTTCTCTAAGTAATGTGATACATTTTGGTGTGTATCTTTAACTTTAGGCCATTCACGCCACAGCTAATTAATGCCTGACAAGAAGGGATGCTGTAACGCCCCAAACACAAAATTTCGGCATTTGCGTGCACGTGCGCATACATTAATATGGTTTCACTCACGCCTTTGTATGTGCACGCTCGTGTGCCTGTGTTTGTACATGTGCGTTTCTCGGGTTGTGTTTGTGTGTGTGGTGCAGAATATTCCTCTAAGCAGTTCTCCCTGTGCTTTGCAGGACTCATGTCTGCACTGAATTTCAATGACACTTCTATAAAGATAGGAGCAGATGTCAGGCAGCTCGCTGAAAGTCAGGTAGAAGAGAGTGAGAAAAGTAGAGTGAGTGAAATTGAGTGTACACCAGAAAGAAGTCCTAAGTTATGTGTCTATTTGCAGCAGTGTAATACAAGAAATGACTATGATTTATTGTGAAAATATAACATGAAAGAAAGCATACCTTTTAACATAAAAAACAAGAAAACTCTGCAAGAGACTGACAATCAGCTTATGGACAGGTTTTTGTGAGCTGAAGTTCCAACAATAAGATCATTATGGAGACTTATGGATTTTTTTTCTCCACTAACTCAACCTAAAAATAAGCCCTTGCACTGACTCACCCACACTGCTTTCAAGATAATGCACTACACTCCAACCACTCACCAATCAATTCAAGGTCAGCAGGTGGCTCGATATTGTCCCAAAAGTTCCCCCGAAAGCACAAAGACATGAGGTATTTTACATGCAGATGAGGCGAGAAAGTACTCAAATTTCCGCAGTTATATGAAAGTGACAAATAATGACAGAAGAAAACTTGAAAGGCTCGTCAAGCCATCTTGCCTCTTATTTCCCACTCATGTTCTCCCAGTATCGCTGTGGAGGGGGTTATCAAGTGAGCTGTTAAGCAGGTAAAGTCACACAGGATCTAATTTAGGTTTTCACTGAGGTCTCTGCTGCATTGATTGCAATGTGAAGGCCTAATGAACTCTGTTCTCTGTGCTCTTGTTTCCAGGTCTGGGAGCTCGGGTGTGAAGCCCAGAAAGAGCTGCAACTGCTGACTGAAAGTAACAAAAAAGGTTTGAAGACGGGAAAACAAAGCTGAAACAATGAATAAATGAGCAAGAATACTGAGGTTGGTTTATAATGTGTGCTCTGTTTTATGCTACTTTGTCCTTCTTCGCCGACCCTCACTATAAGGTATAAATCATACATAGGGCAAACACGCTACAGGGGCACAAGGTCCAGGTTAGTCTGATACTCTCCTCTTCTGCTTTGTTTTCCCCAGTGATTCAGCTGAATAACAACCCCAGTGCCTAGAATAAAAAGCACTTCAATTACCTTTTGTTGACTTAAAAAGTTGCGAGAGATTATGTGTGTAGACACAACGTGAGGCAACAGATCAGGAGTAGAACCCTCAACCAGAGAGAAAAGCGGGTTTAAGTTTGTCTAGTCAGTCTGAGGATGCACAACTAAGCCTGAAAGCTAATAGAGCGCTATAAAGGGATTGAGAGCAATAAGAACAAGAGATATTACATAGGGCTTTGCTATTGCTCATGCTCTGGATATTTCTGAATAGTTTATACACACACACACAGCCAAAAATGCACACACGTGGTACATACACTCAGGTAGTTTTGCATAGGGCCTCTCTGTAGTCCAGTTAGTGGTTTTGTTTTACATGTTGGGTGGTGCAGTGTTATTCCTCACAGACGCAGTCCTTTATTAGGCTCTTTAGCCTTAACTCTGTGGAGGACCACACTAAAATTCACAAGTACTGGTTTGTGAAATCAGAACAGACTCGGCTACTCTTGAAAATGGCTAAAAAGAGCAACAAGACAAGTATGGCTGGTTAAAGATTGACTCTGTCTTCTCTTCTTTAATGCAATGCTGCACCTACTGAACTCGTGTCACCGTGGTGGCAGGTCATTCTCCGTCTTCAGCGTCTATATAGAGCATGCTGCTGTCAGAATTTGGGCCGACAAAGTCTAGCTTCTGCCATTTTCACCAAAGTTTACAGCTCTGTCTGGCCCTCATCTGACAACATCAAGTCGGAGGAGTCGACCGGCCGGCTGCACCTGCTCAGTAACCACAGTCACTCTGCTCTGAGATTCTTTAAGGCAATCCACAAGATCCCTGCACACATCTGAACAGCTAACTTATTATGCACTGTATCATTGCCACAGAAAGCTACGTCCAAGGTCAGTCCACCAACTGTGATTTAAGCATGTGGTTCATATGATTAGCTGAGGTGTGTAACATTGTAACATGGGTTCCAGGTTTGTTCCTCTCCTCTTGGTGGGTTCAGTTTTGCTACGACCAACCTTTTTAGCTCTTGCTCTTGGCCCTTTGTTGGGCTTCTGTGCAAGGTCAGTCAGAATGTGTTAGCTTAGCCTTGGCCCAATGCCCCTACTATGGAAGGGCGCTCGAGTGGTGAGTAAAACCCTTGCATGACCAAAGGTCACAGCCTTGTTTTATTGGTGCCACGGGGGGTGTGCATCCAGCTTCACATACAGCCCATTAAAGTAGAAAACCTGTGTGACATATAACAAAAGGTAAGCACTGTAACCCTAATTCTATAAGTACAGGCAGAGACTCTTTACCTTCTCCATAACTCATTGATAATAATGGTCATCCGATTCACTTTACACATTCATGCAAATTTCAATGCACGGCCCTACAGCTTGAGTAGGCAGGCCAGCACAGCCAGACAAAGCAGATCCTGTGCTCTTAAAAGAAAAGATACGATATGTAATCTTCCTTACTTAACCTCTGCTACTGAAATAGTGTGCACTCTTACCAGTACTACACACAAAACCCACTACCCATCATTCCTTGGTCATCCTCTCTAACCTGAGAGCAAACTGCCAAGAATGTGCAACAAATAACAAAGAGTGGAAAAAAATAGGCAGGACAAAAACTGGGCTCAGGTAAACATGATTTGGCAGGGACATTAATGATGTCCAATCCCTACACAGGTTCTGTGAGCAGATTCTGATGGAGGGGACAAGCATGAGTTACGACAATGGTAGCCAATGGAGAATAGTGATGGGTCTTGCCAGAAGCAGAATGGCTGGTATGCGAGTGTGTTTGTATCTGTGTTCATGTGTTTACAGTGCTGAAGCTCAACTTGGACAGGATTGTAAATGGGAGTAGACTGAGCTGCGAACAGGTAAACAGACATGAATGTGCACACAAATACCCACACACACACACACACGCACACTCACAAGAAAAGGCTCTGCATTTCCTCAACCTCAAAGCAGTGGGTTGGGTACATTGGATTTAGTTATTATTTCCAGGACGGTCAGCTTTGATCTCCTTCTCATGTCTGTATTGGGGTCGTCTCATCTCTAATAACCACAGATATATTTCCTCTCCTCTTCCCTGTTAGCTAGATAAATAGGATTTCAAATTGTCTGGTGGTACCCCATCAGAAGAAAAACATGATCTATGAAATGTCTTCCCATGAAAAACCCATACTGAGAGATTATCTTCTCATCACAGAGACAGCACAGCTAACAGATACGGGTGAGAGAGGTGATCTGTACTGAAAGGGAAACACATTGTGTATGTGTGAAGGAGGTGGAAGCATGTGTATGTACGTGCACAGTTGTGTCTTTTCATGTGTTTATGTGCGCATAAATAGAAAAACAGCGAAATAGATTTAGAGAGAAAGTAAGAGCAATGCGGTGCCAATGTGATTTCAGCCGTTTATGTGTTTGTCTCAAACCTAAGGGGGCTCCCCTTCTAATCAAGCATTATTGGATGCATTCACATTGAGGTCTCAGGAAACAAAAACAGTTTCTTCTAATATCCACACTATTACTTTGTCTCCATCGAGAGGCTGCGGCCCATTCAATAGCAGTAGAAATACCTATTCATCAAGGCATCTGTGTCCGGGCCCTGCCTAATAACAGATGGAGAGATCTTTAACTGCCTGTAAATGAAGGCTCCAAACTTGAGAGAAAGCACTTGCGTCAGCAGAGCAACAGCTAAACGAACTCTCTCCCAGGTTGGGCTTGACTACTCCAACAAAGCAAGATTAATTTGCCTGTTGAATTGATGCCGATGCCCCAGCCATGGCATGCTGCCTAGCTGATGTTGAGGTGCAGTGGTGCCTCCCGTGCACCGGGAACATTGGTATAATGTCAACAGTGCAGCATTACAGGGAAAAGATGAAACTGGCCTCCACAGCTTTAATGAGAAGAAGAGAACATACATTTCTTTATCTGGCTGAGAAGATATTAAGTTCCCACCACAGAGCAGACACACATTAGACAGATGTCTGTGGACACATGCAGCTGGAGGCACAGATAGTAACAAATCAGTGGTGTGGGAAATAGTGTCCTAACAGTACCACACCAATACAAATATTGAGATTAATAAGAAGTAGAACAATTACAGCTCTGTTAAGGTGCTATGGCACGAGGGACAATTTAGACTGCACTGAGTAAAAGAAGATTATTATTAAGCGGACCATTAGCACAAGATTAATTAAAGAGATATTGCAAAATACAATATCCCTGAACTATATCTACATTAACGTTAACAATAAAACAGTTGTACCATTGAACACAATAAAAATCAGGAATACAGGCAATACAATATGTGACCTTGGGTGAATTAAATACTTAAATATGAGGATGAGATGAGGATGTAGCCGGTGAGACTCTCTGGAATGGGAGAATTTGTCAGCAAGGATGAAATTGAAGAAGAAATGTAATTATTTTAATAACAGCCACTCACACACACACACACACACACACACACACACACACACACACACATAATGTCAGTGTGTTTTCTGTGTGATCGTGTGTGTTGTTGTGCTGCAGTCACACCAGCTATCAAACTGACGCTCTGTTTGGCATTTGAACATTTTTA
>JAPZEA010000026.1:20576342-20588657 GCA_029783685.1 Heniochus monoceros
CCTTGTTCCTGTTTGAGCAGCTCCACCTCGTTCCTGTAGGCGTCCAGCTGGCAGCGCAGGGAGTCGTTCTCCTCCTTTAAGGCTTCTGCTTGGGAAACACCTACAGATTTATACATTAACAACAGACAACAGTATGGTTTATTATGTATAACACTGTCACATGTGTTCAATTTACACCTCATCGCTACAAACTGTTACCCAGTTAACCCTTATCTGTGTCTTTTGTGGAAGCATAGGCATTAAAATAAAATATGTATCATTAAAGCTCTCGCACAGTGACATGTGCAATTGTGCTCGGGTCGCTCATTGTTCATTTGAGTGAGAGCAGGCACAGAAATACTGAGCGGGATTGCAGGCTGGCGAGTGTCTTAAAATTCCAGGCATGAGGGCAAAAGAGTAGAGTTAAACATTACTTTTTATGCAAATTTCAGTCATCATGAAACACGAAATATCCACTTGACAGATGTCTGCAGATAAATCTATCTCTGCCCCTTGCCTGCAGGAGTATTTCAGAAAGAGGTCTTGTCTTGACAATACAATCTGCAGCTTCAATCAATCTACTTTTGGATTCTGGGTAAATTTTGGATTAATTAGCACCTATGATTCGCACCTAGATTCAGCAACACAGCATCGAAGGGAAAAACGGGACTGAGACACACTGATTGATTGGCAGCCTTTAATTGTGCAAACAGGATGGCTTCCTCTGCACAGCCACGGCAGCCAAACTCACAGGTATCACAGAACTTGTAGTTATCTGCTGCATCAAAACGATGAACCAAACATGATTTCTCAGAAGCAAAGGGGAAATAAAACTAAACCCAGAATTCATACACCCATATATCATCAGGGAGAGTCCTGTCCTCACAACTCTATCGATAGAGACCCGGCATCATAAGGAAATAACTCCACAGCTGTCATCTGATTCCATTTCAAATGCTGCTACATCCTGAACAGTGCAAGCAAAGCTTGAGCTCTACTCACTTCAAACCTGTGAGGAGCGCCTGGGCAAAAACCAAAACAGAAATCTCTCATGTGAAACCAAAATTGTTCTCACTTTGGCAGAAAACAGTGTGTTCATGTAGCATCCCATCACTTGTATTATGAAGAAGCTGTTTGAGAAAACACGCTTTCAGGACCCGTAGTCGAACTCTAGACTGCCGAACACAGAAAAGTCCAAAATCTAAAAGGTACAATGTTGTCAAGCTATCTGCAAATGACTTTTTGGATATTCACTCCATGTCTGATGGTCAATCAGTAACTACAGCGTATTAACACAAACTACTGAAAGCTGTGATAATCCCACAGTGTGTTGTCCAATAACTCTCTGCTGGACATTTGACCTGACATATTGAGCAAAGAGAGGAGACAGTGGGAGTTATTACTATATGAGACCTGCTCAGCTCCAGAGATGTCCAGTATTATCAGCTCTGCTCTCCTCCTGTGGGCCTTGAGGGGAAGCTCTTTGGGAAAGTGCAATACACTGACTGGACTGAGGAGATAAGCCCCATCCTGTGTGTGTGTGTGGTGTGTGTGTGTGTGTGTGTGCGCGCGTGCATGCATGAATGCATGTCTGGTTAGGTTTTGTGTGGGTGTTCATGAGTGCTGCCTGCAGTCTATCATGGAGGACCATTGGCAGTGTTAATGAACTCTTGCTGGGTGAGTGTGTGTGTGTCCGTGTTGTGTTTGTGTGTACTTTTCTCCCAGCGAAATGAAGGTTTGAGGTGAGAAGAGTATTGATCTGAGAGCCTCATCAACTTGGTGTGAGGAGATGTCAACCACTTGGCCAGATTCTGAGCAATTCCCCTTCTGTTACATAACAGGGAGCGCTATCGACCCGCAGATATCCGCGAGCGTGCATGTATACGCACATACCTACAGGCGATAGAGTCATGCACGCAGGCGGTTCTTTTGCTTTCTATTCTGTACATGAGTCAGACGCGGCGCATCGATTCACTTTTTAGGAGGCTGCAGTCATAGCACAGGTGTTTTCAGCGAGGCTGGATGACGTGTAAATATGCCCCTTTGCTTAAAGGTTAGCGAGTAAAAAGGAGGTGTAACAGTCAGCCTGTTGACACAACTACCAAGAAGTGTCACATTAACACCAGTCACCTCAGCCAATCCTGTAGCATCGAGGGAAATGACAGGTCCTTGACAGCAATGCTAATTACTGATAGCTAAATAGCAAGGTTGCAAAAGAGAAGGGGCTGAGCTGATGACTGCATTTACATACATTTGCATGCTGATTAGAGAGGCTGTCATATTAGCAAATGGCAGAGATCAGAATTATTAACAGGCAAGAAGAAAGAGTACGTGAAGTGAGCATAACAACACGCACAGAGGCACCAAACACAAGATGAGAGACGACCTTACATGTGGCGGTTACGGTTACAGGCATGTTGCCATGGTGACTACTCCAGACTTATGGGTTATTGTTATGGGGGTTGAGAGATTAGCGGCACTGTTAGTTTTTGTTGCTTCAGCAAACACAAAGAGACTCCTTTGAGGGGAAAACAAGAGATTATGGCACCTCAGTGGTACCCCGATCTGAGTTTAGATGGCAGCTGGCAGGCGTGGAGAGATTCTCACACACACACATACACACACTTGTATGTACATTCACAATGGTGGACTTAGGTGGATGTCATTTAGCAGTTATGTTCACCATCAACTCAGTAAAGCGTGTGCGGCGTCAGCATCTTGATGTACTTTGAATGTGTTTTTTATTCATGTCGAGTTGTCACATGCTTGGGGGATGATCACTGTCATTTCAGTGAAACACAGCTGTCTCCTTCACTTATTCGACGCTCTCTCTGCTGATCCTCTGGAGACCTTGATCAGTGTATGGCCTGTCATGTTGACAGAAGTGTTGAACTGTGAATATGTCCATGCATATGCATACCTGAGTCCTCAGAGTCCTTGCTGTCAGGGGCGTCCTCCATGTCATCATCAGACATTTCCATCTCCTCCTCTCGCCTGATGCCCATCAGCTGCTCGTTGTGCATGGTTCTAATCTCCTGCAAAACAGAGCCAAAAGGGGGGCGGGTCAGAGCTGCAGAGACTAAAGGCTGATGTTTTAGCAGGTGCTAGGAGGAGTAGGATCAATAGTGAGGCACTTCTTTGATTTCACTGTTAATGTATAGCAATAGCTGTAAAGAATACTTATAACAGATCAGTACAGAACAAAGGCGTGTAGATGAATAAAGATGAAAAGGATGGTCTCAGAGCTGCTGCTAAATACCTCCTCTGGCACAGTGATAGGGCAGGTGGTAGCACAAATTTAGCCAGACCCCACAGTTTGTACGTGTTACTTGAAGAAAACAGCACACTCATGCAGCTAAAATACATGACTCTGAAAACCACAGCTCCTGTAACTTCAGAAGACAACGATTTAATGACACCAATCTTCTCTGTTTCACTTCACCCCTACGTACAGAATCACTAACGACTGCGTCCATCTGGAGAACAGGAACCAGAAGCAGGTTTAAAAATGGTCAAACCACTGATCAGACTGGCTGTAAATTAGATCAAACCCTCCAGGTGTGTGTCAAGAGAAAAGCAAAACAAACAGACAAACCCCTCATTAAACACTACCCACACTGCATTCAAGCTTAAACCAAAGCAGGAACATAGTGTCTGTGAGAACATGTTTGCTTTCACTCCCTGCTGTGAGTAGACGTTTCTCCATTAAAAAGAAGAGGTCTGATGCTAAACGAGCAGGAGAAAAGACATCACAGCTGATTAGCCTGTGAGGAGACACAGTGACACCTCTTTTACACTCGGGGGGTTGAAGGTCACAGAAAAATGTTCACACAACATAAGTGGATCATTGACATTGCAGTCAGGATCAGACGAGCATGGAAGCAGCAACATTTTTTATTAGAACAAAATCTTTTGAAAATGCAAAGTATTTAAGACTTCATGAGAGACACGATATCTCTGAAGTACAATTTTGCCACAGCGTTATTTCATGAAAAGATGATCAGTAATACTGAATTATTGCCTGCTCCTGGCTGAGAAGGTAACACTGAGTGAGCACTTTACTGGCTAACGTATGTCACCTAATATAACACCTCATGTACAAACTAACATATAAACAAAGTGAGCCAGTTAGGAATTAGCCAAACATTATTTGGGTTGATAATATTTTTATCATTACATTGATCACATGATGATCTGTAGTGCTGAACCTTTATCACATCTCAAAGGCTGTCCAATAAGATCCAGTCGACTCCAGACAAATCAGAATGTGAGATTTGTGATGTATGACAGCAGGTCTGCATAAAAAAATCCCACTTTACTTTCTTTTAGTGACCAATCACAGCCTTGATACAGCCGACTGCTCCCCATGATTTATTATATGCAAACTATACACACAAGGATATCTGGTCATCGTGTTATATGAACATTCACACATTTAACATGTTAAAGAACACAAGCTGCACAGATCTCACTTTTAAACCAGTACGTATTGAAACACACATATATATATATATATATATACATATATATATATATATACATATATACAAACACCAGTTCATAGAGACATGTTTGATCAATGACTCAAAATACTCCTAAAAAGCAAAAGGGAGCAAAACACTGCCCAACAGTAAGCAAACTTACAACCATCTGTCAGCTGACGTTATCAGCCTGAGCACATGGCAGAGGTCAAACAGGTACTCTGCACACACAACCACATGCAGACACACAACCATGTGGTGTGTGTGGAGCGCGTTGTGTACACGCACACATCCGCTGCACACACACACAAGCGCACACAGCACATAAAAACACTGATAGAGGGAGGCAGCTGTTGTCTGATTCTGCCTGGGAGCTGCAGCTACTCAACACTGGCGCTCGTTCCATATTTCACCTCCAGGCCCGAGAATCATACTGAATGTACAATGACTGAGAGTGAAACTGGCTGGCTATTTGATGATAAACTATCCCTGAGCAACAGCACTTACTTACCTATGCTCCTTACGCTGGCCAGAAGCTGCCGGTCCTCTACATGGCAGCCTCTGAGGCAGGCCTGTATGATCAACATCAAAGTAAATCTGCATGAAGCCACATTTTTGATTTTGAATCAAATCACTGCATGTAATGTAACAGAAAGATCTGTGCTGAAAGTGAGAGAATTAGCACCCACATCTGCAGCTCTATGCGGCTTATTGACACTTTTAGCTCATTATTTTGGTTCTCTGACCTTCACACAGAATATATGGTTGCATCTCACGGCTCTTATTACACCCATATATATAACCCAAAGGCAGCGGTTTCCAGGCCAGGCGAGCTGAGTGCGTTCCAACAGTCTGGCGATTAATGACAGAGATCTCGAGTAAACAAGTCGCTGGTGAAGAAAGTAGAGCATGTAGCGAGCCAAGGGTCCCAAAGCTAAAAGCTGAGTGAATATTAGACTTTCTCTTCATCAAGACTCAGAGAGGAAGCTCATGTTCTTCTGCAACTGTTTGCTGACAGGTTAGACATAACAACAAGGGTGTGTCAGGGCTGTTTTTTTATGGGCTGTTAGAGACTTCCTGCTAGTTTAAATGTTAAATGAAGCTTTAAACCAGCAATGCTTATTACATACAGTGGAGTGTTTCTGGTCACCTGATGAATGCAAGCCCAATATTCAATATAACTTATTTCTGTTGATTTTTTTTCTTTTATTTCTGAGGGAAATATCTGGCTCTTTAGATGCTAAATGCTCCACGATGTTCACCAGATTGTCGCTAACACTGTCTGAGTGAACGCTCCGTCCAGCTGTAGTGTCTGGTGATAATTATTGGTAGGTTTGTCACTACGAACGACATCTTTCACATACAATTAGTCATTTAATCTATTATCAAGATTAAAATATCGATTATGGCACACGGGCGGAAAAATACTTTTTAGATGCTTAATTTATATTTTAATTATTTTTAGGAGGGTTTCATTTCTACCAGTTGAAAGGATAATTCCCTACTGTGTATGAACATACAGCTATAGAGAGATACAGACTCAAGTCGGGCCAACGCTGAGTCCAAATGACTTCATCCGTCTGCTTGCCCCACACGCTGAGACACTCACACACACACATGTGAAACACACTCTGAATGAGAATAAAGCCTATTCTCACAGGTATAACACACGGTAAAGCAGCTGCAAGAGAAAAACACTACAAAGAACGTTTGAACCAGGATGTCTTTTAAAGGATTTATTCATAACAATGTTTCCTGAATGAGGACATATTCTGCAGTAAACCGTCCACCCACAGCGGTCTCTTTCACTCGCATCTATGGTCATGTTGTACTCTCTGGTGTATACAGTGTGTGTACAGCATCTCTATAAAGAAAGTCTGAGAAAGACTGGACGTACCCCTGAGGCCTGATGAAAACACTCTGGTATCCACATAGTAGATTTCAACACTTTGTGCTACAGTATATATATATAACGAGCAGATCCCTGACAGACCCTCAAGGTCTGAGCGAGGGAAGACAACAATACGAAAGTGGTCTTTACTGATGTCACACAACCAGACATGCACTCACGTGTTTGCATATAAACATGCATCATCCAGCTTCCTACTTACTCATCATGTGTGTGTAAAAAGATCTCCACACAAGCTATTATAAGCATGACAGGTTCTAATAAATGGCTGCTGCAAAGATGGGTAATTTCACTATTTTCATGAGTCTGCAGCAAATCTGAACATTAGAGCAACAATTTTACTTTGTAACACCTACCTTTAAAGAGATGTTTTTGTACAAGTTGATTGCTGCTCCTGCTGTATGAGATTCTGTTATCACTATGTGTGTGTGTGTGTGTGTGTGTGTGAGAAGATCCTGGGGAAGAGCTTCAGAGAGGCTCCCCCTCACAGCATTCAGCTGAATAATGGATCTGTGATACAACATCACAAACTGCTGTGCGAGTGTGTTTGTGCCTATTTACTGCTTCGGGGCAGGTTTGGATCACAGAAAGCGTCTGCGTCACTTTGAGCATGTTGCTACAGGTTACAGGGATAAGATCAAATACGAACAAGTGGCTTTCTAGGAAGCAGCTTGAAACATGGACTGAAAGAACAAAGTGATGCAGGTAAATCAGCGACTTTGCCTTTTGCAACAGCCCTGTGAGGGTCAATTTCCAAGGTTTTTACTCCTTAGAGCACAATCATGGAAAGTTAGACAAGTAAATAGTGAATTAACAAAGCATATGCGTGCACAGTGTACATGCTACAAGGTGTTCTCTGTCATATGCTTGCATGTATGTGCATTTAAACCAATGCTACGTGGTGCCAGATGATGTTGCAACATGAAGAAGATCTCTTGACAAATTTTTGCAGGAGCCCTCTGCAGCAGCCACTGTTGAGCTCTCATAGAATTGAATGAGGGAGCCCGAGTTTTTGCAGCAGTGCAGCTGTCTTTGTGAAAGGGCCCCAAGGCCCACTGCTCTTTCAATTAGTCTCTGTTTCCAGCTTCAGCAGGTCACCCAAGTGAGAAAGTCAATAACAGGAAGGCTCGGGTTATTACGCTCAGAGTTAGAGGTGTTTTGGGGAAGCAGGCTTTGCTTTTTCAGTCAGAGCTGTGACTGATGAGCACAAACCCTTCACTCTTAACCCTGCATGTCCTCCCTGAACTCCTGGCATGAGGCTGATATCAATTAATGTTCAATTATCATTGTATGATAATATAATATGATATAACCTCTGTCTTAAATAACACTGAAGAACAGGAGCTCACTGACACTAATTAAATGTACAGTATATATTTATTTTGATAATGAGCAATGAGACAATTACGACCAGTGGAAATCACCGTTACCACACGAGCTGGGATCAGCAAGGAAAGCACGTCAATGAATGAGTCCCATAGTGTCTGTAGGTTGCATTATGTGTGCGTCTGTAATTTAAAGTCTAAAGTGATTTATTGTGCTATCTCTTGTCTCCAAGAGAATATCCAGCACATCTTAATTGAAAGTGTTTGTAAAAGGGTGCCCGGTGGTTTAGAAATGCTGACGAAGCTGCATCAAGGAGTAGAGAGGAGGAGAGGAGAGGAGGCCATATTTAGACAATGTATTTCTCACAGAATGTTAAACCTCTAGTTCTTATAGGAAAAGAAATCTGCCTCTTAAATTACAGAGGTGGACGTGTTGCATTATAAAGATTCCAGATTGATAATAACTTTATATGACAGCACCATAATAATGCACCACACGTGGCCATACGCTTCATGAATGCAGGCTTATGAATACAGTACCTGAGAGGGTCTTCTTTGCCCTGATTTCCTCGCATCAAATTGTGTGCGCGCTTGATGTCGAGGCGTGATGGCTAATTCTGATCTGGATTTGGGCAGAAGATTGAAGAAGCAAAGAGTGTCTTGAATGGCTTTGTGCCATTACGTAAGATGGAGAGGAAGAGAATGAGAAGTGATGAAGAGGATTAGTAATGATTTTTAACTGGTGTGAAATAGGTTTGGGTAATTTGACAATACATATTGTCAGATGTGTGTATTACATACTATGTACAGTGTGCAGAGGTAGCTATTCTCATAATATCTGAGAATAGCTACATGGAGCGAGCTGCAGCAGTGTGAAGACGTATCTCCATTTATTAGCGATTCACAAAAAGTGCTCATTCCCATCTTGTCATTTTATCTACACACAATTTTTCAATTGAGCTTCAGGAAAAGTCATGAAAAATGTCAGCATTGCGATATAAAATTACATAAGCTGTAATATAACATTGCATGCATAATGCATAACACCACTTAGCTTGAACGGCGCGCTCTTCTATCACGATCGTCACCGAACTTCTTTGAAAAGCAGCGGATGAAATGAGCGTCTCTCTCTGTAGGCAGGCGGGGTGAAGGGGTTGAGTGTGTTTGTGGCTACAGGATGTGAGAGCGTGTGCACAATGTCTGTGTCAGCATGACTTAGAAAACCTGACAGCTAGGAGTTGGGTTGACTACAGAGCAGAGCCGTGCCCCTCTCCATATATCCATGCCCTCACTTCTTTAGCTTACGTCCCCCTTCGCTCTGATTTCTGACGTGTGCGTTGAGGCCAGGCGGCCGTCTGCACCGCTGAGCTCTCGCAGCAAAAGAGGAAACAGCCTCTTTCTCATTATTTTTGTCAATGCTGTGTGTTTGTGTCAACCTTTTTGTAGCCGTCACGCTCCTGTTCTTCGCCTCATGCTGCTGCCATTAATGTTTTATTGGCTCACACTTCACCGACCCTTCTGAAAGCTCCTCGTGCATTTGTAATTTATGATCCCTGTAAAGTGCTGTTAAAGTCATCCTGTACTGACTGTACCTTCTCACTCATGTACCATGGGGGGGGGGGAGACAGGGCTAACATCCAGCGACTGGCTGGTAATTAGAGCAGCTTGTATTTGAAGATGCGTCATGTTTGGAGGGTGTTTCCTGGAGCTCAGGGAATGAAACTGACCTGAAAGTGGTGAAAGCTTGTCTGCCGTCCCTCTGTTAGTGTGTAATCTACAGTATCTTAAATTAATTCCCTGTCTCGCCACAGTAAACTAAGTCATATAAGCTGCTGAGATACTTTTTATCCTGCTCAGTCCACACACACACTCTCTCAGTGCTCATTAAATCTGTGTTATTACGTCCTGTTCTGCCTGATTTCATATGTTTCCTCTTAACAAATCCAACATAATTATCAGTGCAATCAAGCCTGACTAACCATCCGAAATCCTGATCAGGGTGCTATCATGAGCCTCTTTTTCTGGGTCACTAAATATTTATGAAGCCTCCGAGCACATTGTGGGATGTTTTTAGTGACAACAACAACAGGGTGGAAGTCTTTTGAGACTCTGATTCCTATCAGAGCGCACATAAAAACCAGCTTGCAGCTCGACTCGCCGGTGAATATGTATGAGGTTCCTCCTTTGTGACTCTCGGGGAGGTAAATCAACAAAACACGTCAACAAAGACTGTATCTGTTTCTAAGCGCTCTGCTGGCAGATTAGCGGCATTTGGAGGGGTTGAACATCTTCTGTTTCTCCTTCTAGGAGGTTAGCGTTGGCTCTCAGGAACAACTTAAGGGATGGTGGTGGGGGGAGGCTTTAGGGGGTTGCCGTGGCACCAGGTGATGTAATCCACATTGGCATACCGGGAAGCCTGCATGTGGGTCACTGAAGAACATCTTGACCTCCTCTTCTCTACAGCAGCCACCACAGAAAATGGGAGCGCATGTCATGAAACAGATGTGCAGGAAATGCAGAATATATGTAGAAAGCCTCCATGTCGATGCACACATTCAATACACGCTGTTCTTCAGGGCAGGCATTCATTTTACAAGCGTTTCCTCTAGGTGATTGATTAATCCATTAGTCCGTTGACAGAAAATTAAGGCAACAATTTGATGAACGATTAATCCTTCCAGTCATTTTTAACCACACTAGTGGATGGAAATGAAATGTCTGTTGATGGATCAACCGCTGTGGTTGATGAATTGATGGATTGCCATTAAATTTAGAACGTCCCCAGAGGATGAATCCTACTGACTTTGATGACTTTTCCTCTAGCGCCACCACAAGGTTGACATTTTTCTTTTGTAGTGAAATATCTCAACAACTGTTTGATGGATTTTCAATGATATTTGTGTAAAACTTTATATTAAGGTTAACCATTAACTTGTTTCTTATTAGCATTCATATTAGTAGCATATTGCCGCTTTTTAGGCACTATAAAGCACTTAGGGTTAGGGTTATTAAGGATTAGGGTTAGGTTATTAAGATCATAATTATTTACTATCAATAAGCAATAATTTGGGGGTTATTGAAGGAAAACTCTCAGTCAATGACCTAGAAGTTGTAGAATATGGTCATGCAGAATAAGATATCAATAAGCGCTTTATAATGACTAATAAAGAGAAAATAATGTGCACGCTAATGAGCAACTAGTTAATGCTGAATATGTGTACCTTAATATAAATTTGGTACAGGATGACTGTTTGTCTGTCGCCATAAACAGGTCAAAGTTTTAACATCTGAAATATCTCCACATCAATCATTCCCATCGTGTAGATCGATAAGATGCTCCTGCAGTGATTGGATCAGGAGTGACGCAGAGGTCACAGGGCAGGCTCACACCTCAAAACTGATTTATCACTTCTTGACATAGGTCAGGTGTGCAAATGTGCTGCAGGGACACGTCGGTCCAATATGTACTCTGATGTTATTAGTTTTTGTTCTTACAACTGGTGCTATAAAAGAGCCCAACTGGCAAAAGGCACATTTGTTGTGCATTTCTACTTCACATTTAGTTATTTTAAAGCTGAACCAACTCCTGTCATCATTTAGGCTGAGTTTAATTCGATGGCACGTTGTTTAACCTTCTAACATCCATCCATAAAAACAGAGCCAACCTCTGGCCCGGAAAACTGCACGTCCAATCGGCTGAGCTTCAATCTGCTGTGTGGTGGAGCAGATCGAAGCAGAGATCAGAGGAATGTCTCTCTAAGATGGAGAGACGGAGGAGGGCAGAGGGGGTTAATCCTCTGGAGGAAAGAAGCGAGGCTTCATCAAAAGGGGCCAAAGTGAGGTGGAGACATGCAGTATTGATGGAGAGAGGCGGGGAGAGCGGGGCGGGTAGATGAGAGACTTTTCAGACAGGTGTCGAGCCACAAACTGACACAGCCACACCTGAAGTTGTTCCTCCCAAACACTCAAAAAGTTGTTGCCTGCTGGAAGAAAGGGTTTAAATTTAGGCGCTGTCACTAATGATTTCTTGCTTTCATTTCCAGAATAAAGTCCTGAACATTGATGGAGTCAAGGTGAAGCTGCAGGTAAGAATACGAATAAGAATAAGAATCACTGTCACCGTCAAGAGAAAGGTGTCAACCAATTGAGAATCAGGCTCCAACCCCTGAGGCATTGTGGCCACCTGTCAGATCCTGTTTCCAATCTCACCTTTCTACACAATAAAACACATTTTAGCTGTAGCAGTGTCTGCTATTTAGCTAGTTGATGCAGAGCACAAGATGAAGTAGAGATCTGTCGGTGGCCTTCTTTTGTGAGGACGATCAATGATCTTGAGACAAACAGTACCTAAAAGATAATTAGGGTTCATCCATCTCCATTAAATCTTTCCATTAGACTTTGAGTTTTCGTCCCTTCCGCACACTTCATACACTGTCTTGAGAACTGGCACCCATACTGCAACTCAGCATTGTTGCTTGTTTGATTTCTGTCAAACAACGCAAGTAATTATGTGTACCGTCCATAATGATCTTAATTAGGGGCTGATGGAGGTTGATGGTGTGGGCCTTTGCCCTGTGATGTATTCATTTGAGTTTAATTGGCTCAAAGTCGGTGTGAAGAG
>JAPZEA010000026.1:20914957-20925500 GCA_029783685.1 Heniochus monoceros
TCACTAAGCCACCCTGCTGACAAAGGGTTAGGGTTACAAGAAACACAATACTGTATCACTGCACAAAAATGAAAATTGCTGGTTCCACTGATGTTTAATTGAACATGTCTGAACTTTTGTTTTCTGGCCCGGTATGGGAGGCCTTAACCTGTCAGCTCAGTCTGTTCTTTCAGTAAGTCTGCAGGAGAACTATGAGACAGAGTATCTTCCTCTCCAAGCTCCACAAGACTCTTGCAAGAGCATATCAGCAAGCACTGAACCATAAATGTGCATGTACACTCATAGCAGGTTTCTCACCCTTGAAGGAGGAGTTGTTTCTTGCCTTTTTGCACTGCGGTAACTGAGCTCTGCATCTGTATGTGTATTTCTTTTTCTTGTTGGCTGATGTTTGCTGTGTGTTGTCATTTGTAACTTTGTTACCATACATCACTCTGCAGGGAGGATGCCCTGATGTCAAACACATGTGCAAGCACAGAAGTGATGGATAACCTCTTGAAATTCAGACAATTAGTGCAGATATTTGCTTAGAAAAACACTGTCTTTTGCTTTGTACAAAAAGAACTTAGCAAAAGGTTGATTTTAGGTGTGACAGTTGCTGTTTTTGTCTCTAAGCGTAAATAATAAAGGAATGCCATAGCATGAGGCTGAAAAATCTGAATAAATGAGGCATGGCTAAAATGTTAGGTGTCTGAAAGTCAGATGTTTCTTATAGTAAGAAGAAATAGTTGAAATAGTTTACATCTGTCTAGAATATCAAGTTAACACCGAGGGAGGTCAAAGACTACAATCAGGAAGAGACTAGTCCAGTTGAATCCAGTTGAGTTTTCACCACAGGGCAAACCTCAGCAATAGAAAGGCCAGGGTAGAGTTTGCACAAAAAGTACCATAGGAACGCTGTAGAGTACTGGAACAAAGTTTTTCCAACAGCTGAGACTCAGATCAACCAGGCAAAGAGCCAAGAAAAACCAGCAAAAGCTGCAGAGCCTCATTAGAGATGTACTAAATATCTGCTGATGTCCACTGGAAGGAGACTTTAGACAATTATGAACTGGGATTTGCAGTCAACTGAATATGATAATTTTTTAGACATTTACATTAACTGATCCATATAGGGGTACAGCGATAGTTGCTACACTGTTTATCTGATATAGGGTGCAAACATCCTGAAATTGAGAGTTAAGTACTAAAACATCATAGTGTTAGGTTTTATGTAGTTCAAAAGAGGACCCAAATGCAGAACACAATGCAGGCGGGCATAAGAAGAAAAAGGCGAGCTTTAAACACATAAAGCTGATTCTGGTGAACAAAACTGGCAAGCAACAAAGACAGACGGAGCAGGCTGAGACAAAACCAAGAACACAAGAGAAAACTGAGTTTACAACAAACTGGAATGACACAAGGAACACAAGCAACGAACACAGACGGCCTGACAACTGAAAGAGGGAACATACACCGACTAAATACACGAGAGGTTAATTAACTAATGAAACACAGTTGTCAGAGAAAAGCAGGCAGAATAACACACAAAGAAAGGAAGTAAAAAAAAATAACGCATGAGGAGAGTGAACTTTCAACATAAAACAGGAAATAACTCAACTAAAATCTCAAAACCAGAAAACATGTTAGTTCAAATTCAATGCAATAAAGTATAAAGCCAACACATAGAGAAAATTACCGTTGTCCTTATATGTTCTGACTGCACTGTACTTTCCATTATGTCGACTATTTTCCAAGCCACAGTGTTTTAAAATGTTGGATGAACTTTTTATGCAACCGTTCCATATAAAATAAAATTGCATAGACTTGAAACTACTTCAGATAGATAATTCATCACAGTCAGAGTCACATTATTGGTAGGTGGTAAAGCACTTCAAAACATTTATAGTATTCTCTCTCAGCTGTTGTGTGGGAAGCTCTGGCAGCCATGATTTGAGGCCGCTGCTGATGACCGGCGCATATATGATTAAAAAATCTTACCTGGAGGATCAAAATCAAAAAACATGAATGTCATGGCCAAATTTGGTAGCTTCCTTAAATCTTAAAGATTGATGTTTTGCCGCCAACTCTCGCATCTTACATATCAGAGCTTCCCCGCTCCACGTGAACACACCAACCACAAACACAACTCATGTTTAAATACATCATCATGCAACAATACAGTCATTATGACCAGTGGGTGAAAGTAAGTTCATGTACTCAAGGACTGTAAATGAATTCAGTCTTAATGTACTTCTACTTTCTTTAAGTATTTCCACTTTATTTATTCTTCTACTCCATTACATATTAGAGCAAAACATTGATCAGTTTATAAAATATGTATTTTTACAGATGAAACTACCCCAAAGTATATAATGTCGTTAAAATTAATTTAATCTTGACAACAGGAAAACACTGCATGACTGGCACATGTCAATGAATCAGTCATATTATGGTGAAATCCATATATATGTGATAAATATAAGACTCTGAGTGGAGCCATTTCATATAATCAGTGGATTATATGGATACTTAAAGTACATTTTTGATCAATGTGGGGCTTTTACTTGCAATGCATTATTTTTTTCATCATGGTGTTTCCACTGACAACAACCACAAAGAGAAAAATAGCCAATAACCAACTGATTTTGTGTTTTATATCTTATCAATAATGTTGTTAATAACATCATTTGTAACTGACATGAATTCACACATTTTAGCATACAGTGCTAATGTCTGTATTGTATTTCGCTCATATTTTCACACACATCTTTAGACTCTTCACTGGCGTTTTTATTCGATTCCACAAGAATACATGTTGCTGCTTTCATCTGCTGTGAATTTGATGCTACTATCACAAGCTGGCCGCTGAAAACCACAACATAATGTGAAGTCTCTGCACAACTCTTTCGCAGAAATGATAACGTTTATCTTGAGAATTGATTTTTGGTTTCTGATGTCTGCTAACTCACTGAATTCAAGCACACAGAGTATAATAATGACTTTTTTATTTGCTCGGTCTCCCTCATGTTTGATTAAACTGTTGAAGGGTTCTGATGAAACGGGCCTGCTTTCTTTTTGAAAGGCAAACCTTCTTGAAAGGAATCCACATGGAAATAATTGAAAACTTCAACCTTAATGATGAAGAAATAAACACAAGTTTATTGCTCTAACAGATTCCCATCTGATGACACCCTTGATCTGTGAAATTGGGAAAACTAGTCTGCCAGCATTTACATGCAACTGATTTTTGACCAATTTGTGTTTCCCAGAGGATAAATTTGCTTGGACAGTTCTTTGAATATTGTTAATGTGAACATTTACAAATCTTGGATCTATATGTGTGTGCCAGCAACACATTGGGTTGATTTTATTTCTAGGATTTATCTCTCTGTGCTCATGGATCCTGTATTGCTCAGTTAAAATCGGTGCAGCTTTGAGAATTACATGTGGGGTCAGGTTCAGTGGCTGTCCAAATTGTCTGCCCATTTACCTTCTTCAAGCATTTATCCAGCATTTGCCTTGACAAAAATCCTAATACTATACCTAAAATACAAAGAAGTTGTTTTTGTAAATCAATGCTGTAGCAGATGGTGCCTAATAAGCCTCAGAATTTGAATCTCACACCATAGCTGCACTGTTACGGCTGCTTAAGTTTGGCATGATTATCAGACTGACTAAGATCTGGAAAGATATGAGGATTTATTTCAGGAGGATGTATCAATAAAGGCCTTTCCTTTGCTGGCAAATCTCCTCTAAATCGACTCCAACTCTGCAGCGAGGCTTTTAACAAAAACTAAATGTAGAACAGACGTTACACCTGACTGGTTGTAAACTTTTGCTCCTGATATACATTACAAGGACTTCTTGTTGATCCAGAGTCAGGCTTGAAAACTAAAGGTGGTCGAGCTTTTCTTGTTGTGAAACAGCCCCATTCGTAAGACACCGAATCAGTGCACATCTTTGAATTGCATCTTAAAATCGATTTATTTTCTTTAGCCATGTCTTGATTTAATAATTTTCTGTATCATACGCTTGTTTCTCCTTCTTTTATAATATTGTTTTGTCTGTCTCCCATTTCACCTTTTCTTCTTTCTGTAAAACATTCTTTTACTTTTGTTCTGAAAACTGAGGTTTGCTTGCTCACTTAAGCAATGAAAGTTTGCCAGCAAAGCCATGTTGTTTGATTAAAGGTAATTTCAGAGGAGAGAGTGCAGAGAGAGAATAAATGCTGCTCAGTCATTTGTTCTGGAATGAACTATTAACAGTCATTCATCTTAATGACAACTGATGCAGGGAGTTGATATTTAGTGATCGAGTAGTCTGACTGATAGGAAGATGGATTAAGAGATGAGTATTAATATTAAGTTTGGCTCTGATCTTATGGCACATTTGGCTTTCCCTGCAGCTGTGTGGTTTAGGTTTGGGATTGAAGGGTTGTGTAAAACATATCAGAGCGCTTTGTGTTTATGGCTGAAGGCCATGCATCAATTATCCATGGACATACTTACCAACTGCAAAAAAAAAAAAACCTGAGCTCGCTAGCAATAATAACGTGCACTTCAGAAAGCACTAAGGATGCACTCAGTGAAATTTTGCAGCGCTGAGAGGCGTACCGGCACGTCAGCATTGCTGTGTGTATGTGTGTAGTGCGTGCTGTGTGCGGTACATGTATGTAAAACATCCATCAGGACTTGCATGCATGTTTATTTGGTGCTCTTTGAGGGTTTGTGCTGTTTATTTTCAGACACAAGACTGAGGGGGCATAATTTCCAGACGTTAAAAGCACTGGCCTTTTCTGAATCAAATAACATATGACTTTGAAGAGAGCATCTTCATGTCTTCAAAGGGAAGCCAGAGAAAGAGGGAGAGAGACAGAGAGGGGGAGAGAGGGAGAGAGACAGAGAGAGAGAGAGAGAGAGAGAGAGAGAGAGAGAGAGAGAGAGAGAATGGGTAAATATGTCTGACCATACGCCCACATCTCAGCCACTGCTCCTCTCCCCAGACTCCCACTTAGATGAAGACCTTTATCGGTCAGCGTGGAGCCTTGTGGTTAATTTAGGCCGTTATGTGTCACATTGAAGTTCAGACGTATTTTAAAATGAGGCACAAGCAGCTGGAGTACCCTAATAGACTCTTACATTTGTAATGGTGGCTGTGTCTCATGCTGGCAGGGGTATTGGCAAACACAGTGAGTTGTTTCTCTCTCGTATCTCACATATACAGTATTCCCACAACTCATTATCCTTTTTGTATTTGAGAGTAGGAAGACACGGCGCTGGAGCCGTGAAAAGTTTGGGAAAACCCTCCTTTCAGTTCGTGTTTCTTCAGGACGGTTTGAAGGCATTAAAAATGAAAGCGCTGAAACATAAGCGAGACTCGTCTGTCGAGAAAAACATTAACTTCTTTTTATTTTTATTGTAAAATTCAGAATTTGCTTTACAAGTGGGGCTTTGACCACCTGCTCTCGTGTTGTGTTTCCCACGTAACCCAGAATCAACAGCTCACTCAGTCTTTTCATCCTTTTGTTTTTCCCTCTGAAGAATTGAACATGTCTGAGTGACAAGACGGCAGCAGAGTATTTTCTCTGTTGCACGTCTTCTGAGGGATTGTTTTGACTGACAGCTCTCTGTAGCAGATTTTCTGACAGCCGTTATTCTTTTGACTTCTTTATTGTGGTTGCTAAAAGTTTGTTTTGTCCCTTTTAGGCTGCTTTTTTTCCTGCCAAAGGGGTTTTCTTTTTGTCTGCTCGAATCCATTTTGTCTTCATGACTGACTGGCTGTTGAGCAGGATGGCTGAGTGTCATTGAATGCATCGGCCAGCATCACACCGTCGTATTATGACTCACTGTGTAATAGATGAGTCACATGAGGGAAAATTTAGGCTGCTGCCTTTAATTAACCTATAACTTAACCTAAAAAATCAACTTCACATGGCCCAGCTTGAGATTTGGAGCACATATACTGTTGATATGGTGTTTTCTTTTATTCATCTCAAGCGTAAGCCTTACTTCCTGCTGTCATTCTGCTTCTGAATATTTCATCCTGATTATAAAAACACAACAGGAACTTTTTCCAATTACTTTTTCTAAGGGAGGCCTTTCTAGTCAATGCTATAGTAATTACCTGTGTGCCTATCATTGTTCATCCAATATCTTCTCACACTGAGCTGTGACATATTTAATAGGTATTGTAAAACCAATTTTATTGCTCTTCTGCGGGATTAGATTAGTATTTGATGTACCATATGCTTAGAGTCCGTTCTTGAGAGATGAGTTGAAGGAGTTTTTTGACTATAAATAAATCCATTTTGGCTTGTCCATCATCTTTATATCAGGAAAATGAAAAGAAAACAAAGGGAGAAACCACCTGGAGGGTTCAAGTCAAGTCAAACAAACTAAATCAGGTATAAAACAAGGATTTGTGTGTGTGTGTGTGTGTGTGTGTGTGTGTGTGTGTGTGGGTGTGGCACCATATTGTGTCGATGTCTGATTCAGTGATTGATGACTCTATGGAGACTAAAGGTTGACTGTATTCAGGTGATGTGTAACCAGTGACACCCATGTTTGCTTCCCTGATCCCGGTTGCTGCACTCATGATTTTAGATGTGACGCTGAGGGAAACACACACTCATAAAACTCTGCAAACATGCAATCACTTCCAGAGACCGACACTAGGCCACCGTGGCCAGTCAGCAGGAACAGCTCACAATCCTAGCTCCCAGGATATTCATTTTTCATTTCATTCATTTTTCAATACTTTTGGCCAAACTCTTGTTTATAGAATCGCATCTATGTCTGATTTACAGTATTACCGCCACCACTGAATGTGTTGTCCAATACTGTAACAATGTTAACTACGCACACAAGACATGCATACATACATTTATCCAATCAAATGGTTTGGGGCGGCCATTTACTGTTAGCTTGTGGTTTGTAGTAGCTAGCAGAGGTATGTCGAAGGTTGGCAGCAGGTAAAAAAACCCTTTGATTTAACAATGCAGTTGAGGTAGAGAGATGTGGGATTACTGTGATTCTCATGCTCGCCCACCTCTCAGTGATCAAATCAAATCCCTGAGCGTTCTGATGAAATCCCTTTGAGATGAAATACTCTGTTTCACTCAGAAATATGTCACATTACACAGGCTAAAGATGCTTCAGCTGCTGCTGCACTGGGCCTTAAAGTATGCAAGGAAAAAGAGAAGAGTGGTTGATTAACTTACTTATCTTAATTATTTAATTTAACCTGGACATGCCTGCACTTTTTACTCCACATTCATGCTGCACACTGTCACACCGAGCAGCCAAGTCCTCTACGTTGTGCCTTAAGCTGCTCCTCTGCAGCAGCCAGTGATTAAGTTCCTTCATCAAGGCCTAATCGATGGTATTTGAGGGATGGGAGAGTGTTAGTCGTTTGGTCTAAACTCAATTCAAAGAAGTGGCTTTCAGTCACAAGTCCACTTCTCTAATCTCCAGGCTGCCCCGCACACGTTGTATGTCCGCTCCAACAAATTCTCTGTGTAGCATGTTATCCTCCGCACTGCAGTACTGAACACATGCATTATACAGTATATTATACAGTATATATTTCTGGTGGTTATGCAGCGGGCTGAGCAGGTTATATTGTCAGAGTGGAGACTGACACCAGCTTGGCCACAGGCGTCCTGGAAAACAAGAGAAATTATTTCTGGTAGTGAGAAAATCTGCAAAATGAAATGTCAAATAACATAAAGATAGTCCCAAAACACAGAACCATATCTTCTTGTTTACTCTGTTTGTTAAAACAACTGCATTTGTGTCTGTGGCACATTCACAATTTAAGGCAGTCGTAGGTGGTATCTCCAAACTCTCGTTTTTCTCGCTGCATTGCTAAAAGTTTTAGAAAAAAAAAAAACACTGAGATGCTACTGTACTTGCCTGAGTGGTGTAACTCATCAAAGACAAAACAGAGAATGAATACATCAGAATTACCTGTTCCCCAGTGTTCACATTGCCTGAAGTTATGTTTTGTCTTATTAAAGCCGGTTAGGAAGTAAAGTGAAAATAAATCCCGTAAGCCATTTTAGTGTTACAAAGCAGCGCTGGAAATTCAGTGCTATAAATGAGCAATTGAGTCACCATTTCCTTTTTGCCAAGTGTAAAATTTCAAATATATTTTGGATTTTTATTTATATATTGTTCCACGTAGCAAAATTTCTTCCCTGCATCCTTGAGGAGCAATGGGCCGCCACCTGTGGACCAACTCCAACTCTAAGCCAGTGCTTTGGTCAAGGGCATTGAAAGGAGAATTGACCTAAAATCCATGTTTTGATGGTGGGGGTAACCCATGCAAGAAACACACAGAAAGGCCATATTGGGAATCAAACCCAGGACCTTCTAGCTGTGAGGTGACAGTAACCACTGAGCCACACGTTATATGTTACTGTGTGTTGAGAAATGAAGTGGTATTTCAGTCTACTTATGAATATTTCAGCCAACCACTGGCTGTGGATGATTAAGATAAAACTCACTGGTTCATAGGCTGACCGCCCTCGTTGACAGAAAGCTGATAAGGACGAGCTCATACAGAATACATGGTCAGTAATGTTGCTGCTTTGGAAGTTGTTTGGATCAGCGGACCAATCAGTATTTTCCTGTGTTTGATTATTCATCAGTAAACATTCTGCTCCTGCCTGTCGATGCCGCTGCCTCGGTAATGGATGCTTTTATTAAGGCTGATTAGATTAATTGTATGGGATGAAGACACGTTTGCTGGCAGTAGACCCTCAAGGGTACAAGGAGAAAGGATCAATCAATCTTGTCCATTTCAAACCACATAATGCACTGCTGATTGTTTGAAGTGCAGAGCTGGAGGAGATTTATATGGATGTAAGAGAAGCCAGGCTTTTCTCTTCCTGTCTCTATTATTGTTCTCTCTATCTCTCACACACACACAAATACATACATGTGGGGAATCTAAGTGTCTCCCCCCTCTCTGCCTCTTCTTTTCAGAAGAAAACTGAAGTGTTTGAACAAAACATGAAGAATATGTGAATATATAAACAGAATATGTGTTCCACTCATCCAAAATTGACCTCTGATATAAGTAAAGGGTTGTGTACCAACATAAAAGTGGAGGTTTTTACCAGTGCACTCAAAAAAAACCTTCATATTTTTGCTATTTCAATGACATGCATTTAGAGAGAGACATTCATTGTAATAAAATACATCAAGAACCAGAACTTGCATAATGTATTTTGTTAGATTTTAAATTAGATTTTAAAACAAGAATTCACTATGACAGATTGTTGCAAACATGGTACTGTAAGTATTTGCTGTGATAAAGAATGTGGTGAAGGAGGCAAGTGGCACAAGGAGGCCACTGTGGGTTTTTTGTTTGTTCATCATGTATTTTAATATGTTGTGATTGTGTACGGATGCTACCTTGGCCTGGTCTCTGTTGTAAGCGAGATTGTCAATCTCAATAGGACTTCTTGGTAAAATAAAGTAAAATAAATAACACTTAAAAATATATATAGATATATATGTGAAGCAATCCTGTTGTCCAGTTATCCAATAAAGGTGTGGCCAGTGTGGTAGATGATCCTGATTTATCTTGGAAATACAGTGTGTTGCCAGTTTATTAAGTACACCCAGTAAATCTAATGCAAGCCCCAAATCCTGTCTTTATTATGATATGTCTTTAGAGAGTCCATAGTCAGTTTTCAGGCTCTAGTTTGTTGGTGATGCAGTTTGAAAGGTGTTTATTAGCGCTGAAATAATTTGTGAATTAATCCTTTAATTGAATGACAAAAAATGAATTGCCAACAAACTTTGATAATCAGTTCATCTTTTAGGTCATTCATCGAGCAACAGTGCTGAATAATTGTTGGTTCCAGCTTCTCCAATGCGAGGATTTACTTCTTCTCTCTGTCTTATATTGTTGTAAATTATGTGGGTTAGGACAACACAATAAATTGGAAGATGCCACCTTGAACTTTGGCAAACTGTGATGAGCATCTTTCATTATTTACTGATGATGATGATACCCCAATGATCAGTTAAAAAAGATTGGTAAATCAGTTTCTAACTAAATTAATAGTCAATTGTAGCCCTAATGTGCAGAAGCTAATTGTCAAATCACTTCCCCCAAAAAAATTTAGTAAATTGTCCTGATTTACTGTAGACATACACCAGTATGCAACTTATCAATAAATATGCTGATTATTTTTTCAACTAATCAAGCATTGAATGTACAAAATGTGAAAAAAAAAAGCCCATCGCAATTTCTTAGAGCCCAAGGTTAATGTGTTGATATGCCTTGTTTTGTGAGACCAACAGTCCTTAACGCAACAAAACTAAATGAGCTAAAACAGAGTAAAGCAGCAAATCCACACATTGGAGGGGCTGCTTGAAAAATGACTTAGAAGTTATCAAAATATTTGGTAATTCCATCAATCAACTAATCGAATAACGAATCCCCCAGCTGGCTGGGGCAGGGCCTTTCTGTGCCGAGTTTGCATGTTCTCCTCGTGTCTGCGTGGGTTCTCTCCGGGTTCTCCGGCTTCCTCCCACAGTCCAAAGACATG
>JAPZEA010000026.1:21261652-21272145 GCA_029783685.1 Heniochus monoceros
AGTCTTAGACAGGCAAATGCTTTGAGCTGGAGCCATTCTGGTACAATACAAAGGCAAAACATTTTTAAGAGTCACAGAAGTTAATTTCAACTCCTCTAAAGACAGTGATTCTGTGGAAAGAATCACATTTAAGGGCATGCTTTCTTGATTGGCAGGTGTCTCATCACCACTGCAAATGTGACGGACTGAGGGATCAAAGTGAGGCTCAAAAAAACAGAATTGACACACACCGTGCATTCTGTAAACAAGATATTTTATTTCTAATATGATTCCTGGCTCTCTCCTGCACTCATGATTACATAAATGTCTTCATGAAGTACTGCTACCTGGAGGCTGTGGTGATGTGTTCCATTCGCTAAGACACTGAGGTCACTAAATAGAAAATTAAATATCTCAACAAAAAACAAAAATAAATTAAGGACACAGCATCATTGATGGAAAGCACCTGGAACCAAGTCCAGTCAGTATCACTCAAATCTGCAGAGCTGCAGCACCAACAATTGAGGACTTGCAATTTGTGGACGTGCAGTGTCAGTTTAACTTGCTAGCATCAGAAAAGAAACAGCCGCAGCAGTTTAAAATTGCAAATAAATGTGCTGATGAGCTCCATCTTTTGGCAACAAAAGAAACAGCTTCTGTTCGCCATCCGTTTACCATCCGAGTTTATTCACGTTTTTCGTTTTTCTCTTTTGAGCCCCCGGGCACTAGACAACACCTGGGCAACAATAATATTCCCAAATTATAATGCATACACACACATATCATACACTGGGGTAAAACCAGAGCAGCACATTGTATATTCAGAACCTTCCACTCGCTATGTTCGTGAAGATGTTATCTACCTGGAGATGCAGCCTGGTAGGTGATTTTTCCATCCGTGCGTTCGGGGACTGCAGTGTGACAGATGGCCATCATGGTCATGAACTCCTGGATGACAGCAGCTGTGGGCTACAGGAAGTGGAAAGGGCACTTTGACTTTAAATGTTCTTGAGTAGAACATGTCACAACAAAACAGAAACAAAACAACTCGACAGACCTTGATGACACAGTAAGAAGAGAGAGCAGTGACAGAGAGTGCACTGTTTGACAGACGGACAGGAGTGAATGTCAATGTGGAGATTCCCGGAAAGACATGTTTATTTATTACAGTCTTTAAACAAATTTTCTGCAAACCTAGAAGCCTGTCTAAATGGCCAGTAAGTCAACATATTGTTGTTGGAAGTCACCTTCAAGTTTGTCAGTGTCTAAAACACATGTTGTTCCAGTATTCACAAATGACCGCTGGAAGCAAGCCAGAAAGATCCCACAAAACTCGCCAGCTGCTGACAGACATTTACTCATGCATGTGCATGTAATATAAACTTTCTTCAGTTGATGAAAAATAGCCTAACCTATATACTGAGGGCATTTCACTTTAATGAGGGGAAACGTATGACTAACTAGCCAGAGGGCAGACTCGGACAGGCATCTGCTGAGGCTCCTGTCTGAGGCTGCAGGACCACCAGCTTCTAGTCAGTGAGGCAGAGATATCGGCTACCTCCAGGGCTACGCCAGGCTGGATTCATACAGCAAACAGTAGTCGGGTCGCTAATGGTTGTTGAAAATGAGATCAATAGCAGAATAAGCTCACATTACAAGTTCACCAACATTACAGGCAACCAATGATAATGAAAACCTATGGTAACACAGAGAATCTGCAGCAGATGTAACA
Organism: Heniochus monoceros; assembly: GCA_029783685.1. NCBI lineage: Eukaryota > Metazoa > Chordata > Actinopteri > Chaetodontiformes > Chaetodontidae > Heniochus > Heniochus monoceros. The sequence continues at coordinate 21,263,364 of JAPZEA010000026.1, forward strand.
CATATGTGCCATTCTATGCACTGTTTACGCATATTACTCAAAAACATCTGCTTTTCTCTTCCCCTCTCAAACAAGCTGTGTACACACACGCATACCACACAGTATTATCAAATTTGCTCTTTCTGTTGGCCATGGCAACTCTGATGAGAGATCTGTAACAGGGAACAAAGTAGCAAATGAATGAAGGCTGGAGGGCAAATCAAAGGGGCTCTTGTAAATGAAAAAACACAGAGTCTATTACAGTCCAGGTGGCTGAGAGAGCCCCCTCTGCCTCCCAGCAGCATGCTAATCTGGTCCGGGGTGACAGGTATCCACTGAGGGGCATGCCAGTGTGTGTATGTTTCTCTCTTTGTGAGGAGCCAGTTGAGTTTTAGGATTTTTTTTGGGAAAGTGGCAATACCTTTGGACAGTCCTCACCTCTTCAATGGGTTGTATGAGTGCTTAAACACTTAGCGTTAAGGTTAGAATTAAGTTTTGGTTAAATCTACAGTAAACGATGGGGTTAGGAATATGGTTCTCTCAGGGTCTCTGCGCTGAGCCAACAGTTTAAAACAAAACATGTGTTTATACTTCAGTTTTTAGAAAAATGTAGTGAGCTTTAGAAATGCTGACATTCAGATTTTTTTAACTCTTGGACACAGCCAGATTAGTCATTTCCCCCTGCTTCCTTTATGCTAAGCTAAGATAACCCTCTCCTGGCTCCAGATTCATGTTAAACAGACAGATGTGAGAGTTGTATCAATCATCTCATCTAAGCTTTTCCAAAAATGTCAAACTATGCCTTTAAGGTTGGGGTTATGGGCTAAGGAATCCATTATGTCATTGAGGGTACTAACAAGCACAGAAATACAAATGTGTGAGTTCACTATCCAGGCTGGTAGTAACCTAGGCAGAGAGGGCATGGCACAATTAGATGTGACAGCTAATACTGTGCTGCCAGCGATCACCCTCACTGACTCCTGGGCAATCTGCGTCACAGCAACAGTGACGGACACTCATCACTCCAGACGTGGCCAGTGTGGAAAAAGTTGAAGGGTCAATAGAAAATGAAGCAGAGAGCCCGGACGAGCCAGCGAGCGAACAAACACCTACCAAGGCTGCTGAGAGTCTGCGGGCGGAGAACATGTCCAGTGACTCAAGAGAACATTAAAAGCACCAGAGGGGATGTTTATTTTTGTCAGCACTGTTAATTCCCCTCTCCTCGAGTCTGCCATCCTCCTCAGCACTGTATCAACACTACTCCTACAAACAGCCTGCAGCGACGCAAAAGAGTTGTTAATGATAAGGATGAGTACTGTTCAAATAAGAAGCATCCTGGTGGTCATGAGGACAAAGTGCTTGAACTGTGAGACCAAAGGGTGTTAAATAAAATGCATCGTTTCATTTAGCATCTATGTGTCAAACACTGAGAGGATGATGGCTTGTTAATGTTTGAAATGATGTCATGAAGGTTGGAGATAATCATGATAAGATTAAATGGAACTTATTCGCTTTCATGCTCAGATTTAGATGAGAAGCTCAATACCAACCTTATGTCTGTGTAACAAATACAGCCAGCAGCTAGGTAGCTTAGCTTAGCACAAAGACTGGAAACAGGAAGAAACTGCCAGCATGCTGCACATACCAGCATGTTTGTTTAATTAATACAAAAACTGAAGTTCCAAAACAACCCATGGTTTTACAGAGGAGCTATTTCTTCACTTCCTCTAGTCTTGTCATCACCATAAGACTGCCATGCAACCAGTGGACACCCTAGCGAGTCACATCCCAGATATTACCCCTCATAAAACATCATTTTTATTTCAGTGTAAAGATTAAACAAACAATAACATGTTCTAAAGTGAGCTTTAGAGGTGCTGGAAGGTGTATTTTGTTACCTTTGGACAGAGCCAGGCTTGCTGTTTCCTCCTGTTTTCAGTCTTCATGCTTTAAGCTAAGCGGCTGCTTGCTTAACTTCGTATTTAGTACAAACATGACAGTGGCATCGATCTTATTATCTAACTCTTGTCAAAAAAACAAATTTCCCTAAATGTCTAAATGTTCTTTCAATGGCAGTTCCATTACAGTTAACCTAGACTAAATGTCAAAACTTTCAAAACACACAACACCATCACAGCAGGAGTCTTGTCATATCACAGAAGATGACTTAAATTGAAAAAATGAAACACATTAAGAGGAAAAACAATGACTCAAAAAGTGCGACGATATTAAGACATCCACCACCAACAAAGCATAAGTGCAACAACAACACAGTAGATAAATCATAAATGGAATCATTATCTGAGATTTAGAGAAGGACTGTAGTTTCTACACAGCGGTTGGTTGTGCACTATAATTAGCAGAGGGTGCAGGGCTATCAATATGAAACTAAAGCAGATCCCAGACAAACTCAATGTGTGGAGAGATTCTGCTGTCATAACAAAGCAAACATCACAGTGGGATTACTACTTTCCCTGGGCGGTGCTACTGTAGGTAATTAGATGTGACATTGTGCCTCCCCCACACTGTTCTGCAGCTGAGAGACTCAAACAGCCGATCAATCACAGTTTTCATCCATTTCATTACTACAGGTGGTCCTTACGCTCCCTCTAAAGTCCTGTGACGGATGCAAAATGCATGTCCAAGTCCTTATTTTGAGACAAACGGTCAAATGTCAAATATTTTATTTTCTTATGTAATGTTTTAGGCTTTCATCACATTCAGAAGTTCACACTAATGTAATCACTGTACAGCAGCACAGTTCCCCACAGTGGATAAGCAAATAAGAATGTCTTCATCTCGTCAGAATAAGCTAATCAGGTTGTCTGCCTGCCTGTGTTTATAATGTCCTGTAAAGACACAGTAATCTACCCTTCAGCAGGATGTTAATCAAACTGATATTAAAGAGAATTAAGTCAGTTTTTCTGTCAAAAAATGACGCCTTGATCGAGGTCACAGCTGTTTCACCATTTTTAAGACGCTGCATACATGACAACACAAGTCCACCGCATCCCTAAGGTCCGCTTAAACAGTCAGAAAAGACATTATACAACCACAGACAATTTGATTCAAAATCCTTCTTAATTCTGTCCTAAACAGCAGCCATCACTGCAGGCGAGCGGTGGGGAACCTTGACATTACTTACGTGATTACTCTGGAGGTTTTCCAGTAAGCTCGGGTCATTAAATCCCGCCTCGTCTGACGAGTGTGTGCTGTGCCTGGAAAGAAGAGACGGAGAAGTCAAAACAACAGAACACGCTGAAATACTTGATAGCACTATTATATGGCACTAGAACAGGATAGCAAGCTAGAACACGTTGTTGTGATGGTGGACTGGACTAGTAAAGAACACATAAAGAATCTGAATAATGATCAGAGATTATTTTGACAACAAGAGGAGTTTAGATAAAAGTGTAACTTTCTATTAGTGTCTGACAGCTTTCCAAATACAATAAGCATGACAAAAGTGTTTCTCATGTGCCAACAGTGAAAAGGAAGCCTCTTGGAGCTTGGATAGAATACGTTATGATTTCCCATTACACTTAAAACAAATGCTCTCTGATGAGTTGTCAAGCACTGTGCAGCCTGGCAGCCTTGTTTGAATGTGGTTTTATAATCAGGCAGTGGCACACAGTATTCTCGCCACAACGTTAAGATAAAACTAGGCTGCAACTAACGACTCTAATCACTGTAGATTAGTCTGCTGATTATTTCTCGAGCTGTACGTGACTTATTCAAATTGTTTGTTTTTTCTGAACAGAAAACCCAAACATATTCTGTTTACTTTCATATATGACCAAAAAAAGCATCAAATTCTCACAGAGGCTGGAACCAGTGAATGTTTAGCATTTTTGCTTGAACAATGCCAGAAAACAGCTGGCAATTCATTTTCTGTTGACCAACTAATCAATTCATTGACCAATCACTTCAGCTCTAGATAAAACTAATGTGCACTGAGACTGGCACCACAAAACAGGTCTCAAACTGGTACTGACACAGCCAGTGCTATGTGCCAACAGTATTGACATTTGTTGAGAAAAGTATGAACCGCAATGCAGACAGAATGCAAATGAAGGTCCCCTGGGCTTCAGTAATGTGATGTACAGTGTGACTGTTTGGGATTCTGTCCATGCTGGCAGAAGCACATCATCCATTGAGAAAGCCATGTCCTGAAATGGGACATTATTATTTCACAATGTATGACGAATACACACTCACTCACTTTCCCCCTTCATATATTATCTTCCAGCGCAGACACTGGAGAAAAATAAAATAAAAAAACGGGCGTTACTTGCTCCCGCAGTTGTCAGTATCCACAGGCTTCCAGTCCTTCACACAGCGTCTGGCTGAATGTCTGGTTTTTGTGCAGTTGCAGACAAATCGCAGGGGAGGATATTGACTCGCTCACTCCATCACACATTGTCGCGGGCGAGCAAACGAGGTGAGCATCGATGGCAGGAAAAGGCAAGAACCAGCCTCAGCTGAGGGCTCCATGAAACATCGGAGAAGACATAACGCAAGAGCTGGCAGCCCCTCTGCCTCGCGCTGACTGTCAGAGATTGAAGAAGATGTCAACAGCAGTTTAACACAAGCTTAAGTGAGGAAGGCAGTCTCAGTCTGAATATTCTCGCAGTATCTTAGATCTGTCAGAAAACCCAAGCAGGTGATTCTCATCCAGCCCATCTGCTCGAGGAAGCTCGAGGATTACCTGCGCCGAGTTTCAAACGTGCAGTCGCTAGGAATAGATGACTGATACAAAGCGAACACAAAACATTCCTTATTAAATGCTGAATGATGCTAATTTAGATTCACACAAGCAATAATCCTTTCTTGTGTTAATTTTGGAACACTTGAATCGCACAACTATCAAGAGCATTGTTCCTCTCTTTTGATGATGCAGACTCAATTCTAATCAGACTCCATTGGAAGAAAAATGAAATATTATTAAGTATGATTATTCTAAGCAAGGCTCTGAGAAAACGTCTGTGTTATAATCCAGGGATTTGAATAATCAGGTTGAAGATAATGGGCTGGGCCGGCCTGGGCGTAAATAGAGAGCATCCACTCATCCTCCCAGCGCTGAACTTAATGAACTTTTAATTGATGCGGTTTTGCAAGTCCTTTTGTCATGCAACAGAAACAAGCCTCACTGCTGATGGGCCTGTTTTCCCGACTGGCTTCAGATTGGTTTACAGCAGGCCCTAAGTACCATGTAGTTAGTTTCATGTGTCATATAAAATCTGCCCAGGCACAACGACGCCTGCAACTAAAACCTTAAGTGCATCCACAGGAATCACTCACCGGCTTTGCACTTCCGTCTTAAGGAAGGAGGAGAAATTCAATCACTGCCGGCTTGACACACCGAAGACGAGGCACGTGTTCCTGCTTTTACTTGTCTCAAAGAACGCTCTGGCAAGGCAGGCTGGGATTTCTGCTGGTCTGAATAACATCCCCGATATGACCAGGGCCTGAGTCACTCAATCTGTCAGCCCGTGTTGTTCCGCAGCCCACGAACTGATGCATAGATAGAGATATACCCCTGTGAGCCAGGTCATCTTTATTCAATGATTTGCTTATTTAAATGAAATGTGCCTGATCTGTATCTGACACAAATTCCCAATACAATGCTGCATCAGCTTTGTAAGGGGGAGCATCCTCACAAAGCGCTTGGCCCACTTTACTTCCCAACAACCATCAGTAACCACAGCTCGGGGACTGTAACACAGCAATCTGTTAAGGAGATAAATGATCAGATTTGGCACAGCACTCCCATCTCTCTTGCCTTTCATTTGTCTTACACCGGAAAAAAAAAAGAAAAGATAATTAAATCATTTAGGGTAAACCGTGCAGTGGCACAGAGAAGACGCAAGGAAGGGATCGAGTGTAGGGCCCAGAGAGTTAAAAAGAGGAGGGTAGCTGGTAAGGATGGAGGATTGAGGGGGAGGACTCGAGGGAATTGGCTAACATTAGCACTGGTGGTGAGGGGTAGTGTTGTGACTGGCTTCACACATTGTGGCCAGACTCTGACCTAGCACGGCGGACATCAATCCTTCCACTTTTGCTGATAGATTGAGCCCGTCAGCGCACGATGCCGTAGATCATGACTTGTTCATGGCCTGAGCATCTCATCAAAAGAAGTGAACTAGAAAACAACTGGCTGGCAGCTGTCAAAGTCGTGCTGTATATGTGCGCCGTTCCCCCTGTCTGTCCAAACACAGCGTGCACTTTCTGTTGGGGTCTGTAGGCACTTTAATGTTCCTTCTCCTCTAAAGGAAGCTGATGGCACGGTGTTCCTCATCGCTGTTACAACATCATTAGAGTGTTCTTCCTCAGGGCTGCCTGACAATAATAACATCCTGACAGACCTGTCATGGGTGCAAGTCAAATTTAACGCAAGGCAGGGAACTGCAAAGCTGTATTCCTTTTTTATTTTTTTTATTTTTTTTTTCTTTCCCCTTCCTTCAACATGTTCTCTCAAATGGGAGAAAACCCCATGAATCCCACACTCTTCTCCTATTACACTAATGTAGCTCATTTGGTGTAAATTCTGTCATTTACTACTGTTTAGCCATCCACCGTTTAAAAGGGCTCTTCTGCCGCCAGCCCCTCACAGCGCTTTGTGCTTACTGATTCCCAGCGCACTCCACATTTCAATTTCTTATTAATACAGAATTAACCAACAAGCCTGCTCGCAAAGAATTAAAAAAGGATCTCTTTAAATTAAAAACCAGCGTTACCTTCGCCAGTCCACACATTTCCTTGTTAAAAACTCATTATAATAGGTCTTCCGCCATCTATTTATTAGCTGTATCAAAACAGAGGTCTTAATGTGAATGCATAATTCATAATTGAATAAAAAAAATTCTGACTTTTGAAAGAGGGAGGAAAAAAAGCTGCTAACCACATTCATGAATGCTTGACTGCTTCCTAATTGCAATGCAATTATCACATGTTATGAACAATGTGAACTCTTAAGCAAGTAATTATAACACAAGGAAACCTGTGACGACCTTTAAAATTTCCTACTTGAGGTACAGCTTTACTAACATTGATACAAATGAGATTTTAATCTGAACATCAGCTTGTTTAAACCGGCGAAATTGGCACACCATGGTTAGATTACTTTCTTTTTTTACTGATTCATTTTTACATCCATTTTTCAAGTCACAGCAGATAGGTGATTGGCTAAGCAATGCAAGATGTTATTTATTCTTCCTCTGTATCCATGAAGACAGTCCCTGAAGTCGTAGCATTAGACGTTATCTCTTATTTAATATATGTATATGAATGAAGTTTCAGTGGTTGGAGTTATTCCCAAATGGCAACACAACACATTGTGGTGTAATGAATCTCCCTACCTGACCTGTTGTCTTAGAGAGCAGGGCTCAGACTGGAGGAGAAGCAGCAGCGTTGTGCTCACGAGCCGCTAGAAGCACAGGTGGTAGCGATATATGACAGTCCCCCAGGCTCTTGTTGCTGAAAGTTGTGTGTCTTGTATGGTGCCTGTGTCCATATGGCCGCCTGTCTCGCTTTCTTAGCAGACACTGCCTCCGCACAGGCCGCTTTCTCTAGACGCCAATTGTAGTTAGCTGTGGTTCCACACCTCTCGCCATATGGAAGACGTTGTAAAGTTTGTTTTTCAGGGATGTTCTCGCTATTTAGACTGATTGTACGAAGCCATACGCTCCCCATGGATGCGTGCTTGTCAGCCCCAGGTGACATGGATCGGTCAGTATATAAATGGATACCAGGCGGGGATGTTTACAGTTTGTGCACAGCGTGAAAGTGCCTGATGCTTTTGGGGCTTTCACGTCGTGGTGCACGCTCCTCCAGGCGGGCCCTGGGACATGATGCAGCAGGCGGCGCAGGAAAAGCAGCGATAGAGGGAGACCCCTAGCAGCCTTGATCAAAGTGAATTGCAGCATGGCTCAGTGATATTAAATAATTACATATTGATTTGGTCGTGCTTTCACAACGTGAGTCCCCTCTTTTCAGAGAGGAGCAAGCAGAGATCACGCAGGTACACTGAAACCATCCTCTGTGATCCCGCGTCATGTTATGTGCCCACAGGCATGTAACTGTGTTTGTGTTGCAGAGAACCTGAAAATCTTTTATTAATAACCATCTCTCCTTTCTCTTTTAGATCCACGCTAGAAGAGCCTTCCCACCACAGCCACCCTCTCTACGGCCACGGCGTTTGCAAGTGGCCTGGATGTGAGGCGGTGTTTGATGATTTCCAGTCATTCCTCAAGTAAGTAAAAGCCGTGGTCGGAGGTGCGTTTTTATCGCAGTTTGTTTGTCATCGTGTTGGGTCGATTACATGTTTTGTGACCCCCGGCGACTCGGAGGCACTACAGGTGCAGCTGGTTGTTATTCCTGAGTGTGTGTTTGAATGTGTGTGTGTGTGTGTGTGTGTGTGTGTGTGTGTGTGTGTGCGCGAACATCGACACGCTGGCTGTGAGTATAAGAACATTTGTGAGCGACTGTGTGTGAGTGTGTGCGGTCATCTCGGCTCGTTAGCGTGTGCTAACGAAGCGCTCTGCATCTGCACTCTGACACGGATGAGCAAAAAGAAGAAGAGCCGAGTGTGTGTGTGTGTGTGTGTGTGTGTGTGTGTGTGTGTGTGTGTGTTGGGGGTTCATGTCGGTGTAATTAGGCTAATTAAATTAGCGCACTGATGGACGAGGGAGCACAGCGCTGTCACCCTCCTCCTCCTCCTCCTGCCTCCATCCCTCACACCGAGGTCACTCCCCACAACTGGACCAGGCTTCACTTCCCATTACAGCAAATTACACCGACATGA
>JAPZEA010000026.1:21547211-21563829 GCA_029783685.1 Heniochus monoceros
CACAGCCATGCAGAGTCTACCACATCAAAGGGGCATTCACTGCCAAAGAACTTGGACTGGCAGAACACACACACCCTGTCAGTTTTCTACAGAACAAGTACCGTCATCTCAGAGTGGCCACCTCTTTGGCAAGACCTGAAGCGAGAAGAATCATCACAGGTCTATGAATGGAGAGTGCTGCCTTTCGGCACTACAAGCAGTCCCTGTTGCGCCATCTTTCATGCTCCAGGAGCACACTCTGGATCATAGCCAGCCAGGGGAGGGTGAGCAAGAGGCAGTTCTCAAGTCCTTTTACATGGACAACTGCCTACACAGCCTGTCATCTGAGGATGAAGCAATGGCACTGGTGGACAAGCTGCAGGTGCTCCTGCCAGAAGGGGGATTTGAGCTACGCCAGTGGGCCAGCAAGCGACCAGCTGTCATCAGCCACCTTCCCACAACTACCAGGTCAGAAAGCTCTGAGCTCTGGATAGCGTAGGACCAGCCCGATGGTCAGGAGTCGATGCTCAGCATTCACTGGCATTGCCAATCTGACACTCTCTCTTTACAAGCTCAGAACCTCAACCTACCAACAGACCACTCTCCGCATCATCTATAAGATCTTAGCCAGCCAATACGACCCTACCACAAGAGCAAAGGTGGTGGTGCAACAGCTGTGGGCGAAACAGAGAGAGTGGGACGATCCTGACCTGCCTAAAGACCTGCTCCAGACCTGAAAGGAGTGGGAGAGGGAACTGCCTGAGCTCCAGCATATCACTCTTCCCAGATGCTACAGCAGCCCAGAGTTGGATACTCCAAACAGCAAGCAGGACATTCATGTGTTCTGCAACGCATCGTAGAAGGCCTACGGCTCTGTAGCCTACCTCCGAACTGAGGACTCCAGCGGTAAGGTCGCGGTAGCCTTCATCACCGCAAGGTCATGTGCTGCTCCCAAGAAGCAGCAGACCATCCCTTGACTGGAGCTGTGTGCTGTGCTAACAGGCACACAGCTAGCCTCAGTTCTCACCACCAAGCTCACCTTGCCCATCCGTCATGTCATCCTGTGGACCAACTCGACCACTGTGCTTGCCTGGCTTACTTCGGACTCATCTTCATGGGCACTTGTGTGGCCGAAATCCAGGACTTGACTGATGGCAATACGTGGCGCTATGTGGACTCCGCCAACAACCCAGCAGATGGTATAACCAAGGGAAAGATACTGGCTGAGCTAGAATATATATATATAAATACATATATATATACACACACACACACACACACACACACGTATATGTATGTATATATGCATATATATACATTTTGTTCAATTATCCACTTTCCTCTGGCACACATTGTTTCACTTTTGTAACCATTGATGAAGAAGAAATTAAGGTTTGGGCATTGCACCATGTAAAAAAACTTGATGAAGTGTAAATCAGGTCCTGTTCCCTCTTGTTCAGTTCAGGTTCTGTGATTTTCTTAGAGGTTTATGTCAAGTTTAGGTTGTTATGTGTGTTTTTTGAGTCATGACATTTTGGACCACTGACGATCTGGTCAGTGGTTTAGTTCTTCCAGATAAATGAACCAGAGAGATAATGTGAGAGAGCAGAGAAAGAATTGATGTGATTCGACCCATTGAGAAAGTGCAGCACTTTAAAGAATCTCAGCAGTGTTCCCTCCTATGGTTAGAGCCGGGTTAGCACGGTGGGAAGCTGAGAAGCTTTCAGGAGGCTTCAGATAACAGCCAGCCTCTTCTTCTCTCTTGTCTGTTATCATGCTGTTATCATGCTGTTGTTCCAGCATTGTCTGCAGTCAGCTCTGCTGCACTGTTCTATGTGTGTCACTGTCTCTGTCTCTCTCTCTGACACATGCACTCTCCCGTCTCCTGTCCTCTCCCCCATGGCTTTTTTTCCCTAGTCTCCAGTTGCCTTCTTTCTCTGTCTGTCAGAGCCGAGTTTCTGAGGGGAATCCTGAAAAATGTAATGAACTGTCTGAGTCAGGGTGACATGGAAGCACACATGCCACACAATTTCGTGTCATAAGAAAGCGCAGCACCTTTAGGCAGAAACAAACCATAGAGGCTGCACTACAAAAACCACAATTCTCCCTCCGCACCTGTGCACTCTCACATGCAACATCCTGTACATTATTGGTTGTAGGAGAAGCACGAACGACTCATCTATGGGCCAGAGAAGGCTGGGGTCCCCAATGTCAGAAGACCCAGGCACTATTCCTCTGACCAGTGCTGGGACTGCATCCCTCACTAGTTATAGCTGGCACTGGGTCGCCAGTCAGTGCACCAACAATAATTCATGTCTTAGTTGGCAGAAAGTCAGTCCCCGTGCTTTTTTTTCAGAGACATTCATCATTGTTTTCAGCCGGGGGCATTGGCACTTTTTAATGCATTAGCAGCCTCTATCATTAATACTGCACTCTGTATTTGCACTCTGTACCCTGTTTCTCTGTAATTGTTCTGTCTATTCTTTCGCATGTGGTCTTTCTGTTGTATGTGTAATATTGTAGCATGATATGAAGTAATCAGTCATTTCAATTTGGATGTTGTGAGAAATTCTGTTCAAAGATTGGCAATAGGTGACAAAACACTGCCATTTAACCTGCCCCACCTCCTACTTAAATAAAAAAAAAAAAAAGAGGGCAGGGGGGTTTCAGGGGGCCTGACTTCACCCTATGCTAACACGTTATGTCATGGATGACATGGATTAAGTGAGCTGGATACAATGTAGAGAGTCAGTCTTGCTGCTAGTTTGTCCCAGTGGCCAACTGTGGTATTGCAATACAAAAAAATCCTTTGCAGTCCAAAAAATTACTTTCCCTGAGACCACTATATAAAATAGACACATATATAAAACTCCTGACAAGACAGCTTAACATATGTATTTTAGAACTGTTGACAGGACTAATGCTGCTGATGCTGGCTAAATCAAGCTCAAGTCAAAAGTTGCAGTATGGATTGATTCACATGACTTGCTACAAGTTTCACAAAGCTACACATGGCTACATTTATGAGGAGGTCACATGACCTGACAACACCATGTCCACCACAGATGCCAGAAAAAAGTATATATTATTCATCATTTAGCGCAAAGTTGCCTTCAGCGTTAACTTGCTTATAACAAACTTATAACCAGCTCTACTAGCTTACTGTCTCTTGCAACAGCAGCAGCTCAATGCTTCTATGGTGAAAATTTCAAGAGCTCTGATGCTAACTTGTCAGTATGATTATGCAAGTAATTAAGATCTTAACAGTATTTGCAGTTGCCACAAATGATCACTAAACCTGCTGATTTTTACCTTGTTGGTTTGGAAACTGATTCACAGGCTAAATACTAATTGAAACACATCTTTTCACCCAACTATGTGTTATTGAAATATAATTTGGAATAATTAGCAAGTTACACAACCCCATACCATGGAAACAAATCTTCATTTATTCAATGATAGCCTTTTTTCATGTACTAAAACCAAAATTGCAATGTGACTGCATTAATAGAATTATCCCTCTTCTTACAACCACAGACTGACTTTCCAGCTTTTAAGGCACACCATTTCAGAATCATTAAACAACACCATGAGTTGGTATGGATATTGTTAGCTTTATTTCCTGCCAAGTGCTCTTCCACCTGTTTGAATTTCACAGCACAGAAGGAGGAGCCCCCTGCCCTCCAATTCACACAATCTTTTTTTTTTTTCATCATAGCCCTGTTGTCATGTTTCAGCTTCTATTCTTGGCAGTGGTGTCCAATTTGCAAGGACAAGGGTGGAAGAAAATGGAGAAGGAGGATTTTCAGTTGTGCACCCCCCCGACCCTCACCCCCACCCACCCACACACACACACGCACACTCCCTGTATTGTTGTTTGGCTATGAGGATAGGGATGTACTTATCTCTCCAGGCTATCATCCTATTGACAGCGATTCTGTTCTCACAATGTTATCTGCTCCTCCCCTCCTGTGACCTTTCAGGGGATCTCCATGTGCATCACTAAAGTGAGGCAATTGGTGTAAAGTGAAATGGGTGCAATCTTTATTTTCCTGTCTTTGCTTACAAAAAAGCACAATGATCCAACTCACAGCATGGATGCAGTGATTTTAATGTCTCTGAATCACACCCGCTCTGTTTATGAAAGAACAAGATGGTTGTTTTTGTGGCAATAGTAACTTATACTTTAGAGGAAGGTAGACTGCTGATGCTATGGTGGAATTGCTTATGAGCTTTATGAGCAGCAACAGCAGCAAGTGATAGCACAGCTTTCAGGTGAGCCGTGTGGCAACAAGAGTGTGAGCAGACCACTGAGTACAGTTTAAGCGCACTGCCTTGATCGAGAGGGTGCTTTGGATAGATGTTGCTTCACTATTGATCTGACATGCACATATTTGTGGCTGAAATGCAACACAATCTCCAAGTCAGGGTGCTCCTTTTTTCTCTGATATGCGTCAGTATCAGCATCACTACAGCACTCAAACAATAAGTGTTTTTAAACTTCAAGCGGAGGTCAGTGAAGGTGAATGTTTTGACTTGCAGTTTGTGGTATATTTCTTTCTCCTTGTTCATCATCTCCTTCACTCTGTCCACATCCTCTTTCTCTTGCTTCAGCTCTTCCTTCAGTTTCTCAAGATTTTGTTTGTCCAAGTCCAACTTTTGCTTCCATTGATTATCTATGTCTCTTGTCTGGATGACCATGTCTGACAGTATACATCTCAGACTATTCCTTTCTTTCTCTAACAGCTCAATGTGACAAGCCATGTTTTCTTTCTGTTCATCAAGTTCTGCCAGCTTTTGTTCAGCTTCAGCGTACAGCATTCGTACATCTTCAATGTTTTGTTGCAAGCTGTCAGTTTTGTTTTTCACATCTGTGCTCATCCTTTGGTTTAGTTGTTGAAGATTTACTCTCAGAGTTTCCATTGATTTCATTTTAGTCATGAGGTGATCTTCTCTCATCTTCAGCTCAGACCTTTCGTCTTCCATTCTGTCCTTTTCATTCATAAGCATTTCTCTCTCTTTGTCATTGTCAGTCTTCATTTTAGTGAGTTGTTCTCTCTCTTCACTGATGCTGTTCATGGTAACTTCAAGCTCTTCTTTCTTCTTGCTGAGGTCCTTCCTCAAAACTTCCAATTCTTCCCTTTCCATCAGCACATTGCTCTTACTGGACTCCAGTTCTTGTTTTTGTCTGTCAAGCTCATCTTGTTTGAGTTCTTGTTCTTGTTGTTTTAAGGCCATCATGCTGATGGCATTTTCAAGTTTGTCTCTTTGTGTCTGAACCTGAAGGGACAGATCTTTAATCTTGTTTTTCTCTCTGTTGATCTCCTGAAACAGACTGTCTGTTTGTTCTTTCTTCTCTTGTAGCTCAGCCTTTGTGATGTCCAACTTGTCTCTTTCCTCTTTTAGGACTTGTTTTTCTTCTTCTAATATGTCAGTTTGTTTCAGGATGTCAGAACTCATCAACTCCAAGTCCAGTTTCTCTTTGCTCATCATCTCCTTCACTCTTTCCCTTCCCTCCCTTCCTTCTTTCCTTCATTGCTTCTTTCTCTCCTTTCCTTTCCTTTCCTTAACCATAACTCTCCTTCCTCCCTTCCTTCCCTCCCTCCTTTCAGAACTAAAACAGAGTGAATATTGGACTTGCATTCATCAGATAGACAGAAACGTAACTCTAAATGAAAGATAATGTTGCTCTGTTTGAACGTTCACCGTAACATCTAAAACATTCTATGATTATTATGAAGATTATTATGCCAATGTTGTGTTCACAGCTTGTTTCAGCTGCCCTTGAGAGGCCATAAAATCGGTTATTGCGGGTTTAAGCCACTGCCAAAAATCATATTTTAATTGATGATAAACATTTTTACAGGAAATCAGCAATTAATTCTCAACACAAGTTACCAGGGAAATGTTTTGTCTTAAATGCTGCCAAGGAAAGCCGACTAATATTAATTTCATAATGATATAGAGCGGATAAAAGCAAGGTAATCTCAGTGGATCAGTAATCGAGTCCTAAGTAAAACCACAGAGGACTTTTGATATTAGGGACTGAATGTAGATTTAGACCTCAACATATTAGCGTATAACAGGGACTTTAATATATCGTCATCATGTGGTTTTACATGTATGTTTTAAAAGGATCTTATTCTCATGATTTTTGCAGTTTCTTTACTACATTTAACCAAATAGTATTCATTGCTTAAACTACGTCATACTGCAATCTTTCACATCAAATCCAAATCAGATGCTCAAATCCTGATTTGAATGTCTCTAATGTAACACATGGGACAAAATATTAACATTACAAACTACTGTTAGCTCTGTGAATAGCAACATTTTTTTGTATTGTGGGGTGCTGCCTACAGGAGCCACTGGTACTGAGTCTATGTTCTCATGTGTGTTGATGCCCGCGTGCCGAGTATGTGTAGTCTGCGCATGTTCATATACCATCATTACTTTCAAAAACTGCATGTAATGCAGGAAAACAGTAACAATTTAATATCATTCAGCGGTTACAGAGACTGTCCTTCCAGTGAGATCACAGGTTTTAATTGGTGCACCAGGTAATTTGTCAATTAAGAGCTGAGCATTCAGTCAAAGTGGTCTTCACTTGCTCATGGCTCACTTCGGGTGAGAGAAACTGTTTAATACAGTAGAAGAAAAAAAGTGTGAGTAATACATCACTATAAATGAACTATGATGATTAACACCTCACTTGACGACCTCACGGGTGTTAATGAGCCACTACAAATTAGTGGGAGTCCGCATGTGTCCATGTTTATATGAATTCTGCCATCTTCCATGTCCTGCACTCTCTCCTGCCCTGCAGTATTAACGGACCATGTCATGATTAATTGTCGCATCATTATCCGCCATCCATCGCCAAAGCTCCGCCGACGCACACCGCCCTTCCCAGAAGTCAGGACTCTAGAGTGAGCGAGGGTCTGCGGAGTGGAAATCTCCAAGGTTGTGGCTCACCGTTCTCCAAAGTACAAGCACCTGAAAAAATAAATCTAGCCTCCACTGGCTTGTCCAAGTGGAGGCACCGCGTAGTTAAATATAGATGTAATATCCCTCCCTTTCAGCTGAATCCAAACAAATTAAAGATGTCTTTCTTACAGGATGGTTACCACATAGCATGATCGTAAAAAAGGTCGGGGAATATGCAGAATGTGGCACGACAGCGACATTTGAAACAAAGCCCTTAATGGTGCTTTTATGAGAGATTAATCCTGCCATTAATTAACTTGGGCACATTGAGAGCTGCTGCTGTGATTGGCAGCCTGAAAGCTGCTGGACAAGCAGAGCAGGTTTCTTTTAAGCACTTAGTGGGTAACAGAGGGAGCCGGGCTCAGATGTGGCCAAAATGGGCAGAGTGGAGTGCTAGTGAGTTCAGGAAAATCCCACAGTGGCTCAATAAACGAACAGAAAACAGAAGCACATGGGCGGATTTCTGAATAATCTGACCTTCTCTAAATACAGAGACATTTTAGCGTAGACTGTGGTTGTGCAAAAAACTCGATCTGAGCTTTCCTGTCAGGCAGAAATCAAAAGAAGCTGCTTCATCCTCAGCAATTACTGTAATTACTCCTACAACTAAAAAGTTTGACATTTTTGGGAAATGCACTTATTGGCATGAGTTAGATTGGGAAATCAGTGCAATTCTCATGTCTGTATGCTAAATATGCAGCAGTATAACTTCTTAAACTGAGTTGACATAATTAGCTGCCTGTAACATTGAGTGAAAATGGTTAGTAGGTAAGTAAAAAGGCATGCAGCTGGTTGCCTGCATTTCTTTTTTCTCAGCTTCTTCATTTTTAGAGTGAAGTGGAAACAAAAGCTGACCATCAGCATAAGCATAGATCATATCTGTAAACCTTTCCAAAGAGCCAGGCTAGCTGTTTCACCCTGTTTCCAGTCTTTATGCTAAACTAAGCTAACTGGCTGCTGGCTGTACCTTCATCCAGACATGAGAAGCAGTACTGATTACTCTCAGCAGCAAAAGCAGAATAAGTGTATTTCCAATAATGTTGAATTGTTCAGTATTCTAGAACTGCAGGGTTTACAATTATAGTATGGCATAAAACACTAAGCTAAAACAAATCTATGAAAGTATCATTTTCAACACAGTAACCAAGATTTTCATCAAAATTAACCAAAAAGCATAAAGATGCCAAAAGTGCATGTAAATGTGGTCAAAAAACTGCAGGAAAACACCTGTTGCCTGAATTTTATTTGGTCAATCTTTTCTCCATATGTCCCTCCACCCACTGTAAAAGGACTCGAAGTGCTTCTGTAATAATTGCAGGACCAGCCCAGTGACCAAAGCGCACAGATTCCCCTCGCTGACAGATTCACTGCTTCATAATGATGCATCACATAGAAAAACACGTTTGAAGTTCCATTAATCCTCTGTGTGTGTGTGCGTCATTTGGAGAAACCCCCATCCAGACGTGTATTTCGCTCCCAATATAGCTCACAATGGAGCAGTTTCATGGTACTTGCTACATATTTTCCATTTTACATGTGCCGTTCGTTTCTCAAACTTCATTACATCTTCATTGACATGT
Source organism: Heniochus monoceros (assembly GCA_029783685.1). Lineage (NCBI taxonomy): Eukaryota > Metazoa > Chordata > Actinopteri > Chaetodontiformes > Chaetodontidae > Heniochus > Heniochus monoceros. Next base: position 21,555,758 of record JAPZEA010000026.1, read on the forward strand.
TTTGCTCGGGCTGCAAATGAAACAGCAGGAGCTGAAAGTAATGATTTGTGAAATGAAGTTTGATTCAACATATCACTGCTTTAATAGTTTTATGAACTCATATAACCGCTGTGGTCCTAAAATGAGGCAGCGCAGCTTTTGCAAAAACGAGGCATGTCTGATCGACACAGAATGGAATAGAAATAAATTACTTTTATGAATACTGAAAACAGTAGTCAGCGATGGTAATAGTATTTGCACTATTTCCATGTCCTGTATGTCCAAATTTAGTGACTTTGAATTTTTCATATATACTGGAGGGTCAAATGTTAAACTGTCCCATTTCTTATATATAACAATAAATCTGAAAATGCACTGGCATGAAAATTAGTTGAGAAATTGTATTTTTGCCTTAATCAAAAGAAGCCAAGCTCAAAATATATATATATATAACTTAGCACTTAATTTTTAATACATGTATAATATAGAAATGAAATTAAATTCAGTGGATATACAGTCGATACCTTTGTGACTTTTTTCTAGTTACCTGTGTTTTTTGCCTCTTAAACCCATTCGCTGAAGTCATGAAAACAACAAACTTAACCACATGAATCAGTGTTTTTTATCAGAGTTTAAGTGACCCATGGTTTGTGTATAGCTTGGCTACATTAGAAATTCCAAAAACTGACACAAGACAAAGGTGAGAAAATAGTATAGACAAATAATTATGCATCTTGTGTCCAAAGAGACAAATTTCAATTAATTGTAAAACGTTATAACAGTCAGATAAAAACAGCAAATGGAGAACTGCACTCAAATCATATTTTGTTCAAAACTTCAAGAATTTAAAACATATATCAAGTCACACTTAATTGTGTAATATTTTTTCTTTAAAGGCAATTGACAGTTAAAGCATGCAGTGACAATATAGTGATTCTCAATTATAATTTCTCCTTTGTTCTTCTTCACCATCATCCCACCACAGTGCTGTAGAACATGTGTGAAACCTACCATTTGAGACCAAATGGGTGAAACTAGAGCCTGGAAGTTGAAGAATGTGTAAAACGCTTAACACATAAAGTGTAAAACTCTTAACACATCCTGTGCAGGATGTGAAGGGTCATCAGTATTTCCAAGACAACAGGACCTCTGTCATACCAGGCACCGGGCAGCAGCATTGTTTAACACTAGTCTTCAAATCTGAGGGCTCACACGCGCATTTTTTTTCCTGACGGTTGTAGTTATATTTATATGCTCAAATAATTAATTGAGAAAATAATTGGCCATTTCATCAGTGATTAAAATAATCAATCATTGCAGCCTTGAAGAAATAGTTCCGTGAATTATCTAAAGTAACCAGTACACTGGAATTAAGAAATCAGTCACCTGAAGATGTTGCTGTTGTATTTCATAAGTGATTTTTCAGTGTAATGACATTTTCTTGGAGTCCATTGTATTGGGGTGGCAACAAAAATCTCAGTTAGTATCTCTAATTTTAACTAGAAAATAAAACAAACTACCTGCATATCGAGAGTCTATTAGAGGCAAGTCTTTATAAACTGTGGCACATTTCTGCCCAACTACAAGAATTAATTCCTTACTATTCAACTCCAGAAAAGTGTTTCTCTGTATAATTTATGTTTTCTCCAGGTCTTTAACCCTGTCGTGCTTCTGTATCATTCACACAATTTTGAACATTTCAAATTTAGAAGAAAATTTAAGTCCCTCCCAACAAGATCATGAGCTGCTGTGTAAAAATCCACAGTGTAAAATGTAAAAGCCTCCAGCAGAGGGCACTCCATCTCTGATTATACTGCTGTAGATTTAACAGAGCTCTCCTTCTCTCCTTCACCACCCCACAAGAGCCCCTCAGTGTGACAAGTTTACATAGACCATCTGCAGACCTCCCTACCGCCATAAAAACACTAATCACAAGGTCATAAAATGTGACTCCATAACGACACCCAGAATGCAACGAGTATTAAAATTTTGGCCCAAGTGTAGCCCAGCAGTATGCCAGCAAGTGACTGGAGTTCTACATGAATGTGGTTATTGATTTAGTTATTATTATCAGATTTAAAGCTGCCTTTTGCAAGGTGGGAACTTTTTTAAAAAGTTTGAACTTGACTTGGGTTGCACCAGCTATTCCGTTACAATTGTTGTGTTTCCAAGTTATTAGTAACTACTGGCTAGTTTCAAACTGGCGATTTAATAAATGTGTTGCACCATTGAAACCTCAGGAATATGTTAGCTTGTAAACGCTTTGTATGCATTTGTAGCTAGAAAACATCAGTATCAGTATAGTGTAAACATGAAGTACCATAGCATCACAAGATGTAGCATGAAATGTCAGTTTTAAGTGGCCAAACAACATTTAAGTTAACTGCCAATCTTTTGTAAATGTAGGTGGTGCTTTGTTTCATTTATTTCTGCATACATAGAGAAACGGCTTTCAGAATTGGTAGTATTCATGCAGATTAAAGTGGGTAATATCCACTAAAGCTAACATAGCTAATGCTATTAAGTCATTTAGTCTGACTTTATTAATGTTACACATTATAATTTGAGGTATGTTTTGTTATTGCAATACTAAATCAGTGCACTTAAAAAGTTGCCCCAGTTTCCATCATTGTTGGACATTTTCATATTACCACTTTTACATTTCAGTCTAAAGAGGTCATGTGTAAGTGGACAAAGTCTCGTCAGTTAGCTTAGTTAGCTATGGAACAGTTACCCACAGCAGATATTTGTGTACATATGTATCACCACAGTTTTCCCTCTGTCTCATTCGCTCCTTGTTCCCATGTTTGCTCTCCCTCTACAGCAGAACTGAGGAAGTTGGAGGGCCTGAAAACAATTGCAGTGACAACCAACGGCATGAACTTGGCCAGGCTGCTGCCCAGGCTGAAAGACGCTGGCCTTGACCTGATTAACATAAGCCTGGATTCACTGGTGCCAGCCAAGTTTGAGTTCATTGTCAGGCGGAAAGGTACAGAAAAGTATTTGACCCACAATATCAGCTGCAAGACGTAAAGGAAGGTGATTGATGGTTTGAAAAAACAGACATTAGCACAAGTTTTTGATGCCCTGCTACAATTATCTTTGAATGATAGTTAGCATTTGATACTGTAGCTTCAGTATGCTTAACAACAGGTATGTCTGTGGTGGATGAGGATCTCTGACGAATGAGACGTTCTGTGTTGTTGTTGTTGCTGGAGTCATGACTCCATGTAAGTAGCAGTTGACAGCCTAAATCAAGATTGTATATTTGTGCCTATCGCTGCGGGTCAGTCCCTCTAGGTTACTGAAGGAGGCTGTAGGCTCTAAACAGTCATGGAGTCGAGATGACAGCAGGGCAGAGCTCTGGGTGGTTGGCGTATAGAAGGTAGACACAGATGGACCGACTGAGATCAGGAAATGAAGGAGAGAAAAAGTAGCGATGGCTGTACTGGCAGGTGGAAAAAAGGATGGTCTGAGCCAGTCCTCTTCCACAACACCTGATTTTTATGCCTCCTTGCTGGGGACAGCCGTGGCTGGAGGCATTATGTTTTCAGGTTGTCTGTTCGTCCGTCTGTCCCATTGTTGTGAAGGCAATATCGTATACGATATATATGTAGGAATGCCATGAAGGAATTTCTTCAAATTTGGCACAAAGTTCAGTTGGTCTAATTATAACAATTGTCTGGGATGAAATAGATAAATCATGAAGTGATAAAATTTTATATCCAGAAGATCAGCTTCACTGTGACGTCATAATGTTCTGTAAAAACACTCTTCTGGCCTTTATTCAGCACCATAACTCAGGAGCAGAAGGCAGATAGTGACCATATTTCACATTTGGTCAGATACTGAATTGGTGACACTAATCTTGGGCGTCCACCTTGAAACTGTAGAGATCTTCTGTGCTGCAGGCTTGAAGATGTGTGTGAGGCATCCATGTTTTAGTTAGTTTGTAGCTTCTTTGCAACAGCATCCATATTTGAGTCATTGTAGTCCACCACAAGATCATTGGTTCTGCTGACATTGAGCTTCAGGTGATTGTTGTTGCTCCATGTGATGAAGCTCTCTATTTGTCGTATTTAGGACTAAATATAAGCCTCAACTCCGACAGAGGAGCTGACCAGCCAGTGTCAGTCAGCCTGGATTTGTGGGTTTTGTGCAGATGAAAATAAATGATGAGTCTGACCTTGGTAGTTGGCTGTGAAAAAGTTCTGGCTGCTGCTGAGGGATTAGCAGGAGATGTTTACATATCAGGGGTTTGTGGCAAATTGTGGGTTTAGTCAGATGTTAACAGGCAGACAGAGAAAGCAGAACTCATGTTGTAAAGGCTTGTGAAGCTGAACCAGACGCATCTTTTGACATACATTATATGTCTTGTCCTTGTAGTATGGTTCAATACAGTTTTATTGAAAACTAAAACTAATCACACAGCATCTCCACCTTGGTAGCACAAAATTCAAAAATATCGAGGTCGGATTAATGTGTTGCAAAGTGTTGTTAACTTATCCAAGTTTGAGCATTTCAGCATCAGTTTCTGTCTGTTTTTTCCAGGGTTTCACAAGGTCATGGAGGGCATTGATAAAGCCATCGAAATGGGCTACAACCCAGTCAAGGTATCTTATCAAGAAATTTTTACCATATTTTCTTTCATTTTGCTCTTTTTTAAATCTCTCTTTTATTTACCTCCCTTTTAACAATTTGTTATCCTAAAGATAACAAGTCAGCATCGCTCTGGAGGAGTTACAGACCTCAGTCTCCTTTAGGAAAAATCTGAATCGCAGTTCATTTCTGTGTCCTGAAAATGATTCCTGAGGGACGTCATCTACCAGTAATGGATGAATAATCTGTCAGGTGTATTTCATCAAAATCCTCTAAAACTATAGGCTATGTGAGGCAATTAAATACTGATGCACGCATCTCCAATAAGTCCTTCTATTTGTGCAGATGTCTGTGTGGTTCCTAACATGTACAGCTACTGTGTAGTTTTGGCCTCGAACTCGTCCTGACAGCTGAGACATGTCCGGCTGCTGATGACATGAACGTACGGTTTTTGTAATTAGTGGCCTGTTGTTGTGCGCCGTCCTCTGTAGGTTAACTGTGTGGTGATGCGAGGCCTCAACGAGGACGAGCTGCTAGACTTTGTGGCGCTGACAGAGAAGAAGCCTCTGGAGGTGCGCTTCATCGAGTACATGCCCTTCGATGGTGAGTGCCGACTTCCTACAGTGTCTCATTAGACAGATCAGGAAAGTCACGGAGTCACATCATATTACTGGGCCATTTTCATACATTATTTAGACATTATTGAGACATTCAGAGACATTTAAATATTACTTAATTGACTTTATTGTAAATTATTTAAAAACACTGAGATGGAAAAATGCAGAGTAATGCTTATGCTACAATGCTTATTGCTGGTGCTGCATGTCTTAAATCATACAACTGAATATTTAATATACAGTGTTCATGTAAGAATCAAGTAACACCAATGAAATGGTATTACTCAAATAATTGCTGTGTTACATAATGGTATAATGTGTTTTTGGCCACTCAGCACAGCTTGTTTTTATGCAAATTCTAAGCTTTTAATGTCCTTTTTTCCTCCCCTTTACCCTCTGAAGAAAAGGTGGTGTGTTCAGTTTTACTGCTGAAATTTCTACTGCACACGCAAGTCACTGTCTAATTATCAATGAGCTGAAAGAAGCTGTCGCGTATGATATGCCACACAGTAAGCTGACCCACGCTGCCTCCTCTCCTCTCTGCAGGCAACAAGTGGAACTTTAAGAAGATGGTGAGTTACCAGGAGATGCTGGACCACATTAAACAACAGTGGCCCAACCTGGAAATGCTTCAGACTGGACACACAGACACTGCCAAGGTCAGTGTCTCCAACTGTACTACATTTCTATTCATTTACTGGCACTCTGGCAAAGATGATTCATTTAGCATCCTCATTTCTCTGACATATACGTCAGGACGATGCTAGCACTCTTGATTCTCATTTAGGCTGGTGTGCATACTTTAGAATTTCGCTGTTGAGCTGTTTCCCTCCCTCTGGCACATTATTGAATCCTCCTGACCAGCTGTTAGGTCATTCAGACTCTTTCAGAACACACTGGGATCTTATCAGCAGACACAGATTTGTAGTGCTGGAATTATTGGTTGATTCATTTGTCAGCCAACAGAAGACTGAATCAACATTCATGAATTCTTCTGAGGACACATGTGAAATGCTGGGTGTGAGAGCCACATCAAGCACTTTGTCATCGGTTTGACTGCTTGAAAGCATTTTTTTTAAAGACCTCCTTCACAGGGCTAATTGTTTGACACTCTCATCTGTCTTATAACAGACATTTAAAGTGCCAGGCTTCAAAGGTCAGGTGGGCTTCATCACCTCCATGTCTGACCATTTCTGTGGCTCCTGCAACCGCTTACGCATCACTGCAGACGGCAACCTCAAGGTAAAGCTACAGCTGTTCTGTGTCAGGCTGGTAATGAGGTCTGTTTTTGCCTTAATGTTGCACTGTGTACACGCTCATAGTTTTACATATATAAATAATCTCCTCCTTTCTTTGATTCTGTTCTGAAAGTCTTCCTCATTCCTGTCGGCCTTCTTTCAGGTGTGCTTGTTTGGGAACTCTGAGGTGTCCTTGAGAGATGTCTTGCGCTCCGGAGCATCACATGAAGAGCTACTGCAGATCATTGGAGCTGCTGTGGGGAGGAAGAAGAAACAACACGCAGGTAGAGTGTGTGCGGTTAGTTTATACAACACATCATTTGTGGGGCATACTCATATACTACACTGGGCTCTACTGGGATGTCATATCTTCCTGTTTGTGTTTTAAGGCATGTTCAGTATCTCCCAGATGAAGAACAGGCCTATGATCCTCATTGGTGGGTGACGTGGCTGTACGTACAAATCTCTGACACTGCCACCATATTTTTTTCTACATTCACATCGTATTCATAGTAAGTTATGCAGCTTCAGGATGCATTTATTTATTGCACAACTAATGATTACTTTTATCTGAACTTCGAAGACTGCATCTTCATCTAAATGTTAGGTGTTTTTGGTAAAATTTCCACAACTAATGTTCTCTTATTCCAATAGGCATCACTTCCCAAAAGCCATCGTCTTTGCCAAAAAGTCACAAGAGCTTTCCCCAGCTTACAAATGACACATTCCTCTCTCCAACAGCAGCTCCCAGCGTGGGCCATCCAGGCAGCAGGAGAGTCCTGAACAGAGGTGGTTTTTTGTGCCTTCCAGACTATACTCCTTCAGCCCAGGCAGCCCATGTTTGCTGCTCTGGAACCTTAATGAGTGGGGGTACCCACGTTAGATCACATATCAACAAAGGAAAACCTAATTCGACGGACAACCTCCGCAGTGTAGCACCCCTTCACTCCTCTGAGTTTGGTAATGGTCTCAGTCTCAGCAGTTGCCACACTCAGACTTCGAGTTTTGCTTCACGCACAAATGTCATGAGCTACGTTAATGAAGACTGTCTCAGGTACACACAAGCCAGTGTTCCTAATGCTTTGAGGAGCCACTTACTCAGGACCCCAGCAACACCTGTTTTTACGAATGCCAAAATCCATCTGAAACACTACAATGTTAGACTGTGCCACAATCAGAGTTCCAGCGAGGACCCTAGTGTCAAACTCAGACAGCTTGTGAGCGATCAAACCAAGTCAGACAGCAGTCACCTGGATGACACCACCGAAGCACAGCTAACGCATACAGACGCCCAGGGCCGAGCCACAATGGTGGATGTTTGGGGGAAAGCTCCCACACGGCGCACAGCCACAGCCCGCGCCACCGTTATGTTAGGCCCCACTGCCTTCGGGCTGCTTCGGGATAACCAGCTGACTAAGGGTGACGCCTTGGCTGTGGCGCAGTTTGCTGGCATCATGGCTTCCAAGCAGACTTCAGCCCTCATCCCGCTCTGTCACACGCTCCCCTTAGACCACGCCTCTGTCACCTTTTACCTCGATGGGCTGCAGAACAGTGCGGTCATCACAGCAACGTGTCGCACCACGGGCAGGACAGTAGTGGAGATGGAGGCTTTGACGGCTGTCTCCGTTGCAGCGCTGAC
>JAPZEA010000026.1:21921261-21935214 GCA_029783685.1 Heniochus monoceros
GTTGTTTTTAACCTTATTGTCTTTTCGTCACTGGTTGTATGGTTGTGTCCTGGATTCATGTGTACTATTTCTGTCTTTCTTTTACTTCAGCTCAGGCACAACCTCCCCTGATTTCCCCTGATAAGGCAGGTTACACAGGGCACGGCTGGCGGCTTGTGTATGCGTTTCTGTGTGTGTATGTTTGTGGCCTTCAAAAACCCCAATGGTTGGTTGTGTTCTTAAGGAAAAGGCAAGAGAAAGAATGAGAGATGGTGTCAAAAATAGTAGAAACTTTGATCTGCCCTCTAACCAACCATAAAGGACAGAGTTTATATTTTTGACACGAGGCACCCTGGGAACGGATAGAGAGAAAAAGGAGGGAGGATTGGAGGATACACGAGTTCACAGAGAGAAACAGAACCACAGAGAGAGAGAGACAGAGGAATTGGAGGCTAATGGTCTGTGGGATACTGACATTATTAGTTATCTAAAGTGGCAGCCATGGTTGAATTCACCATTATACAACTAACTTCCATAAGTAATGCTGTGGCAACCATCCTGTAGCTATTCTCCATTAATACCGCAGTGAGAGCCATGGAAGAAGCTCTCCATCCTTTACCTAAATTTTAAAGCTGCTAGTGATTCAGCATTATTAGGAACAACTTTGCCTCTGGCTGGATTCCTATTTCCTGTGTGAAAATATTAGCTTACTGAATATTCGATAACGTGCCAGGTGCTGTAAAATGGGGCAGGCTGTTTTTTGCAGCAACACACTTTGTCACAGTTTTGAACAAGAAAGCCATTTTTTTTTTTTTTTTTTTGGTCTCAGTTTGTGGGTATTTTATGAGCAGTTTTTAAGCCATTTCTCTTTTAAATCACATTTGTTTTCTGTAGCTCAAATTAATTCTGAAATACTTCACCAGAAACCTCAGAAAATTAGCACCAGTGATCAGAAGTAAATCTAGTGAAGGTGCATGGGCCCACTCTCGGGAACAAACAACTGTGCCATCATTTAAAAGCAAGCTTAAGACTCTCTAAAGCCTATGGCGAGCCAGTGCTTCCACCTCTCTGTCTGTCTGCCTGTCTCTCTCTTCTCTCTCCATCTCTCTCTCTCTTTGGGTATGTGTGGGTGGGTATGTTTTATGTTGGTGGGTGGGCAGGGGATGAATCATTTTTATGAAATCTATATGCATTTAAATATGTATTCATGTTCTATTTTGTTATGTTCATATTTGTTGTGTGTGAAGCACATTGAGCCGACATTGTTTGAAATGTGCTGTATAAATAAATTTGACTTAACATGACTTCACCATCCTCATACATGCTAACATGTTTATTTGGTCAGTGACTCTAGCAGATTCTGAACCCACTTTTTAACCTTTTTCACGATCAGATTATGGTATTCCTGTTGCGTGTTGTCTGTTACTCCCTTTCCATTTTTTAGCAGGAAAATGAATGATCCATGGCACTACTCAGTATTCTAGTGTGAGACCCTTCGCCAGACATGATGATGGCTCCTTTGGGACTATGAGGGAGATGGAAAGGACTGTTGAGAGGCATTTTGGTCTGGAAGTTAAAAATGAAAAGTGACGTTCGTGATACTGCTCTGAGAGAGGTGGAGAGATGCACAGAGAAAGGCAGACGTGTGAGTGCATTCCATATTTGCATTTGTTTGTATCTTTAAGCATGCATGCAAGCCTGTGTGTGCCTGTGCATGATTGCATTTGCATGTTTGAATGTGTATGGGTGTGTGTGCATGTGCCTGAGACTGTGAAAAACTTCTCGACAGGTCTGTGGCATGTTAAAGGATGTGTGATGGTTTCATGGAGAAGCAGCCTAACACATGGCCTTCAGTCTGATATTTCACCACATGTTGCAAACAATATACGTATACGTAGGTGAACAGGAAACAGCAGCTGACTTACAGGTCTGTGGTGTGGTCGGGGATGTGTGGAGGTATACGGGTCAGTTTGAGATTGGAGCAGTCGACCACGGTGCCTTCGCAGCGACATTTCTCTGGACACACCAGATCCTGGAAACACTCGCCACTCAGACGAGTGCGATAGTCCTCCTGACCTGCAGAGGAAAGAGAGGGGGAGAGCAAAAGAGAGAGAAAGTGATATAGGAGAAACAGAAAAGCAGGGAAGGAGGACAGACAAATGGGAAGATAGCAGGAAGAAAGGGAAGGAAAGAAGAAAAGTCAGGAAAATCAAGTCAAATGAGACAGAAAGCAACAGGGACAAAAATGGAGGAGGAGAAAGACAGAGAGAAAGACAAAGAGAGACATCAGAGACAGAAAGTTCTTCATGTTAGACTGTAGGTTTTTAATAAAAATATCATCCCATTACCAGATTTAAAGATGTTTCTGTGTATCTCTTATGATGGACAACATATTATCGCAATAAATACACAGCCAATAGAACACAAGCCTTCTCAGATGTTACCACGTCAAAACTCTCGCTTCCACTGACAGCTTTTCAATATCTGTCTAAACTGTTTCTTGTTAGAGTTTAATTGTTTGGAAAATTAGACTTTTGTTATAATTTCAGCTGTCAAATGCTGTAAAACATGATTAGCCAACAAGCCGACATGAATGAGCTCTATCTACGTCATGTGTTAAAAAGAGCAGGCTGCCTGCTGCTGCAGTACGGTGCTGTTCAGCAGGCACAGGGCTGATGCAGGGAGGGGTCATTCTGCATGGCTGCCACTGTAAATCAAATTAACAAACAGATATCCATGTGGTTTTATGGAATCATTTTGCAGATAAATGTGGTTTAACCCTGGATGTTTTTGTTTAACAAGGTGAGCCAGAGACCACTTCTGTTATTTAGATATAATGTGAGCAGATATTATTCATGACCGCTAGTGCCTGAGGAATAGACCTGGTTTACATCACGCTGCACCTCATGCAACTCTTTATTCTTCTCATGGTTATCATCACCTCTTTGTCTTCCTCTCTGTCTTTCCAAACTTGTTTGTCTATCTGTTCTCTGTCAGTTTAACCTTTTCTGTTTTTTTTTGACTGCTCTTATATTGGCACAGGCTACTCTCTCCTGGCACGCATCCTTTATGGCTCATATGTTTTCTACTTGTCATTGTTAAAGAGCTAACACCACCTATTGAGGGGTAATCTGCAATGAACAACCTTGATTTGAACCCAGTAAATGATCACTGCTCTTTGAATGGTGTCTATCTGACAGGAGGAAAGGCTGGCTAGCTCCTTTCCGTGGCAGCGTATTTTAAAATGATATCTCTGGGCTGCCACTAGCCTTGTTGGTTGGCAAGCTGACAGAAAGGAAAGCGCAAGGGAGCGAGAAAGAAATAGAGCAAAGAACTGGGGGCGGGAAGCTTTTCATGTATCAAAGGAAAGACGGTAAGAATGAAGAAATGTGTATACCAGCATTAGCTTGAGTTTTTTTCTTTAAAATTCCTCAGGGGGAGCAGGAAAGGGTGAAGCGGTCTGTACAGAGGTGGTGGGATCAGCCATGCTATCCACTGAAGCACTGCAGTTGGACAATTTGACAGTGGAGGCAGGTATACAGGTGTGGCCAGACCAGATTTTGCCGGATGAGATTTACTCACATGATGTGGCGAGAAGCATGTGGGACAGGAAATGGTGTGGGCGGGGTTGTGAGCATTAATTGCAGGAGCTAGCATGGTTACATAGCTAACAACAGCAGTAAACCATAATGTAAATAATACAGCTTCTTCCAAAACACTTAATTGTCAGTAATCTGTGTCATTATCCTGCTCTAAGTGTAGCCAAGCAGCGCCTCTCTTCTGTCGTAGCGTGTGATATTTCGCTATGCAACATGAACTTAATGTTGAGTCCCACCACTCTTTCTAACTGTTAAATTTAATCAGATTGGACCAGAAGTGAGTGCGTCTTAAAGTGAAATGGAAGCAAAATCTGGTGTGATTGCACTTTTGCAAGCATTTCTCTCTCTGACCCTAACAAAAACACGTTTTCCAAAGGAAACAACACTAAAGTAAAAGTAGGAGAGTCTGCTGAGAAAAGTGAGCACAGATTTACGCTGGCAGTTGAGCATTCATGGTGGATGTGGGTGTTTCTGAATGGCTTTAATTACTGATATATAAATATCTATATTCTATTTGATGTTTGATGTTAGATTACTTGTCTATGGCTCAGTGATGTCCATTTTTTTCAACCACAGTTAAAGTCCCACGTATCAGAAGCCCTACACATAAATGCAAACAAACACAGGTAAAATATTTAGCCCTTAATGTTTTGCTCCTGGGCATGTGATTGGCTGGGAGAGGCAGGCGGGTGTGTGCTCTGCGGTCCCTGGCGCTTGACGGAACCATGTGATGTCAAAGTAGGCGGGGCCACATGGTTAGATCAAGCACAAGAGACAGCTGCACGAACCAATCAGAATGCAGGTCCACACAGGAGGAAGGTGGGGCAACAGAGAGCTGCACCAATCAGTCAGGGGGCAGGGTCCATACAGGATAGGAGAGGCAACAGACAGCTGCAGATCCACACAGGAAGGGGACGGGACCAGAGAACTGCCCACCAATAGCGAAAATGTCCACACAGGTCCAGAGAGGAAGAGGAGATGCAAGGAGAGGTATGGGACTGCAGACAGGAAGGGCTGAAGCAAAGAGGACCGCCAAAACCGGCTTTAGGAGCATTTGTAATCTAGTTATCTTGATTAGCGCCACAAGCAGAGCACTAACATTAGGGGCTCGCTCACCACTGAGACCTGCCACGCCAAAAATGCACCACATGTGTTCAGGACTGCAGAGCACTTTGGATAAAAGCCTGCAACATTTCATAGTATTGGTTATGCTATTTATTGTGTGCCCAGTTTAGACTTGGACAAACCATTTTAGACAACAGGATGGGTGAAAAGTCACCAAATGGTCAGGCACATTTATTTATTTTTTTACAGCGCATTGATCTGTTTTCCAAATATTCTGTGTGCTTTTTTGTTTCTTCTTTGTAGATCTGCTGTTATGTTGTATCTTTAGGTTTCCAATAAAACAAAACATCGGTGATAGAAGGTGCCTAACCTGCAGTTAGACTTAGCTGCTCATTGTAAAACAAACACATATATCAAATCACAAGAATGCTGCGGCTTATTAAAGTGAATAAAAAGCAGCCAATTTTCAACCGCTGCTGATATTTATATTACATGATCATCTTTTCTTAACACTGATTAAGTGCAAGGTTAAAGTTACTGCTGGAACAAATACAACTGACAGAAATCTCCTTCTGTGCTGCCTTGTAAACCAATTATTTGCTTACAACCAAAGTTATGGTGCAGTTCAAATAGTTTGTAAAATGTCTGTTAGGGGATTTAGGAAATTCATTTTCCAGTGATCCATAAAAAGGCATAATATTTAAGACTGAGCAAACAACGTGAAGAGCCACTGCAGAGAGGCTCCGAGGATGCTAAGTGCATACAGTCGTATACACACACACACACACACACACACACACACACACACACACACACACAGAAACACACTCATTCACACGCTCACACAAGTGGGCGATCACAGTCTATGGCCAGTCCCTGCTGAGCTGGTTATTGTGCTGCTTCACTATACTGAATTGCTCTGTGTTGTAATTAGTGAGACCCATGGCTCATATCAAAGGAAATAACAGTAACACAACTCAGCTGTGGAGAGAGACTCAGTGTGAACGCTGCTGTGTGTTTTAACAAACACATATCAATTCAAGTTTCTAATTGCACACAGAAAACTACATCTTCTAATGTTCTACCTGCCTGTTTGTATGTGCGTGTTGCAGGCGTGTCTGCGTGAACTCGTCTCCTACCTGTGCACCTGAACTTCTTGCCTTTAACCTGGCTGATGCGTTTGTTAGCCAGCCTTCTGTGGTGGCTGCAGCGGGCTCCACTGGTCTCAATAGGGTTGTCAAACAGGTAGTCTGCCAGCCACTTCAGGTGACAGTCACACATAAAGGGATTCTGGGCCAGATGACTGGGAGAGAGAGGCGAGAGGAAACAGAGGATGATGGGTTTGTCATGGGAACGGGAAAAGAAGAGGAGCGCACAGTTACTACAGCTACCTCAGCTGTCATGTGTTTTAGTCACACTTTGAAACCTTTTTGTGACTCTTCTCATTGCTGACTGATACAAAACATTCCTGACTCAACAAAACCCATCAAAGCCCTTACATTTGTTGCTCTAAACTGCTGTCGTCTGGTCCAAAAAATCTGCTAACATCAAAACAACAACAAAAAATGATTCAAACAGCAGAAACGTAGCTTTCAGCATGATGTCCTCATGTTTAAACATCAATGTGTAGTTTTATGGGCCAAAGGCTGCAAACAGCACTTGTTTTCATTTCATTTCATTCATTTTCATTATCTATTAATCCTTCAGTCTATGAAATGTTTAAAGAATAGTGAAAAAATGTAATTTAGCATTTCCCAGAGGCCACAGTGCTTCTTCAATTTGCTTGTTTTGTCCAGCTAACAGCCAAAATCCTCCAGATACTCCACTTCCTACAACAGCCGAAAAAATGTCACATATCAGTAACTGGCACCAGAAAATATTTTGCACATCTGCAACAGCTGAAACACTGAATCAATTATCAAAATAGCTGCAGATTAATAATGATTGAATGATTAGTTAATTGACTAAATGGCGCAGCTCTGTCTCAGACACCTGCACACTAAAAAAACCCAACAGTAATGCAAAATAACACCAACACTGGGTCAAAACGCCCCATCGGTACGTGATAAAAGTAACCCAGTGTTGTATCAATACTACACTGACTCCACACTGGGTCCATTTTCAAGCCAGTGTGTTTTAGTGTGTGTGTTTGTGGAAAAAAACTCCCTATACTTACAGAGTCTTGATGGAGCGCAGAGGGGCGAACAGTCCTTTGCTGATTGTTTGCAGTTTGTTGTCGTACAGCGACAGCAGGTTGAGGTTCTGCAGGTCTTGGAAGGTGTTGACTCTCAAACAGTTAATTTTGTTGGCATTCAGCAGCCTGAAACACAAAGACGAGCCATTCAGCATTTGTTATTTATCTGCAGTGGTTTTACTTGTTTAGCTTTATTATCTCTGTGCGCCGCTCAAACAAAATATAAACACATACACAGTTAATGAGATAATTTGGTTTTCTGAAATGCATCTCTACAGCAAAACCACTGCTCTTCTCCCCTGTCATCGTCTTCTCACTATTTCTTCCCCCGTCCATCCCTATAGCCTCTCCTACCCTCTCCACAGTCATGATTATATTTTTTCTGGCCACGACACTTAAATCTGAAAATTGTGGTTTTATATATTTTCACTTTCTCTTCTGGAGCAAGAGGGGAATATCTACTGTTGGGTGGGAGTGTAATATCTTGCTTTGATGGGAGAGACAGATGGTGAAAGGAAAAGAAGGGAGGAAGAGAAAAGATAGAGGAATGGAGATGGAATGGAGGAAATAATGGAGTGAGACAGTGAAAGGACGGGCGAAAATTTAACTGTGAGTGACACAGATATACAATTAAGTGAAAGGGGCTGACAGCAAACTGGAGGAGAGAGAGAACGGGAAATGAGAAATGTGATAGAGGGATTAGGTAAATGACAGGAAGGGTTTGCACCTCCACCCTTTCCTCCGTCTGTCCTTTCATACCTGCACTTCATTAGCTAATATAGCCAAGTTGACAGCTTTTTGCCTGTACTTTCTTTTTCCACTCCTTGTCCCTCTCACTCTCGATCTTCTTCCTCTTTTACCACACAAACACCCGTCCTCTGTCTGTCTTTTCTCTCATTCCTTGTTTCTTTGTCCCTCTCACACTCTCTGCTCTCTTTCTCCGTTCTTTATCGCCTGACAGGTGACTAACTCGGCGCTTGGTTCAGCAGCTCAGCTTAATCATCTCAAGTCATCCTAACGAGCGCCTGCGCTGGCATAACCCACTTCGACATACACGCGCACAAATGCACGCACTCACATGCAGCTCTGCGACATATCCACGCCTCATTAGGCCGCTCACAGGGGGAACTAATTACTTGAAACTGCACCAGTAAAACAAAGCAGCTCAGACAATATAAACAGCAGACCGGTAGCTATACAAAGCAATAAACACATCTTTGTCATGACATGCTGCTTGATTCGCCAGTGAAAGCTAATACATAATTTAGAATTATCACAGTATATGGGAGAATAATGGCGTCTTAAAACTCACAACAAAGTGACGGACTTGTAGAGATGGGAGGTTTTTCTTCTGTCAGGGGCGAAATATTAAAAGACACATTCCCTCCCTACGCCTGCTGAGCAAGCGTCAACACCTGCGGGCACTGTCTTTATGTGATTGACCAATGATGTGGCAAGACATGAATATTAAGTAGTCATTCAGCGCTTTATTTATTCATTGTTTAACGCAGTCACAAATGCACAAAAACAGGCATGGTTTATCCTATTAAGGGAGCACACATGTATGTGTAAACAATGGGAAATGCTTTTCCAATCACATGATGCATTCGCTGGCATGAAAACACAAATTATCTGCATTTACATATCTGTTTCTCTATATGTCTATATGTTCCCTCTTTCCACCTCCATCCATTCATTTGTCTATCTATCCATCCACCCCCCCCTTCCTCTTCTTCCTGCCTGTGTGTGACTATGCACCATGCATCCCAAAGATCCACCTAAGCCCGTAAAAGGTGTTTGTGGGTTAGATTCACTCATCCTCATTCTCTTTGCTCAACTTCACTTTACGATGGAAAAGCACAGAACATTAGCTGTTTCTGCGGTGGACTGTGGCATTTGCGAGGACCATATGCCACATACAGTACCGATGTAGCCGATATAGGAGGCAGAATTTTTACTGCATGCTGAACCGCCGCTGAACCCATGAGGAATTATTCAGAATTAATAGTTTTCCTCCTAGCAGACACTAAATGTTAGAAGAACTATGGGAGATTACAGTTTTTATTGCAGTGCACCAATTTAGCTCGTGTTGATAATTTAGGAAAGAGTTTTCTGAATACACACACACACGATGCACAACAGATGGCAGGTTAATGCATGAAGAGGGGATTCTACTATAGCTGCCACTGTGCTATAGTGATGATTATCAATATGTGCTCTTCCTCATAAACTAACCAACATACCATATATTGAAGCAATAAGGGCCTATAACATTGGCCCTAGTTGTGATCAGACATGACTTTCTGATGCCAAGTCACCAAATCATCTTAATCAGAGAAAGTACAACACTAAATACAAGTAGAGACAAAGCTACTTACCATTATGTTCATGCACAGATTAAGGGGCGCTACAAGTAAATTCTGGTACTTTTTACAGGATGCTAATGACATTCTGACTTCACATGAGTACTTTTCCACACCAATTTTGCATCTTGTCTCCGACACTGACCAAAGAAGCCCTCGCCACGAAACTTCAGCTGCATACTGTAAACTGTGCCACACAGCAGTTATATTCCTTGCTGACAAATCACCTGCGAGAAGAACCGACACGCTAGGCTCCTCTTTATTTCACATGTGCACTGGTTGATTCTCTTTCAAGCCGTTTTCTAAAAGAAACTGTAGCCAAACAGAATGTCGAACCAGACTGTTAGAAATCCACAACAAAAATGAGTTTCCTGGAAAGTTCATCCCGCGTTTAAGTGTGATATTCTTCTGTTTACTGAATAATGGATTTCATCGTTTTCTGGGGGGACCACACACATGCACACAGGTACACACACAACAACAGGCCACACAGACAGTACTTACAGTAGCTGCAGGGAAACCAGTCCATCAAACAATCCCTTGGGCAGCTCTGTGATCTTGTTGCCGTACAACACCCTGCACAGGACAGACACAACAACATAATTTAGGTTACAGTGTTTACAAGGCTGTCCTCACACGTTGAGACAGATGCAGGCTTAAGCCAGCTGTGAAGCACAATGAAATGCTCTACATCCACTACTTCTGGCTTTTTATGGTATTTTGTCTCATTAAAGTGTATTTTTGGGAAATCCTAATTTTAATTTTTAAGTTTCTGTTATGAGGAACAGCATACAGTGAATAAGCAATAACTGTCTTTGTCCAGGATACTTTGGCAGTTTTAATGATGCTGTTTTGAGGATTTAACCAATTTCTCTCCACAGATGACAGATCTGACAACTGCAACTCTGAATCATATTTAGTGTAATTTACAGTATCATGCTTCATATTCTTATCCCACTTAAAGGACTGCTGAATATGATGGTATGTGATGTTCAGTATGGAGTGGTGGGATTGGTTTTGCAAAATAAGTGTACATCTAAATCAAATACTGTCCTTTGATGGTAAAGTTTGATGCCTAAACTGTTAGTCTGTGTCTATGAAGGTGTCTCAGCTGAAAACAGCTTAGTAATAACGCTTTAGTCGCTGTCCAGTGAAAACCATCTCCATCTCCCATACTTCGACTTTTTATTAGCTAAGAAAAAGCATTTTTTCAGCTTTGTGACGACGCATTCCTCAGATAATACAGTGGGAGATTAAGTGCTTATTCTCAACTCATAAAGCAAAACAAATAACCTAAAACATCAAATTTGAAGGTGCATGGTTTTCACTGGTCAGTAATACAAAACTATGATGCTGCAAACCAAGATGTCCTTCATAATGTCCTCCATAAAACTTCACTAATATTCAGATCCCCTGAACATATCTGCTCAGGTTCAATATTTAAGGAACAAAAAAATGACAATCAAAGAGACAAAACTGCCAGTGCAATGCAATTTTTTAACATTTTTTTTGTCATCACAAATTTTTTCTCACTTACAGACTGTTGGACCATTTATCTCTTTTGATTGTCAAAAACTGAAATAATGTTTGAGATGTGCCTCCAGTTGCTGCTGCAATCATTTAATTCACTTGAGCAATTTCATATTTCGGTACATCACGCCTCAGCTGGCCTCTGCTGCACGAGTCTTGCTTCTGGGTGACATTCCTGTTCAACTGACTCGGCTTTGTGCATGTGTGTGTTCAATTCTAACACCCGGCAGAGTTCACCTTGTCTGCTCCTTCTTGTCCGTCTGTCTGTCTCATTTTCATGCTCCAGATTGATTCAAATTAAACTGTCCTTCATGTTCTTATCACATTCACCCTCAGTGACGTACAATTACACACATACACACACACACACACACACACACAAGCAAATACGAAGACACACATAAAGCCTATGCGCACACGCCGCAGCATTGTGGTCCAGTTGTCAACATCGACAGCGACAACATTTTTATTTGCTAAATGTCTGGAAACGCAATTACTTTCCTGTCTGGATAGGTGTGTGTGCGCTTACCTGTGTGTGTGTGTGTGTGTGTGTGTGTGTGTGTGTGTTTGCGTGCATGTGCGTCATACTTACAGTGAGGTGAGTGAGCGAAGGCCGCTGAAAGCATCGGCAGCAATGTCAGAAATCTGGTTCTTACTCAAATCACTGGGGAGAGAGAGAGAGAGAGAGAGAGAGAGAGACAGAGAGAGAGAGAGAGAGAGAGAGAGAGAGAGAGAGAGAGAGAGAGAGAAAAATCCTAGAAGAAAGCCTGCTGCAGCGCGCACACAGCCTCAGACAGGAAGAGCACGAGTGGACGAGGCATCGAGCCAAGCTAAAGCTGGAGTGGCTTCAAGTTCGAGTGTCCTTGAATAACCCAGCCCAAGTTTGAACTTGAACTCCAAAACAAACTGTAGAGCGAGCTGACGATCACAGTTAACCAATAATCCCCTCCAAGTCTGACAAAACTTTAGAGGATCTGCAAGTAAGGCTCTGCTCAAATCAAAGTGTAGTACAAGTCTTGTAGAGTCAAGAAGACTTTAAGCTTGAAACTTCTGAAAAAGGACACTGCACTGTATTGCTTAACTGAATGACTAAGTGAGAGAAATGAAGAGTTGTGAAAACATACAAGAAGCTTAGTTTTTGCCATTTAACTGAGGCCCTTATCGTTGGCCAGAGTTTCAGTAACTGGCTCAAGGACACAGCAGCAGGATTCATACTGACTGTTGCAGAGGTACAAACTGCGAGCTTCTGGTTAGACAAAAGTCCTTCTGGTTGCCTGATGTCTCTTCAATATCCCTTCAATGGCACTGTGATTTCTATTGAAATAACACCTTACAGAATGTTTGCCATTCATTGAGACTTATGAATGAAAACGCCTCTCGTCATAATAGCTGGAATGTTAATTGCTGTGCACTTTCATTCGGTTATGTGCACCCCAGCTGACTTTGACCCACTCTGACAAGAAGGTCAGGGGATTTTTTATTTTTTTTCATTTAAAAAGAGTCTACTGCTGAGTAACTTCAACCACATGAAAGTAGTATTCGCTCAGCTTTTCAAAGGCCTGTGGCACCGAATGACCATATGAATCATACTAACATACGCTGAAATTAGCATCCTGGTTCTGTGGAGTATTCTGGTTAGCAGGCGGTCGCTTCTCAGCTCATATAAGTAGTTTGTCAGCACAACAAACAAAAAAAAGAAGGTCAGTGGGAAGTCTTTTAACTTGCTTCATGTTGTCTTCACTATGATCAGTCTCTGCCAACATCAGAAAGTTGCAGGACAAAACATTAGCAGCCAAAGCTGACAATCACAGTTCTTGCAGTCCCGCAGTCCCGAAGTCGCTGAGTTACGTTTTTGAAGGGGTGCATGTTTGCCTCACCATAGCTTCAGAGCAGCTTTGGAGCCCATGCACACAGCTGATCTAGGTACGCAGAAGTATAAATATCCAGAAACCTGGATAACCTTAGAGTCAAGTAGGGCTATAGCAAATGATTATAATTGGTTAGGTTTTCTGAATGAATGGATAATTGCTCTGCTAAACATCAGCCTGTTTAACTGAACTAAAATCCCCACTGCAGTTTCCCACATGTCAAGAAGATGTCTTCAAATGTCTTGTTTTTTCTGACTAACAGCCCTGTGAACCCAAAAATTTTAAGTTTACAATGAAATCAAACACAGAAAAGTAGCAAATACTAACATCAGAGATGCTGGAGCCAGAGAACGTTTGATGTTTTTCATTGATGCATGGCTTAAAGCAATTCATTGGTTATCAATATAGCTGCCGATTAATTTTTTGTCAATTGACTAATCGCTGAATTGATTAATCATTTCTGCTCTCAAGCTAATGAGATACACACAACATTTTTTGATAAATTCAATATTTCTGAGACAAACTTATTCTAAACCTAACTGTTCCCCAACCACTTATGTTCCAGGTCAACATTTTCACTCACATGTAGAACAAATCTAGTGTCTGGTTGGTCAGTAACAGATTATTTCTGAGCACATGTGGGCAAAACTGATACCGACCAACAAAGAGATTTACAGTGAACAGCAACAGAAATACTTGACACGTAACATGGATGTCATGTCATGAGTCCTATGGTCAACCTTTCTAGCACTGGTGATCATCATGCCTTCAACAAGTGACATGATGTTAGCTCCACATCACGTCTACAAAAGCGCAGTCTTCAAGTGTAACTCACATGTACTATACCCATGTGATGTCGGCTCCACTCCAACTACTGACAGAGGACGAACTGTTTTAAAAGTGAACTGTATCATATTTCACACCGGCATAAATACAAGGACACTTGTTTTGATAGTTTTAAGACTCCTACAGTATCATCTTGTATGTATGCAGTGTGAGCAGTTGTTTCTGACAGCTGCAGACTACAGCATGTGCAGCCAGCAAAACATCACACCACCCAGCACAGTTTGTCAAGAGTTCTGCCTCATTGTCGCTATCACAGTTTATCATAGTGAATTAGCAGGATATGACACTGAAATACTTTCCCGTTGACATATACACTATGTGGGTCAGAATGGTATGCAGAATACCTGACAAATTATGGTTGACAAGGAACAGAGCGGTGCATGTTTTTCCACGTTGCACTTATTACACTCTGCACTCAAGCTGTCAGGCGGTCTGAGATGCCAAGGCGTCTGGTGTCTGATTGAAGCGCAATAGTTCAACACACTTGACAACCATAATTTGTCAGGTAT
>JAPZEA010000026.1:22188223-22199110 GCA_029783685.1 Heniochus monoceros
TTTCCTACAACCGGTCAGAGCGCCCTAGCATCAACAGCAGCAACAACAGTATCACTCATTTGACCTCTTCATGAGAGCAAAGTAGAAATGAACCATTTCTCACAGTGTTCCACACACTACTTTATAAGGGATGTAACGTTGTTATCAAATCTAAAAAGTGTTTTTGCCAGCAACACACCTGGCTACTCGGTAGGCTGCTTTTCCAAATCTTTGAACTGGCAGGCAAATTGGGGCAGGAATGGTGATGCTGAATAAATTACACTTTCCTGTTTCTCTGCAGCTGCTGTTTAATTTCCCTCGTGTGTGCCCTCCTATCACCTACTCCTCTCCAACCTGGCTAATAAATTGTAATTATTCTCAGCTGCTACGACATGTAGAAGTGTTAAACTGCTGAAATCTAGCAGCGTTCATGCTCAGTCGACTTGGATAAGATAAAGAACTTGGAGGTGGACAGCCAGTCTTTCCACGCTACGTTTCACTTTTGCAGCTGATACAAAAGACAAAGCATTTGATACTGGAATAAGAAGTTAAAATAATATCAAACCATGACTGTTTCACACATACACGCCGTTCAGTTTCACTCTCCATGAGTAATTCTATGTTTTGCTTCAAGGGAAATTGGTGCACTTTGGCCATAATTGTTTCAAAACTGCTAGCTAATTATGACCTTTTGAAAACAAAGTGCACAGATTGAATGTGACATTTTGCTGCGCCTGCAGAATATAAACGCCCTCTTGCACTGGCTGAAGCCCAGTAAAACCTAATAACAAAAACAACCATGGCCTTACTTGTGCTTTAACTGAACTGCAAGGCCGTATTCACAGGTATCTGCCCACTGACCTCAGGCACAAAATACTACTAGCAGTTTTGTACAGTAAGACTGAGACCGTGTGCTGCAGCTTTACTTAGATTTGTCTTATCATTGTGTCATAAAAGGACTAAAGCCTCACAAACCATATTACAGTTAGCTTTGGATCCTACAGCAGACAGTCATCCCACATGCTTTACATGCAGAAACTATTCTGCTGCAACCAAAGATACAAAATAATCATCAGCAGAGGTAAATTTGAATTCTTATGTAGTGAATCATATTCATAAACTTCATATACTACAATTATCAAGCTCGACATGTAACTGAAAAATTGAACATCCACAGTCTCATAGCTGATGAAGACCCTGTGATATGCTATAATGCAGTATACATACATGTCTCACACTGACACTGGAACGTGCACAAGTTTGTTTTTATCAGTTCTAACTTGTTGGAATACAAAAATGATGATTACCAAGTCAAAATTATGAAACTTTGAGTGTGCAACATCAGATCCCTCTTTGTTTGAATGTGCCTGAGTAAAGACAACCAATCAAATGAACGCTATAGAAAAATGTGGACACTGAAAAACTGTTTAATTTAATCAGGTTTAATTTTGATTTTAAAAGACAGATTCCCAGCTGCAGTGATATTCAGGACATGTAGGAAAGTCAGTGTGTAATCTGCTGCTGACAGAACAAACCATCACCGCTGGCTGACCACCTCTCTGCTTTGGAGCAGAGAAGAGCAGAAAGTACAGCAGAGGGAAATAAATTATATCATAAAAAGACCTGAGCGCAAAAGTTTTTACAGAAGTAGCATCCATCAGGTAACGCTGCATTCTGCAACAGATGCAGGAGATGAAAACTATTAACCAACAAGCAACTAACGAATGTGTGTAAAAGCTGGACGGAGCAGGAAGACATTATTACACACATGATGTCTTTTCACAAATAGAAAAGACATGAATGCGGAGATTTGAGGACACTCTATCTCTCTATCTCTCTCTCTCTCTCTCTCACACACACACACACACACGCACACACACACACACACACACACACACACACAGAAAACACCAGTCTTTACCAGAAAGAGTTCCCGCCTACTGCCTGTCACAGTGCATGGATCTCAATGGAGCATAATCAACCATATTCCCACCATCTGTCATGATGATTTGAGAAGAATAGCAGCTATAACTGTACTTGAAACATAAAAGAATGAGTGTGTGTATGTGTGTGCATGCATGTGTGTATTTTTCTTCCCTTGTCCTCTGCTACCATCTACTGACGAAAACATGGAATTAAACTGGAATAAAGCCCTCTGACAAGAATGCATTGAATCGTAATTTTAAAATTGAAGCATTGGTATTTTTATTGATTATTTCGTTCATCCTATATGTTATATGATATACATATATTCAGTATTGATGAGATTAAATCAGATTTCATATTCAAACAGTTTGTTCAGTAATTACAGAGGCTGCATGTAGATAGATAATTTATTAGAAGAAAATCCACAGTCACATCTACAGTCTCATAGTCAATAATAATAATAATAATAATAATAATAATAATAAACATAGTAATAATAAGCTTCTGCCTCATGGTCAGAGAACAATCAGTACACTGTCTGAAATACAAGTCCCTTGTTCACAACATAAAATCTCCCTATAAATGAAAAATATATATATCACATGGTGTTTGGTTTATTTCTAAACTTTACTATATCAACCAACAATATATTGCAAGATGAAGGATGTAGAAAAACCTGAGACACAAGAAGGAAAACATGTTTTAACATTGTCACATTCAGTAGCTGACCTCTACTGGCCACTAATGAACTGTCATAGTTTCACTTTATGTACTCAGTTAAGACTTTTACTTTTGTTATTTGTATAAAACATGATTGCACTTTTTCAGTCCAAAAACTAATTTTTCTGTTCATCCCCAGTTTTAAGTTTTTCAGCTTTGGTAGTTTCCAACTGGGATGAGATGGTTTGACTTTGTGTCTTTTCTCTAATTTTTTGAATTAGTCTCACATCTATTTCAAGGTAGTGTTAACAGGTGTTAAATTTCAGGTTTACACTTCAGAAATCTGCAGAAAGCTTTCCTTCCCAGCTGCTCAGAGACTCCCAGGAGTTTGGTCTGCCTTCCCCCGACGCTGAAATAAAACACAGTGGTTAAAACCATGAGACTGGAGCACGGCCATGGACAATACTCTGCTGTGTTTCACTGTTAAACCAAATCATTGCTGTAAAGATGGCTGCATTAGAGGACTGTTTAAGTGAAAAAAGACCTCTGCATCCTTAAATGTCCTTCAGACAAACCTGAGTTTGGCTGGAGTTGAAATCATTTCAATTTGTTCCTGAAGCATTAAATGTATTTAGATCTGCAGACCTTATCTTTGATTCACATTTAGACCTTGGCCCTCATCCAAAAAGCTTGTTTGGACATTACAAAGTTAGGAACATTGCACAGATAATCAACAATTTGGACCAAACCTTTAATTCAATTTTCCAGTTTTAAAAATACTTCAACCTTCTTCTCTGTGTGTCCGGTGGATTTGATAACTTGAAGGTCAGTGAAAAATGTCTGGATTACCTGATCGTGTGCTTACTGTATCTCCACTGGCCATCAAACATGAACCTCCATTTAAACTGATTCTATTAAATCGAGTGAACAAGCCAGCAAAACAATGTGCACTGTTGCAATTTGTAGAAAGACCTGTGACTAACACTGAATGATTTACAGTAAATATTACAAGACTTTCTCATATCTGCAGTTAGCTGGCCAAAGTAAAGATATTTCTGCCTGGGATCGGCTGGTATTATCACCACTCACTTTAAGCTTGTAGTCTGCAATCAGTTTTCATTCTGATTCTAATTTTTCCTGATAATTGACTGACAGTTTGCAGAAGCTGTGGTTTGTCACATGTGCTTGTATTATGAATTTAGTATAGATGGCAGTTATTTAGCCAGAGCCCTGTAAGGTATATGACTTGTATCTATACTGTGGCTTTCTTTATGTACCTCTTGTATACGTCAATTTGTGTATATGCTTTATTTGAAATGTGTTTTCTTACTCCTATTTGACTGATGACTATTTGCAACAGGTGCGTTATATCACATGTACCTGTGAGATGTATTATGGGTATTTAAGATGGCAGCCCTCTGTTTATCAGAAGTCTGAGGAAGAGTCTTACGTTGGAAATGTCACTTTATTAAAATCCTTCTGACAGGAGCGACTTGGTGTGTGACTCTATATGTTTCTAATATGCAGATGAATTTTGGGATTTTTCCCCCCAATTAACTGACCTGCGAATCAAACGTGTGAATATATGTGATGAAGAAAATCAATTGCAAAACTGCAAAGTTCTTCTCTTTTTCACAGTGACGTTCACTCCTCACTCGTGTCACTCCTGATTCATCAAGACCTATGACACACATTCCCAGAAAGAGGCTTATTTTACAGCTAAAGATGCACTGGACCCAAGTTTTTGTCCACCTGTCACTCTGCTGAGTACCAAATGTCCACAAAGTCGTTTCTCCGCTGAGACTGAACTCTGCAGGATGGGGTGCTGTTCCTCCTGTCACCAGGAGATGGCACTGCTGCTTTACAGTGTAGAATAAAATAGAATAGACTCATCAAGGTCAACGTTATTTCCATATTAATACAAAATCAATACAAACATTTTAGAATATTGTATGAAGTTTAATACATTATTATTCTGTTATCTTTATATGATTATTTGTTTTAAACAAAGTCTGCAGGACAGAACCTACATTTTTCAATTCCAGGACTCCTTCACAGCTGAAACACATCCCTGAGAGACATACTGCACGCACATGTGTGATTTAAGAGAGCGAGACTTGAACTCGTATGTGAATCATTTTACCAGTTAATGTATTTACCTGCACCCTTTCCTTGACCGTCAATGCTGCAGGACATCCTCAGGATCATGTACGGTATGAGCGACCTTTCGTAAGCAAATTGTTGTAATGACGCCTGAATGCCATGAGAGGACAGTGTTGGTCCATAATGTTACTCGGAGAACGCGCTGAAGGACCACAATGTACTGTACATGCACTACCCTTCATGAATAGAATAGAAAAAAAATATAATTATCTATTTATTACTAACACTATTTAAAGTACTACTGATGATAATAATACTAATAACATTATTAGTTCTTCCTCTTCTTCTCACTATTATTATTATTATTATTATTATTATTATTATTATTATTATTATTATTATTATTATTATTAAGGAAGGTAATTAAATAGGGAAAACACAAACTTTTTCACATTTATTCTTGTAGTCCTCTTCACGGTCTCACTTGCAAAAGATTTAAATGAATTTGAGTTAATGTCCCCTCTCCCCCTCAAACCGCTCCAAATTTGTCCAACACGTTCCTGCTCGCTGATTGGTCCGCGCTCTGATTGGCCTGCCCTCTGATTGGCTGAAAGTTCCGTACTCGGACAGTCCGTCGACGCAGTTTGTTTTCTCGCCTGCGGCTGAAATTTGGACGGCGGAGCGCAGCTGGAGGCGATGTGGATTTAGTATTCGGCTTTTTTTTTTCATTCTGTGATTGTCTGAATAGTCGCGTAAACAGGCGGGACATGTAGACACAGTTGTCCTCTTCTTTCTGTCTTTTCCCGGTCCTGGTTGTGGTCTCGGCTGTTCTACATGCGGACTGTCATTCAGAAATACTACAGCCCGCAGTCTGAGCGCTCACGTGTTTGACCTTAGTCCATATATTTCTAATTGTTTTCCACATTTCATACTTTTGTCTCGCTTGGTCAAAACTTTCTTTGTAAGCTTTGTCGGCTTGTTGTTGTAGAAGTCGGCGCTCCGGTGACTGACGCGTCTCTTTGCGTTAGTAAATCATTATTGGTGAATCACGGATTAAGTTATCGAAGTGGTAATTGGAAAGGAGGTGAAGAAGAGTTGTCGGGATAAAGGCATGGTATACGTGCAGGTCTGCAGAGGCTAACACACTGTGGCTCATCTCATCACTGCTGGGAGTTTTACAGTAAGTCCAGCTATTAATAAGCCAAAGTCACTAATATTTCTGTAATGCATCTACAGTTTAAATGTTAATGTCGCACTTTGTGGTGAGTTTGCAGTGAATTTCTGTTGTCTCCTTATCACCCTTTCATTCCTGTTTCTTTTCCTGTTTGACTGAGTTTTGTTTTGCCATGATGAAGTTTAAAAGTTTAAATCTGAGTCAAATTACCATCATTCCTATATAATCTTCACCGGTATTAATCTCCAGAAGTTGCTACATGAAGTTAAGTTTTGCCACATGTGTGAATAAGTGAGTTAAAACATGTTACAACACTGGCAAAGTTTACTTTGACTGCATCTATGAAGTGGTTACAGCTGTATACAGCACATAGTAAATGTGTTTTAATATAGTCATACTGTATGAATGCAAAGGAACATGTTTTATGATAATTACACCCTGGTTTTAAATTAATTTGCATGCAAATTATTGATTTTGAACAAATGATGAATAAAAATCATTAGATCTCCAGTCTGGGATCATAATAATGCAGACAGGTTGCAGACTCTCCTCCCTCTAAACACACTTTTCCTCTTATCCACAGCCACTTTCAGCTTCTTTGCATGCTGTTTATTGTAAATGTGGGGAATAAAGATTGTTCAGGACGCTACTTCTGCAAATAAAAGTGTTACAAAACCTGATTTTCTGTGCAGGAGAATCTGTCAGTTCTCCTGCACTTTTCAGTGTGTTGCAGTTTCTGGTGAACTGAAGCTGTGAGGTTGACAGACACTGATCAAAGATACAGCATGTGAAGTATTGAAATAAGATCTCATAAGGTTCAGGGAAGAATTTATGCAGCGGAAAGATTAAAACCAGTGTAAGGAGAGACATATGGACAGGTGGACATAATAAATCTGGAAGCAAAATAGTTTGACTTCCAGAAAATCGCTGCTCCTGTGTGATGGACGCTTTTTTCTGACAGACTTTTGTTAATCTTAATAATGTTTAGAAGACAAAATACACAGAATAGAAGAGATCTGACAAGTTTTGAAAGTAAATGCATGTGTTCGTTCACCTCATATAACGTCCATCTTTAGAAACTTTAGCCTGGTGGGTTTTGAAAAGGTCTGCACAGGAAGTAATCGTGTCACAGAACAAGAGACACGTCTTTAATTTTATTACTTTTGCTATTTGCTTTATTCAGGAATATCTTGATATTTTTCTATCAAATCATGCCTACTTTTGCCTCTTTTAAATTTCAAGTCAGGTTTTCACATCAGTGCTCACCAACTGTCAACCAGCTGTCAGTAAATTATGCTTTAATTCCATTGCGCTCGCAACTATTTTGGAAGCAATTCATCAAAAAGACCCCATCGTGGTAAAATAATGAATGTGGCTGTTGCATGGATTTTTAGAATAAATCAGACTCCGACAGTGGACACTACAGCAGTTTTGATAAATTGATGATTTACATACAGAGATGCAATCTAATTGATTTAAAGGCACCTATGTCTCCTAAATATAGAAGTCTCACCTTTTATCCCTCAATAAGCAACTTCTCCTATTTCATTTCTTTTCAGATCAAAGAAGCCGAGCGTTTGTCTTCCTGCAAATCAAACCAAAATGGAGCTTCTCTGGGTCTTTCTGTTGCTGGAGATGATTCTGATGCCGGCTGCTGCCAGGGGTGAGTAACAGGTTTCACCAGAGACGTGCAGCTTTGCAGTCATTAATACCAGCAGTAAGATAGTGTTCATGAGATAAATCACTGCAGCTGACATCACTATCTGGCTGTACTTCCAAAGGTTCACCTGGGTAAACTTACTGTAGCGAGATTTCCTATTTTTGCATTCTTGCTGTCACAGAGCTGCTCCAGCCCCAGAAGGATTTGTTTGAAACGTGGTGGTACGATTGCTTTGACTGTGGTTTCAGACACAGCTGTCTCATGAAAGCTGGAAGTATTACAGGAGGACATTAGACGCTGCAGGAGTGACCCGTCTCCTCTATCGTTTTCATCTCTTCCGTCGCATGCTCTTTGGAAGTACTTTAATTCTGTGCTTTGTAAACATCTTTGTTATCATTTATTGGCTCATTCTGATCTGATACATTCGCTCAGATTTTGGAATATCTGCAGGCGCTTGTCCCGGGGTGAACTGTACTTCATGAAATGTTTTTGCTCTTTAGACAGTCGGTGAACCTTTGACTCATTCGGTTATTCAGTTACGGTCAGGAATTTGTGCACTTGCCTGGCAGTTGTGTGGTTTTCTACCTCTTTGCTATTTTGCAAGGTTAACTTTGTTGGCTGTGGAGTAAAATTTCATGTTTCAACTCAAAATCTAAATTGAACAACCCCACAGGGCAGTTGGTGTTCAGGGTCACATACAGAGCACTGCCCTCACAGCTCTGCACGCTACCTTGTTTCTTTCGATGAAACTGAACATAATAAAAGCAAACAACAACAGCTACAGAGGCTGCACAGAGATGAGAGCGATCCCCGGCCTGCAGGCATTATGGGCAGACGGTCGTGGAGTTGGCGCCCGTTCCAGAGATCACACCGATGATGAGTTTTCAGTGGGAACAAAGCTGCATTCAGCGAGGCGAGGCCGAGCCAGCGTGCAGACACGGGGCCAAAGGTAAACACAGGGCCATATACCGCAAAGAGATGAGATTAGATTAGCCTATTAGGGATGTTTGCTGTGCAATGCCACAGCATTTCCTCCCCCTCACCGCCTGCAGTCTGTCAATGAAACCAGGGCAGGCAGCAGGCGGGGTTAAGGGTGGAGGAGAGAGATGGAGAGAAAGAGGGTGAAGAAGAGAAAAGTCGGCCTCAGGACAAAGGAAGACTGGAGTAATGACGGACGATAAAAGAGAGAGAAGGGGGAGCAGAAAAGGAGCCAAGGGGAAGGAGTGAGGAAAGAAATGGGCAAGGGAATGAATAAGATTATAGGAGGAGTGTGAGAGAGGGGGCATGAAGAGGACAGAGGGGACAAAACGCTGTTATGAACCTATTAGAAACTGAAGTTCTCTCTTATCTCGTGACACTTGATTTGAGTTGCTGACTCTCTCATCCTTTAAGCGCAGTATTAACACTGGAGAAATCTCACTTAATATTTGTTTCATTTGCCTCAGAAAAGTAATATAGAGCAGAAAGTGTGAGGTTTCATTTCCATGTTTTTTCTATGCAGCCAAATTTAAAAGGTGAAGTAATTATTGTAATTTTTGTGCGTATGTGTGTGTGTGTGATGAGAGGGATGCTGGGATTTGGTGGCCCTCTGATCTGAGATTCGTGCCATGTAATTGTGAATTTGTGGTTTTGACAAATGTAGCATGTCATCGTTTCTTTGTATACAAAACAGAAGAGTTATCTGAGGAGTGCAGGGAATTATAGATATTTGTAAAACCAGACCTGACATGGACGGGCGGCTGTGGCTCAGGAGCTAGAGCGGTCGTCCGCTTATCAAAAGGTCGGCGGTACGATTCCTGCAGTCTGCATGTCAAATTATCCCAAATTGCTCCTGATGCTGTGCCATCGGTGTGAATGTTTACTGCTCATAATGAGCAGGTGGCATATAGTCACCAGTGAGTGAATGCTGACTTGTGTTGTAAAAATGCTTTGAGTGGTAGTTAAGACTAGAAAAGCGCTGCATAAACACAGTTCATTTAAGTTCTTTCCCTTTGAAATTGTCTTCTCCGGCAGGCTTTTTTATTGCTGACCACAACTTCCACTAAACAGTTGCAAGTTACTGGGGGCCTTGCACTTTTTAAATGTTGCCACTTGTTCTTGAAAAATTGCACACAAAGTGACAGAAATTGCATCAATTCTTTAGAAAAGCAGCTTACAATCAGTCATTTTTGGCAACAACAGTTACACAAAGACGTGTGGCTTTAGCTGTACTGAGTTACTGAGGACAGCCACAGCGATCAACCGTCGGCCACTAAGCAGCTTCACTGTGCAGTTAGGAGTTATTTTGCTCAGTGGCACTGCGACATAAGGTGACGAGGAACAAAATAGAAACTTTTGAGTGTGTGTATTCGCACCGTAGCTGAAGAAAATCAAGCCTGTAAATATCAGAATGGGCACAAATAACATATCTCAGAACGGTTGGGTATATTGAATGAATAGTGGAAAGTAAGACAAGCTCATAATCACAGTTTCAGTCTTTAAGCACAAAATTCTATCAAACAGCTGACAAATTCATTAGAAAAACTTCCTCTCGCAGTCCGCCCTTGTTGCATTCTCCACTGCACTCAGCGAAGTGACGCAGAGAAGCATTTTTATTAGTTACCACTGAGATATCCCAGAGATATGCATACCGGAGGTGGGTTACTCAGGGCAACTGTATAAACAATGAACAATAAAAAGCAAAATATCATAGTGCACATCATGACATTTCAAATTGAAAACATCAACTCTTTTGTGGCCTCATCTGTCTGGGCAGTCCCCTTTGCACACAAGGTTTAGTTACAGTAAAAGTAATGGCGCTATTGTATAAAGCCAGGAAGTACAACAGCACCTTTATAGCTGCGCTGAAATCTCTGCAAAATACAGTACGGCTTATTATATTAAAGAAATAGCTGACTGAAAACGCAGCCCTGTATTGAAATATAGAGAACAAACTGATTCTTTTAATGGTAAATGAGTAGATACCCAGAAGTCCAAGCTGTTTTAATGGCTGTGACTGGCAGTTTCTTGGGTGGTTGAAACTTCAGATGACACTGAGGGCTGTTTTCCGCTTGGAGTGCCGATTGGTGAATGGCAGCAGGAACAACGAAGGTCGTCGCTGGATCGCTGCAACAGACAAAGAGAGACAGAGATACAGATCGAGAGAGAAAAAGAAGGGAAAAGGGTAGTTAAAGAGAAGGGCAGACAGAGATAAGACCAGAGGTAGAGACAGAAAGAGATAAAGATGCAACATTTATGCTCTTGTTGCAGCAGATATGGAGACATGATGTGCACTGCAGAGGTTTACACAACCGCAGTGTTTGAACCTCTGTGTGTGTGTGTGTGTGTGTGTGTGTGTGTGTGTGTCACCATGACAAAATGTGGTCCTGCAGACATGTATTGTAGG
>JAPZEA010000026.1:22218841-22229499 GCA_029783685.1 Heniochus monoceros
ACACACACACACACACACACACACACACACACACACACACACACACACACACACACACACACACTGACCCTGTGTCTCTGAAAGAGAAGAATAGATTTTTTACTCACTTCAGTTTCTCCCCTAGAGACAGATTTAAAAAGACTTTACTTCGGTCATGGGCCGTGGAGGAAGAGGAGGAGGAGGAGGAGGAGGAGGAGGAAAGGAGGCTGCTGGTGTGTGTTCCCTTCATCGGGGAGAGATGTCGAAGAGGTTAACTGTCGAAAGTTGGGAGGTTCAGGTAGAGGTCCTGCTCCTGCCATCCTCTGGGGAAGAAACTGTGGAAGCTGTGTGTGTGTGTGTGTGCGTGTGTGTGTGGATCTGAAAAGGGCAGGAGACCAGTAAATCACACAGGAGAGAAAGGAGAGATACGAACAGGATGGTGTGAATGAGTGTGATGAAAGAGAAAAGAGGGAGCAGGGAGCAGAATAGAGAGGGGAAAAAGAGTGATGACAGGGGAAAAGAGAGGACAGGAGGATGTAGTAAGGGGAAGCGAGGGGTTAAGGGCAAGATGGCGAGAGTTCAGGGGAATGAGATTTCAATCTGCTGGAGAAAGGAAGAAATAAATACAGAGAAAGAAGGATATACAGAAAGGAAGGAAAGGAAGAGGAGTTAGAAAAGGAGAAAGTGGAGCATAGGAGGAGATAAACTGTGTATAAAAAGGAAATGGCAAACAAGAGAAAAGAGAAAGAAATAGAGGTAGAGGAGGAAAAGGAGGCAGAGTGAGCTGTTGGGCCCCTGATGAGAAAGCCATACAGCTGGAGGAGCACACTCCCCCGTCCAGGAGCGAGGAGGATGGAGGGAGGGCGGAGAGGCTCCCGTGAATACCTCTGCGTGACTAACGTCTTTTTCACACATTTCACCTCCATCCATCCATCATTGTGTCCACCTCCTGCTCT
This sequence comes from Heniochus monoceros, assembly GCA_029783685.1. Lineage (NCBI taxonomy): Eukaryota > Metazoa > Chordata > Actinopteri > Chaetodontiformes > Chaetodontidae > Heniochus > Heniochus monoceros. The sequence continues at coordinate 22,219,777 of JAPZEA010000026.1, forward strand.
CCTGTTTAAACAGCAGCCCGTCGTGACAGCAAACACTAGAAGACTGTAGCTGTTCTCCGTTTTTATAATCAGCTTCATGTACGCTGCTCTCCGTCACCTTCTTCATCTCCTACATCTGCAGCTGCATCTTGTTTTGTTTAGGTGACAGCTGACAGCTGGCAAGTGCTGGCCGATGATGGTGATTTTCTTTGAAAGTCTGAGACCCTGCAGGAAGGCGGGGAGTCCATGATGGTTCCTGTTGCTCATGCTAAGAATGTGAACATACACAGAGCTAAATGCAACTAATTATCTGTGCTTCAGAGTGTGTTTTTATGGGAAATAATATAATAATAACAGTTTACACACCAAGTTGCTGACATCTGGGAATGTTTGAAAGCATAAGCCGAACTTATATGACAGAGAAAACCAAGGGAAAATTTAAATAACATCCATAAATAAGTAAAATGATCACCCAACTGTCCATTATAAACAACACATTTACACTGAGCGCAGGAGGCGGTGCAGCCAGAAATCAGCAGTTACTTTGGGGAGATTGATGAGGTGGTCCCGAGCTGTAACGAGCTGGATCGGGTCGTCCGTTAATGGCACGGTAGGCAGTTTGATCCGCATCTCGTCCTGTCCACATGTGGAAATGCACTTGATAGGACTGTAAGTTTGGGTATTTGTGCCAAACAGTCACGCTGCAGTGCACGCAGCCACACACACCCAGAAGAAATGAAACGTATCCTTATGCATTTTGGGTTTTCTTCCCTCCGTACCGAACTCGCACTGATCCGTGACTCCTGAACCGAAGCGTGGCTCCTGTGTACCCTGACACCCCCGGCGCTTGGGCAAGACACTGAAACTCATTTGCTCCTGATGGTTAGGCCAGTGCATCATCAACTCTTTTTCCATCTATTTCTAATGTGCAATACAATCTGCTTCACTGGGCTTAAACACGGCATTTTTTAAACTAAAAGCAAGTCTGCAAGGGTAAATTAAAGGTCTCCATATGCACTATCTGCCCCCAGGTTGTGTTAATTCTCAGACGAAAGGGGCAGTAAATGAAACACACCTCAAATGTTTATATTTGAGGTGTGTTTACATTCTTATCTTTATCAGACCTTATGCATTCTTCTAGATAAGCCTCTATCAGTCACATTGTTCAAATCAAACCACCCTTTGTCCTTCCTTTAAATCTTTCCTACGCTGCAGGACGTGACCTGAAGGGGCTTGTTTTCTGATGCTTCTCCATACAATTGCCTTTTGTAGTCTGTTAGGACACTTTGTTTGCTACACGCTGGCCTATTATGTGTTTATAGCACTATATTTGGAGGGTATTGTTTTAACCCAGGAGGAGTAATGAGAAGCCAAACAGAGATGTACAGTATGCACCGAACCTTTCTGACTCCAACACTCCTCCTGCTTCCATCTCTCTGTCTTCCTGTTTGTCTTTCTTTGTACTGCGCTCCTATTCGGCCATATTTCACCGCCTCTCTCCTCTCAGACTTACTCCCTTAAATTCCATCCTCCCTTATTCCCTTCATGTCCTTCCCTCTCCTCTTCCTACCTTCCTCTCTTTCTCCCCCTCCTCTCCCCTGTTCGTCCTCTCCATCAGCCCCACTTCTCTCCATCACTCTCTAATTTCCTCCCATCTTTCCAAGTCGGTAAGCCTGCTCCTTCACCCCCTCTGTTTTTCTAGTGTGCAGTTTCACAGCAGAGCGGCTGCCGAGCGGTCAAGGTCACGCCTGATTTTACGTCTCGACACGACATCTCACTTCATATTAGCTCGGCTTTGTGTTTGCTCCCTGGGGATCCACTGCCGTCAGTGTTAAAATGTCAAAGTTTTAGCTGCGTTATAAACTTCTTAAAGGTTAAGGGACAATTCCTGTGTGTTAAATGCCATATTTGGAGGCGTCTCTGCTTCTGAGAATAGTGTTGACAATGAGAACAGGCGTTACGAGAGGTCATCCTAACCTTGATCCTGAACCTGTTGACTCACCTGCTTCTCTCGAAATGCCTCCATCCCTCAACACACCTGTTACAGTGAGGACTCATGAAACCACACATTCTGCACAGAAAATGGAACTGAAACTCGATGAATTGATCGACAGAAAGCTAATCATCAACTGTTTTGATGATCGACTCATTTTCCAGCAAAAATAGCAAAATCATTCTTTGGTTGCAGCTTCTCCAAACTGTTTGTGCTGTTTTTCTTTGTCATAAATGATTTTAAACTGAACATTTTGGGGTTTTGGACTTTTGGTCCAACAAAACAAGATATTTGAAGAGGTCACTTTGAGTTCTGGGAATATTTAACGTCCATAATGAGCAACTATTACTCAGATAACAATCATCAGATTTATCGATAGTGAAAATAATCATTAGTTGCAGTCTGTATAATCTAAACCTGAATACCGGCTGGTATCTGGAATCGGATGTGAATAAAGTTTTTGATGTCTCAATGGATCATAGTCCATAGTCGGAGGATATTGTATCTCTGCCAAAGTGGGTCAGAATGACCTATTAAGGCAAAGATATGAACAGTGTGGACATTAGTAACTGCTACTCAGTGATTTCCACTTCTACTCAGTTCAAACAACTGGATTTTACTGCAGCTGGAAACAAATATCACACATTTTCTGTCAGCAAGTTTTATTAGCAGGTTTGCATCCATCGAATCACCCGGTTGTTAACACTCTGTAGTGCTGAGTTCTTAAACTTTGTGTCATTAGTCTGAAGAGGGAAAAGAATGGTATCTGAAAAGGTCTCAGTGTTTAATTGTGTTTCATGACCTCAGTATCAACCCTCCTTTTCCCTCAGGTCCGCCCAGGGTGTCAGAGCGGGTGGCCCACCGGCAGAGCGTCCGCCTGGGTCGCACCATGAAGCTGCACTGCCCCGTGGAGGGCGACCCCCCGCCGCTCATCATGTGGACCAAAGACGGTCGCAACATCCACAGCGGCTGGACGCGGTTCAGGGTGCTGCAGCACGCGCTGCGTATTAAAGAGGTGGAGACTGATGACGCCGGGACGTACATCTGCAAGGCCACCAACGGGTTCGGCAGCGTGAACATCAACTACACACTCATCGTTATCGGTAAGTGGTTTGGAAGAGCAATGCTGCTGTGGCACCAGACACCAAGACAAAGCATGAAGAAAGAGCACCAGTGCTACAAAAAATACATATATTACTTTTTAAATTGCATTTTTCAAACTCAAACTTGAGTCTACCAACAACTTCTGTTCCACATGAATCTTATTCTGGAGGAAAACTACACCAGTCTTTTGTTGAATAGTGTGGAGTTTTTGTGTATTTTTCATGATGACAGACTGATAAAAACCAGCCATCAGTGAGCAAAGCACCAAGCCTCTCTTACTTTCTTCCCATTCATTTACGTTTGCATTTAGTCTACTGCACTCACATCTTCTCTTCTTCATTACACATGATTTTTCACTCTTTATTTTGTCTTTCTTTGTGGTTGTTCATGTGCTTGCTTCCATTGACTGTGCTGCGAGAGTTTGCAGGATATAATTAGGCAGGCTCGCCCGGTGAGGCCTTTATGCAGTAATCAAGCCTGCGGAGCTCTTCAGACAATGAAGCACTGCTTTTGTCTCTAGTTTCCTGCTCGTGTGTGAGACCACAATTGTTGAGCTTGTGTGTTCCTCTATGATTATGAATGAGAGTTTGTTAAAGAAGATGCTTTTGTTTTTTCCCCCAGTTGTGTGTGTGTAGGACAGTGCGTCAGTGTAATGTGGAATGTCTGTCTCAATTTTGATGTCTCTATAAAAGACTCATTGTTGTGCCTCGTACGTTTTTTTACACACTGACTCTCCAGAAAGTGGAGTCGGTTGTCAGAGCGTCTGGGTGTGTAAAGTTTCATGTTTTAGTCTCGGTTGTGCGTTCTGTGCCCTGTCATGTGTCGACTGTAGCCTGCGACCCTGTGAACTCAGGTACAGGTGTGTCTCTTTCTATACTAGGACTGAAATATCTGCTTCCCTTGATTCCTGTCCATGTAAACAAAATACCTGGAGGGAAGACAGTGTGTCAGTGTGTGTGCTGCTGCTCTGTGTGTGCATCATTCCATGTGTTTCTCTACATGCCATTTTGTGTGTGTGTGTGTGTGTGTGTGTGTGTGTGTGTGTGTGTGTGTGTCAGGTTCCAGCGATCCAGAGAATCTGACTAAAGCATCTCTCTCTGCCCAGCATCAGCACTTCAAAGACGGGCTCGAGTAAAATGCTCCTGAACAGATATTACCCGCCGATATTTTCTATATTTAAGTGATTGGAGATGACGCATCTTGAGAGATTGAATTGATAAATCTTTGAATTCAACTATGTGAACAGTCGTGACATCACGGGTTACTGATAAAGTTTCACATTTTCTTGCAAAATTGAACTTACCTCATTTATAACTTATAAAACTGTTAAGATTCTTTGTTTTTGAAAGTTAATGAGTTGTGACATGAGACCAAGTAACAAATGTTAAAGAGTTATAAAAGCTGTATACTGGTTTTCTTCTTATAGATGCAGTAATACTTAATATCCATAGATATTAAAGTGCTTTAACACATTAATGAAACAGCTGATTTGACCTCCGTGTTTTGTTCCTGTTAAATTTGTGTTCTACTTGTTGCTGCAGGAATAATTTTTTTATCCGAGTTGGTACAACAAATTGGCATATTGGCAGTAAATAGCATCCTTTTATCCCCAGTAATGGTTATCGGTGTGTGATCCAAAGCTGTATCGGTCTTGACCTGAACTTCAAAGGCAAGCTGGCATACAGAGGGCAGCGGGGTGGGGGAGGGGAGCAGCAGCTGCCGCTGAGGTCATCCAGGCAGACAGCTGCTGCCTCCCTCTCTCTCTCTCTCTCTCTCTCTCTCTCTCTCTCTCTCCCTCTCTCTCTCTCCCTCGCTTGCTCGCATTCACTGTCCCTTTTATTCACTTTCACATGTGCACACACACACACACACACACTTTAGAAACAATGGCTTTGGGTGAACCCCCGTTGCCAAAGCAGGAGTTTGTCATTTATGTTGAAGTCTCATTGGACGCTGGGGATCAGGACTTTGAGTGAAAACATGTGGCTTCTTCTTTGACAGAAGACCACCAACAGAAATGTCACTGCATAGATTTAAATGTAAATGTCAAACTGTTTATTAGACGTAACTGGAGGCTGTTTTTATGCATCTCCAACAGTACAGTTGACAAAACAGTCTCGCCTTTAAGTCCATCTAGAAGTTGTTCCGCAGGGATGAATCATATCACACAGTCTCTCTTTGCATGTGGAGTTTGCACAGTTTTAGATGTTTCAGTTTACATTTTCTCATCCTTATACTCAACTTTTTGGCTTTTTCCTTAAAGTCAACAGCTCAGTGACACCTGGGCTCAGCCTGCTGGTGGTCCGATACGATCAAAACCGCCAAAATAGCCACTAAATCAACATTGACCCGAGGTTGTCGACTGCGCTTTCCAAACTGGGATCAGGAAAATCGTCCCCAGAAACTCCCCCCGCTGCACACGCATGAACGGCTGCATCACAACACTTGCAGATTACACAAATGGCAGCCACAGATACTTTGTGCTCCAGTGGGTTAACCTTCAGAGATGACCCCCTCCCTGTAATCAAGCCACAGCATCTCCAGAGAGAGGCAGTTAGCGTGGAAGGCGGTGTTTTCATAGCTGGAACAATCTGCATAGCCAGTGATGTTCCAAACATGGGGGATGCATGAGTCTAAGACGTGCATTCATCAGCTTATAACTAGACGATGATTAGTTTTTTCAACCGTAGTTTTCTGCTGTTAGTTTTTCTGGTTTACTCCTCTCTTCCTCCCTTCTCTCCTCCTCCTCTCTGCTTTCATCTCCTCTCCCCTCCTGTGTGGTCCTGCGGTAATTATTCAGCAACCGCTCCGCTTCACAGTAATGAGCCCACACCTGCGTCTTATTGTCTTTCCCTCTCAGTTTCTAACCCAAAGTATCGTTTAACACCTTTTTCCTATTAGCACTCAATCTCACTCCTCCTCCATCAGTAAGCTGGCTCGCTTTTCTCCAACCACGTTTCAATTTGTATCAATATTTTCACAGTTTCCTATTTTTTTCCAGGCGTAATAGCATTTGATTACAGTAAAACATCCACTGTACCGCTGCCCAGTGGCTGGAAGTGATGGAGAGGCGTTTTGCGAAGGCTTTTGTTGGCGGGGGAAATTAGAAGATTCCTCGCAGTGTTTGTTCTTTTATTCTGTGTAGGTTGGCAAATGTTTGCGTGAGTAAACAGTCCGCGTGTGTATACATGCTTGTTTATCTGACGCGTGTACGTATGTACGCGTTGGTGTGCGCAGATTTATGGGACCACCAGTAAAGTGAAACTGAGAAAGATGTTTTCTCTCCTCAACAAACCTCAAAGTCCTTCAAAAACCAGCAGAGCTCTCATTTCTTCCTCCCACTCCGCTTCTTCATCGCTCATCTTTTTCTGTCTGTTTTTGTATGAAATTCTGAGATTGTTTCCCTCCTTCCCGAAGACTGAATGATAGAAAATGTATAGTTCAAACCAGATGTGATGACAATGGGAGCGTGTCTGGAGCAGAGTCGGGAAGCAGTGCGTAAGAAGGAAGGAAGGAAGGAAGGAAGGAAAGAAGGAAGTTTGAGTTTTTTATATTCGTCAACACACTTTTGTCGAAGAGTGTGTGTTTGCCTGTCAGTGTGTGCATGCAGGTCCATTCATAAGTAACTGGTGTGATGATTTGTGGTGATTTAGCAGCTCAACTGTAGCAGCTGACATCTGGTCATAATTGGAGAACAAAGAGGAAAGATATCAAACTTAGACGTGTTTAAATCAGTGAGCTTGCATGTGATTCATGTAGCTGCAGATTCGTGATGAATTTTGCAGCAAAAGCGTGAGATGAGACGTGACAATAAACTCAAAACAAGACTTGGAAGAGGATTGTTGCGGTAAAATGATTAAGTTTTACGTCCCTCTAATGAAGCAGTGTGGTTTTATGTCAGGATTAGTGGACTAACACTGCAAAACTCAACTAAAAACAGTTTTCACTCGATTCACTCGACTGACATCCTGACATCACACAGCCCAGTCCTGCACATCATGACAATTCGGACTTATATTTCGCATCCAACTCTTTTAAATCCTTCATTCAGGTTTATTCTCTCTCCATTTAAATGTGTTGCATGTGTGAGACTGCAGCTGTCTTCCGGCCAAAAACGAACACATCGGATCGGGTTGCAGACCAACATCATCTCTCTATCCCTCAGTTCCTCCGTCCTGATACCTTCTCTGTTTTTGTGCTCTCAAATTACGTCGTTTTTAATTGAGATATCTGGAGCCTCGTCTGGAGAGGATGTAGAGGTGGCCAAGGTTTGCAGCCGAATTGGTGTGAGTCTCACACACACACACACACACACACACGCACACACACACACACAAATGTATGACTTTGTGTGATTGCACAGTGCCTAAAAACAATCTCAAATAACCACACACACACACACACACCCTCACCCACCCAGCTGTGCTGGTCTATGCTGTATTTTTCTGAGTGTGTGTGTGTGTGTGTGTGTGTGTGTGTGTGTGTGTGTGTGTGTGTGTGTATTACTCACATTGTGCAGACATAAATCTGTTTGCACAGTCACATTGTGGGGGCTCTCCTTCCATACGGGGACAAAATTCGAGTCCCCATAATGTAAATCATTAGATTTTAGGGATTGGAGAGATTTTGGGTTCAGGTTCGGGTGAATCTCCCAGAAATGAATGTGAGTCTACGTACGACTGCGTGTGCGCGCAGGCATGCATTGGCCTCAGTGTCGGTGTTTTTGATACCCAGTTAATGCGCTGCTGAACTTGTCGGCCTTTATGATCGACTAATCGGCTCTGACAGCGTCCCCCCGACGTGGAGGCCCAAACGGGACAAGCCGATAAAGCAAAGGAGCACACACACAGATCAGCCTTCACCCCTCACTGTGGATGTTTTTCTCAACACACACACTCTGACCTCCACACCTCCATCCAAACTGTGCAGGTGTGATCAAACTGTGCTGGACAGGAGGTGTGTGTGTGACCTATAACTCCGATCACACACACACACACACACACACACAAGTCTTAATTCTTTTTTATGGGAGAAGAAGAAACTTTGTGGATGACTTTTGATCAACAGCAGAACTTTTTATCTCCAGCTTGAAGGAATCTTTGTATGCAACGGCTGAATTTGGAGGAGCAGGAAATGACTTTGGAAAATGAAGCTGATGCTGACGTTTGTGAGTTGACTGAAAAAGTGATTTTCTGAAGATGCCGTCGCTCTGTTTGTGACCGTTTTCATTTAGATTTTTTACCACCGGACCGAAGATATTTTGCGTTGGAAGTCTGATATATTTTTGGATGTCTCTCTGGATCTTTTTTTAAATATATAACAAACAGTAGTTTACAAAATAATTTCAACCAATCGACACATCAAACAAGAAGGAAGCGTTCATGTTTGAGTGTTTTGCAGTCCTGTTCACACTCAGAATGGTGTGCAGATCATAACCAGACGTGGCAACCATGACAACGGAAATTAACAGGAGGGGATCTGATTGGCTGCTGGAGGGCTGGGAGGGGAACGTACGCCGTCTCAGCTACAGATACACCACCATCATCCAGGTAAAGTCAGGCTTCAGTCAGAGCACAGGGTGCTTTTACAGACAGTGACAGCTCCTCGTTACAAAAACATGCTTTCCACTGTGTTTATGATTTCACACTCAGTCATACAAACGTCACACCACAGGTTCTAATTTTAATGAAATGAGCTGAAGTTTGAGTTCTGGTGCTTCCTGTGGTCACGTGAGTTTCTTTTAGCTGCTCAAGTCTCCTCACACACCAAAACACAAGCATGTCAGTTTTTGTGCTTCAGCAGTGATACAGACGGCAGCTCATTCAGCGGTTCTTGCTCGAGTAGTTTTTAACTCTTTATTCTTGGTTTATGTGCTGGCGAGTGACGGCTGTCAGTGTTTGTTCTCGTTCCGTCACCTGTTGTGTTGCAGTGGACTGAAGTCTCTCCTGGTCTCAGAGGCTGTTAGTCTGCTTTGGTTTATTGGAGAAGGAAAACGAAGTGGTCTGGAAGGTTCTGGTGTCTGAAAGGTGAAAGACTCCGAGGAGAACCGGGTCCAGGGAGCATGGTTGGTCTTCAACAGGCAGACGAAGAAGTTAAAGTCAGACTCTGAAGCTTTCGTTAGCTTTGTTTGTTGAGTTGAAAAAAAAAAAAAATTACTTTAAAAGCTACAACAGAGTTTAAATCATGTATTAATAAACTTTTAAATAATCTTTCCCTGACTTTAAAAAGGGTTCTGTTAATATTATGCAGGATTTTAGTTCTAATTGAATTCTTTATTTCACAATAACTTCTAAAGTCTGTGGATTATTTAACACTACACAACACAAACTTAAACTTTATGTCATAGCAACAACCATCCATCCATAAAGGTTACAGAAATATTATGATACTGACTAGAACTTCAATTAGTTTAGAAAACACCAAAGTTGCTGAAAGCCTGTTTGTCTGTTGTTTATCTGTTTAGTTCAGTGTTCAGTGTCTCCTTTAATTCTCCTCTGATGGAGAGCTGGCATTCATTCATTCATTCATTCATTCAGCAGCTCTCTCTGTTTACTGGACAACCACAGTGGGAACTGGACAGTGGTGGTGTGTGTGTGTGTGTGTGTGTGTGTGTGTGTGTGTGTGTGTGAGCGTGAGTGTGTGAGTGT
>JAPZEA010000026.1:22729684-22741558 GCA_029783685.1 Heniochus monoceros
AGTCTAGCTGGAATAAGATTGTCACTGTGGGACAAAATAAAATATACAGTACATGTATTCCATACAGTACATACTGCTCAGATAACACGTGCACTGTTTTACTGCACACCAACAGAAAAGATAAAATAACAGATTAGATTGCACATTTAGTGATTACCAGCAAAGGTTCATATTCAAGTATAATGTCATGACAGAAGTGCCCTGTGGAGTAACGCTGCGCGACACACACATCCTGCCACTGCTTTCATGTTCTTTCACTGACAGACGGCTGCTTGCCAATCTAATTAAATCATGGCTATTTAAAGGGTGGTTCAATGAAACAATGAACTCAAACATGAAACTGTGCAGCAATTGATTTAGCTTCTTTATAAACACACGTGAACCGCGTGAGCTGTCAGTCTGTGCACCACGTGAAACGTGTCAAAGCCCCGATTGAAACGGCGGGCCCGTTCCCACCGGGCGTCCATGTGACGCTAATGAAGGGTCTGTTTTAATGAGCCTCACTCACAGGGAGTCACAGTGGGCCCAGACCAGAGCTGGATAATAAAGAGTGTCAGTGTGGAATTGGGAATTTCATTGGAATGTATTTACACAGTGGAAATCATCTGAAGCCGTGACTGCGGCTTTTTAGCAGACTTTGGTTTCCTCCCGTTCGCACTGAAGCGAAGCTTTGGGGGCCAGGTAGTGTCCTTTGGCTCATGGTGCAACACATGAAGAATGAAAATTAAAAAAAAAAAAAAAGATTTCATGCTGTCAGCTCATATATTCATGTCGACAGTGAGGAAGCAAGTCCAAGAAATAATGAGCACAGCTTGATCTTTTGGCTGACTGTGGATACGCAAAGACAAAGCACGCCAATCCTTCTTATTCAGGTGACTGAGAATCAACGTCTTCACCTGACGACATACTCTAACTATCTGGCCAAACTTTACTCATCTCTCCATCTAGCCAACCCTGATTCCAAAAAAAGCTGGGTGTAAATAAAAACAGAATGCAGTCATTTGCAAACAACGTCCTCGCTTGTGAGTGACTGAGCCTTTGGAGGATGCCCCTTTCATGATACTATCACCTGTTACCAATGTTTACCTGTGGAATGTTCCAAACAGGTGTTTTTGGAGCATTCCGCAACTTTCCCAGTCTGTTGTTGCTCCTGTCCCAACTTGTTTGAAACGTGTTGCTGCGTCAGATTCAGAATAAGCAGATATTTACAAAAATCAATGAAGCTGATGAGGTCAGACATTAAATATATTGTCTTTACACAGTTTTCAATTGAGTATATGTTAAAAGGGATTAGTTATCACATTCTGCTTTATTTATGTTTTAAACGGCGTCCCAACTTTTATGGAATCAGGGCTGTAAGAAGGCGGAACATGACGAATGTTTAGGTCAAAACAAAATGAAGCTAATGGGATGCGACATGCCTTGACTGATGTAGCGCGCTGGGTAAATTAATCACACCTGGGGGGGATGTTCACAGGGCGATGAATGGGTTACATACAGTACAAACACATTCAGTCCTGCATGGGAGCCAGCCTTAGTCATGAGCGCCATCAGTGTCAGACTGGTACGGCTTACAAGAAAACAGTCAACATCTAAATTACTAGCACTCTCGTAACATGACTGATGTTTGTCCTCCTCACAGTGAGTGCAGACTACTTCTTAAATTAAGTGTTTAAACACCACCAGCTATTACAGAGCTAATAGAACAATTAACTGCTCAGTACCAAACTATATTTTATTTTTCCAATTACTCAGTGATGGCCATTTCATTCAGTATGAGTCACACAGAATCAAGATATTGTCGAACTTTCCTTCAAGGCAGTTTAAAGGCAACGTCCTTACTGATAACTTCCAAAATACCCACAGCTTCAAGACTTGTGTTGATGAAACACAGTCTCACCACTATAGTTTGAATACGTAAGGAGTGAAGGAAAATATTAGTCCAAGAATCAATATTTGTGTCATTTTTAGTCCACTGAAGTCACTGATATGGTGAATACTGTCAATCACTGAGTATTAAGGAAAAAAAGAAAATTCTTAATATGTAATTACATCTGTTAGCTGGTGGTATCGACTGGCCCTGAAACTCAACACCCATGATGCAACCTGCTGAAACTTCCACACACTGGTTGATAAGCACACTCCCTTTGGAGTTTTGTTTTCCCTCTTTTTTTAATTGACTAGAGATGTTACAGTTACGGGGCAATTGAATTTAACAAGACTTTAGTGCAAACAACAGCAGCTGGATGATCAGCCTGTGCATCCAGACGTATGTGAAGTTGAGAACAGACACATCAAACTTTGTCTCAATAAAGCGCTCTCTGAAGGAACACAACATCTTGATTTAGATGCAAAACACAATCCCATGCTCGGCTGGCTCCTCCCATGAGGGGCCAGGAGATTAAGATTTAATGGTGATACTGAGGGAATGACACTGTCTGCAGCCTCCCGTCTCTTCACACAACATCACCTCTGCTGCTTTTCTATCTCCTTCTCTCCCGCGAACACAGATGCAAAACGCACTTGCCTACACAGTCATGCGTACACTCGAGTTTGGGCGCACAAACATACACACAAGTATGTGTGCGCTCCCCGCAGATGCCTGCACACACACACTTGAAATGTAGACGCTCACACATGCAATTTAAAATCTGACAAAAGCTTGGCTACTGGCAGATGAAGCCAACTGGAGTTTGACTTGTAAATTAAAACTCATGTCAAGATGATCTTTTTGTTGGATGAATACTGGAGTTGGTTTAAGAAATGATGGATCTGCCCCCAACATGCCTGCAAAAAAAACATGTCTGAAGGGGATGCTCTGTTCTGTGATGTTTCAAAGTGTAATGCACAGTGCGGCAGACATCAAGAGTGTTTAAATCAGATAATATGTGACATATAAGGATGGCAACCACTGCCCTTCATGCATTTACCGTCATCTACAGTGCAGTGTTGTGCAGGAAACATCACCACAATAAAATCACACACGAGCTGTTCATCCTAATTACGAAAACCTCTTTAAGAATATTCAGCTGCAACCACCTCTGCAGGATTCATGTCCTAATGTTATCAGGGTTTAAAATGTATCTGCAATGGCTTCCTTCCTCCCTTCAACCGCTATTCCTCACACCTTAATATGTGAAGAGGCATTAAAAACTGAAATTAATGAGGGATCAGCTTTGACCTGGATTCACAGGGTGAGGCTATTTCATTAAAAGCGAAGGCGATCGTGTTCTATATCAAACCGATCCTTGGTTTAGAATACACATGTGCATCTCCGACATGTCGCACATACTTCATCTTAATATACAGTAAAAACCATGAGGTGAATGTCAGTAAAAACATTTTGAACTTACAGGAAAAATATTAAACTCAATTATGTGATGCACGTGAATAAGCAAATAAAAATCCACCCTCAAAATGACTTTGTATTATAATCTGAAAGCAACACATCAAGGTAAATACACAGTATGTGCTGCACTTGACAATCCATTAACTTATTTAGGAATCATAGGTGCTTCCTTTAGAAGCTGTGAAGGGTTCACGGACTCGTTGTAAATTTAAAAGATGCTCGTGGTGTGAAAGAAAATCCAGGGTGACAGTGTGAAACATTTTTCTTCGATGGCACACACCCTGCTGTTTTGACCTGCTTGTCCTGGCTGCATTGATGAGGGATCAAGTCATTACTCAACGATGATTAAAATGTCAGCGGTCAGAAGGGTTGCAACAAGGGGCTCAACACTGCAACTCTGTGACACGGAGAACTTAAAGCCAATGAAGGTGGAAGACCTGAGCAGGTTTAGTGTCATATAGCTAAAAGTGGATAAAAGTGGAGTCCAGCAAAAGCCTTTACAATTAATCCCATTGGCTTATATGGTAACGGCACACTTATGTGTTCAAAAAGGGTCCTTGATTGGAGGAGTAATGGTTAGACTTTCTCGCTGTCTGCACTGAGCACAAATGAAGAAAGAAAAGTGCAATGCAGGAGTAAAAGAGGCAGAAATGGCTGAATGAGAACCACACACTGACACTCAAGATGGTTGCTAGTATTGAGTAATATAATCATGTCAGCCTGACCATACAGAGACCACACAGAGGGCTTTTTTTCACGCTTAAGCTATTTGTCCATTTCTCTCTACCATAAAGGCACCAGGACTGACGCAAAAGTAATGAAATCGTCCAAAATGAACACACAAGTCTGTGGAACAAAACAACTAAGAGACTGTAAATGTCTGCTGCTTACCACTTTGAGAAGCAATCATCCCCTCAGCCATGGCCTATTCTTCTCTCTCTTCTTTTGCTGTGTGGTCGTCCCTATTTTCGCTCTTTTATCTAGAGGGAGAGGAGAGGGAAGAAGTCGAAATGAGAAGAGAAATTATGGGTAAGCTTAAAAGCCACAATGAGAATCAATACATAAAGATTACAATTTCAAACATCTCCAGAACACAATGCTTGGAAATAGATAGATGTGGAAGAGACAAGGGATCGAAACAGGAACAGTGACTGCACATAAGTTTTCAAACCACATGAAGTAAATGACACGAGATATATATATTTCATTTTAACTGAAGTTACAGTGTCAGTATTGTGCTCAGTCTATAGTGAAGATTTTTTAGTTTAAAGATTGTTGTAGCAGTTCCTGATCTTTTTCGAGTTCCTAGCAAACAGTGTGACCTACGCAATGCACACTGGCCCCTGTCTTCTACTCTCTCTACTATAATGAGTCCCCTTATCCAGACTGCAGGAGGAAACACAGAGGATGGTGATTATGCAAAAGGCGTGCCTGAGTTGGTAATGCGATGATGAGAGAAAAAGATAGACAGAGAGAGAGAGATAGAGAGAGAGTCAGAGAAAGAGGAGACAGTTATCTCCTCCAAGTCCAAAGGCAGAGAGATTAAAAAAAAAGTCTGACTCAGGACACTCTTGTTAAAATCACTCTTGACACCCTGCGCTATTAGTACGCCATTAAGAGTTCAAGGACAATAGCTGTCCTGTTTTTGATCATTTATCCGTTGGATCCCCTCGTTAAGCCTGAATCCAGTTCCTCACAATGGCCACAGAATATTGATGGGCTGTGAACGGGTGATTTTGTTGAATTTATAATAATCCCCTTTTTGTCTGCCCTTGATATTACAGATGAGCCAAATGCTTTTGACATTCCAGATTGAAAAATGAATTCCTTGATGTTGATGTAGTTCTCTCAATATTCTAATTTGACAATATTAGACACAAATGGTGCATACTAAAAGGCACTCGCTCTAACTAACTAACTCTTAGCACAAGTTTTCAGCCATGCTAGCCTTGGCAATTTCACCCATTAAATGGACTTCCATGAAATTCAATAAAGGCCTTCATTGTCAACACAGTACAAAACCAAATGATTTCCATGACCCCCTGTCTTTTCATCCAGCACCACCAGCAGGTCAAAGTGAGTTATTTCAACAAGTGCTGGATAGATCAACTCAAAGTTTAGTGCACACATTCACGGTGCGTAGATGATGTATCCTCCTGACTTTTCCTTTAGCGCCACCTTAAGGTCGACTCTTTGGGCAAATATCTCAATAACTACTGAATGGATTTCCATGAAATTTGGTAATTTGGGTCCCCCCACCGGATGAACTGGAATAACACTGGTAATCCCTGACTTTTCATCCGTCACCATCATCAGGTCACAATGCTTGCTGACATTCAGATTTGCCTCACAGTGCTGCTGTGTCTAAGTAGAGCCTCACAGAGCCCACTAGAGTACGGCTGTAGATTATCTGACTTGCATTATATTCTTATGGAGACCATCACTGTCTCCTTGCACTGTGTGAGGTCCATTTGTTTGAAACTAACATGTACAGGATTGCACTTTTCAGCATCATATATGTCCGTGCTATTAGGACAAATGCCTGTGTATTTATTGCGCTTGGAAAATAAAGTTGGTCCTGAGTCAGACTGAAATATAGTATATCATTGCACATAATGTGATTTAATAACCTTTAATTGACAATCTGTCAAACTCTGGCCACAGAAAAATTGCCATCAATTCCCCTGCCAACCACGAGCGTGGCCTTGATACGTAAAGATGCAATAGCACGCCGTTTGCCACCTGGAATCAATATGCACACCAATCAAGACAATAGTGTCTCTCCTTAATTATGTGACCATAAAGTGTCTTAATATGCAAGAGCACCTGGATGCTGTTATAGACATCAGAGCTTCATCAGCATTTGTTTTTAACTACCACAGCCCAAACCCAGAATGGTGAGGGACACACTGGGAAATGTTTTTCTTTCCTCTCCGTATTTCACTGATCAGCTGAAAGTGACAAAAGATAAAAGGTTTTCCTCTGCAGCAGGATCCGTTCTTGGAGAGCAGAAGTTATCTGATAATAGAAAGGCTGCATATATGACGGTTTTCTAATCATATGTTTAAAAATGATTCTTTGTTTTGAAATGAAATCACTGAGTCACTCTTAGTAGTACAAAATCACTGTTTTTCAACGAACCTGGCAATATAAATGTTTGATATACATTATCAGCCTGTTTGAACCACTGGGATGGTTTAAATGAAACACACTGTTGTTAACCTGTGTGGGTAATCTGAATCTGATACTGTTCACTAGAGACGGCAAAGCAGGCTTTCCAGATGCCCAAATTTCACCAGAAAAAGACAGAAAATCCCTATGAAAGACTGCCATATAGCTCCCACAATTCAATATCACTGCAGCAGAAAAAGATGTTTTAAAGATGTTTTAATTTTAATGTTTAGCTGAAAATGAGAAAAAATAAACTACATGCCAAAAAAAAAAAAAACATCCTCCTGATCCAAATGTCTTTCCTTTCAACTAATAATACACAGCTAATAAAGCAGAACCAATTACTTTGCACAGCTGGGCATCTTTTATATGTTCCTTTCGATCGCGAGCATTTGATTGCTTGTAAATACACGCCTGATTTATACTTCTTTACAGTGTAAAACTCAGAGGGCCCAATGACAAGAAAGCAATTAATCACATTATTATGCCAATTAAGAAGTTGGTCTGCTCCAGTGAAGGTGGAAAAAAGCGATAGAACTGAAGATGTGAGAGTGAGGCCCTCCAGGAAGTTAATGTGAGCCATTAAATTATATCCATCACTCCCACTCCTCCACATAGACAAGGTTTCACATGCTAACACTGAAGTGCTGTTTATACCTTTAGATTTAAATCCACTGGCCTCTTGTTATGTAACATTTTTTCCCTTTGCTAATATGCATCCAGCGTTCAGCGGACTTGTATATTTATGACTGTCTAACATACTATTAATAACAGCAAGCACTGTTGTTAAGATTTCTGTATTACAAAACATCCAATAATCACCTTACAATGAAGAATGTGAATGTGAATGGTTATGTTGAATATAAGGCAGTCTAGATAAGAAATGAGTATTTATGTCCCTCCGTTATTTTATTTCTTGGGAGAGCTTCAGTGTGACAACAGGGACAAGTCTGGGACATGAAGTCTTAAATCTACAAAGTTGCAACTTCACTTTGACTTCAGCTTTTTCACTTAACATGAGGTGAAGAATTTGCCATTAAAGGTAATTTCTTTGTTCCTTTGAAGCACGTTTGGAAGTGTGAATGCTCTAAAGTGAGAGACAAACAGAAGCTGTGTGTTCAGCCATACTGTGAAGAAGTATAATTAAAAAAAGAAAAGAAAGCTGGACAGAGCACAAGTGGAGGATGCTGCAGGACTGCTTTCTTAAACAGTGTTTTGTCGCCATTGCAGTATGTTGTAAATAGTACGACCGTGAACAGAGCTGCTGTTTGCTAACGGAGGAAACTACCGACGTTTTGCATCCACCTTGCCACATGCCACGAATAAACACATGGATTTTTGGAGTCTTGCTGTAAGCTAACTAGGAGCTAAGTATCTTTGCTAACATGAGATCAATAAGCAGTCGATACAGTCAATATGATGAGGGGATGTTTGCATCTGGTAGCCTAAATGTCGTCTCACAAAATCAATAACCAATCAGCAACAGCTAATACCAGCCATCTCCTACTGATAGAGGGTAGCCTGCCGTTACATAAGTTACTGTAACGTGACCCTTTGTCCCTCTGTCTCCTCTTCTTTCTTTGTCTCTCTTGGCTACAACAGTGAACAGTAGAGATTATTTTGTGTAATTTGTGATGATTCCTACTGGGGTTAAGCACTTAAAATTAATTTAAAGCCAAAAGTAAAACTCAAAATTTAGTTCATGAACTTGACTCTGGAGTTGACCTCGGACTACAAGACTTAGCATAATCTCCCACCTTTGTTTGACCCGCCATAAGAAATTATGGTGCATCTTTATCGGTGGAGTTAATGGACTTAAAGGATTTTAATTTTAATTTTCAGGCCTTCTTCCATCATCATTCATTGTGTTGTCCGCTTCTGAACTGTTTTATATTCCCTCCCTCCCTCCAGGGTGAACGCAAACTGTAACCCATAAGTAATAACATCATGTTGTTTCACCACAATGCCCACATTAAAAAGAGACCAGCCAACATTCAATTTTCCATTTATCTATTATCTGAAACTTGTGCACATTGTGACTTTACATATGTTACTTTAACTTGGACTGGACTGCTCGGGAATCCTGACGCAGCTTTCAAGTTCTATCAGATGTTCTGTAAAAACCTCCTCACATCAATCTTTGATGGGTAGTTTCAAGGATTTGTGGGATTTTTATAGGCCTGTTATCCACCGCCAGGCATCACAAATTGTATATGTGTCAATACAAGCAGCAGTTCCAGGTGTTATAAATCTAAAAGTTAAATTTAGTCGCTCTTTTACAAAAGATTATGAACGTGGGCGTTCAAAAAAGTGGTAGTTCAGCCTGAAGCCGCGGTGCTCTTTTGCTTCACCTACAGAAGATGACTGGCAGCCATAAAAATAAACAAAGCAATGTTTAAAAAAAGAGTATGAGCTGGATTTATACACCTGAAACGTTAAGATAATGGTTCAACTATATTTCTTTAAGGACGTGCATTTCATGGTGTGTATTATTAGGTGGAAAGGACCATTGAGGGCATTAAAGTAACAAAAGGGTTTATGGTGAATTAATTAATGATGTGTAACAATCAATGTTTTCATGACAGTAAAAACTGGGAAAATAAGTGGCAGGTTATAGCTGTCTGGATATTTGCCATCAGCTCATTACAGAGTGATCTGTATGCACGCCTGCATGAGCGTTCATGTACTCACAGATACTGACATTCAACTTTTCCATTAGAGAAATTTGCCTGTTTCATTTTCTTCCATAGATTCCATTTTGTTGTAATAACGACGCTGCACACGTGTGCATTTGTACCTACTCTGTATGTGTGCTGTGGCTCGATGTGATTCGCTATGTACATTTACACACACTTGGATTGTATTTTGTGCCTGTGTGCGTTCGCTTTGACAGTGGTGCTCCTTGAGGGCCTTCACATCAAGTGGAACCATTTTGACTGGCCTTGGCTCCAGGGGCCTCAGCGCGACTCCTGAAAGGAATAGAAAGTGCCGAGCGGCTGTGTTTGTGGTGGAGGAAGCTACACCACCACATGCTCCCTATCTGTTCCTCTTATCCGGCTCAGCGGCCCATACCTCGCCTTAATGAGATGCGGCAACACACAAGACACATGTAGCACGTCTACTCTAATTACGCTAGAATTATAGGGTGTCCTGCAATTCAGTCCATAGGGTTGTTTTAAAGGGTTTTAAAAATGTTTGCATTGTACGATGGCAGTTATAAAAGAAAGAAGCCGCCAGCAGCAGAGTGCACAGCAGAAACAGCAGTTAAGAAGTGAGGTTTGTGCTATAACTACAGGTTATTTCCATATAGTTCACATCCTGCTACCTAATATGCTTTATGTGCATCTTCCATGGCATTTAGTGCATCTGATACATTCACTCTGGGGGACTAGATTAAATTCCAACATCAGACACTTTACAAGAAAGTGAGGCGTTACAAGGAGCGTTATTTTTAAGAATATATAACAAATATCCGACTGCCCTTCGACATCGAGGAATGAAATCACTGCTCAGATAACTCCAGCCTTGCTACATGCAGCTAGTGCACATAACATAACTATTTTCTTTCTCCTCTTGATTTGCAGTTTAATTGCTGGTCATGCTGGTTGATCGCTAACATATATCGCACACACCTTCTTGTTACAATAGAAATGTAAGTGGAATATGATGGAAATACTTCTAGTTGTTAAGTATGTTGCCAGGTAGGCTTGAGGAGGGCTCAGTTGCAGGAAGAATAGGTACGCTTGTGTTGCATGGAGCCTCTATTATGGAAGCTTAATTATTATAGATTAGTTCAGTGTTTAATTATTGTTGATTAAATTATAGATGCATAAAAATAATTAATACTGTAATTAAACACATTTACACTTAATATGCACAATTAAGCTGTTAATAAAACAATTTGTGAAATATTAATTAGAACTGCGATTTATTATTCCATTTCATGATTCTGTCTTTGTCATAAATAAATTGCTAAATTTGTAAAATGTGTTTTCAAAGTAATTCAAATTGGACTTTGTGTTACACCGTTCCTTTTCACCTGGCACTGGCTTGCACATATCATCAGCAATGCATTGCACGCTGCGTCTGTAGTCAGTCCAGTCAGCGGCCATTTTCCTGAACAATGAGATAAACTTCAGTCTGGTGCACTAGCTGCATGTCTTCTAATTACAAGTCTAAAAGTTAGGCATGGCTGAGCTGTGAGATGGGAAATGAATAGAAAAACTCTTGAGTAAAACACTATGATAATTAAGCTGTTAAGCATCTACAGTTGTGTTATGTTGTTATGTTATGTTTCCCTGTGCTTATTATGTTGCATCGTGTGCTGCATTTCTTGTGATATACTGTGCTACAACATTTAGTCTCTAACATCTGAGCAGGCTTGCCTTCTGCAGTCTCTCTGGGGCATTGTTTAGCAGTGAAGATGTTAAAAAGTGGGTTCTAAGCAGGTTGATTTTCATGCAGTATGGAAATGAACCCATATGGTGATGAGAGAAAAATGCATTCTTCAGAAGCTGTATATATTCTTTGAGAAATCATCAGCTGCAATGTGACGTACACACTATGTTGCATAAACTGGATTACATATGCAAATACGCAGGTATTTTCATTTAAATTGCACTCTAAGCAGTGAGAGCTCTAACACAGACAAGTGATCAAGTAGTCTTCATTTTGAAAGGCAGAATTCCTCCACAAGAACACTGTTGCAAAACAATAGCATCCACTGCCATTTTATAAGTACTTCAAACCAAGCTATAAATAGACTGCCAGGTACACAGCAGCCAAGGCACCTCCACCCCCCCCGGGGAAGCTCACTACATTTGTTCCACCCTGAAGCTACTGTACACCATTTCTACAATTTTCTACTGCTGAGCAATTGTCATCATGTGGGCTTCTTTTTCTCTTAAGATCAGTGCGGTTGTGAAATGAAGCATGTCTTTTCAATGTCTATTCCTTTCCCCTCACTCACGGATGTACATTTTGGTGATAAAATGATGTAGGGCATGAATTAGCGTGGGATAAATATGGGCTTTTATGAAGTACCGATCATCATTCGACACTAGCCAACTGACAGTTTGGCAGGTGCAGCCAAAGTGCTCTCACTGCCTCCCCTTGAGCTATCCATAGTGGTGACTATGAAATATGGACAGCAGCAAATTGAGATTCATCAGGCACGCCTGCCTTGCTCACTGAAATCTATATTCAATTTTGGAGCATCTGTCATGGCAGTGGCATGCTGAGGCATGCTGGGATTGAGAATCACTTAAGAGTTCTGAAATTGTACGTAGTAGGAAAAAGCTCTCTGTCGTTCTCTCAGTGTATCTGCCTGCCTCTCCTTCTGTCTCTCCTCCTGT
>JAPZEA010000026.1:22941931-22953250 GCA_029783685.1 Heniochus monoceros
TTTTTCAAAAAAGCCAAAAAGCACCACAACCAAGCATTTTTTTTTTTTTTTTTTTTTTGCCGTTTCCATCAACTTTTTCTATTGTGCGACATTTCTAATGTGAAACAACGCATGAATATGTGAGTGATATTGCGATAAATTAAAAAAAAAAATCACTCAGTAGATTGCAATCAATTATCCAGTACGTTAAATAAATTGTAAATATGATAGATTTGCCTATCTTGAGTTATTCAAGTTCTTAAAAAATGTCTCTTTCCAAAGCACAGTGATGCAGAATGGGAGAATATTCAGGCATTCAGACCAGTGCAGAATTTATATATGATCATATTAACATCACCACTTGACACATCAGCGTTATTAATTTCTCAGCACTGACAAGGTCACACTTGTTTTTAATCATACATACTTGTCAGTGACAGTAATTAAAACATTAGCAACATGTGCCACGGTACCCCCCACAACTAACACTCAAGAGGTCGAGGAAGACATCAAGAACCTTTTGAAGGAATCATTACCATTTACCCTTTCTCCATCTATTCCCATACCAGGAAAAGAAAAAAGACTTGAACTCTTTCAAACCCAACTGACATTTTTCACCAAGGGAGACCTTTGATTTCTAATTGTGATATAGATCATAAACGGTGTGCAGTGCACCCACGGGTGTGTTTTGTGTAGTGCTGTAGCTCTTAAAGTGTGAGATGATTTTTTTTCTTCTTCTATAATGTCCATATGAGGGCTTTGGGGGATTTGGATGATAGAAATCAGTGACATTTGGAGCCTCCATAACGACTAAAAGGTGAGTGAGGATGAAATATGCAACAGGAAGAGATGGAGAGAGCGAGGGAGTACTGACACACATGGCTGCAACCTCCAAGGCTGACCACTCCTCGTTAGGTTTCATCAAATGCTGCAGCTGTGGTGCTGCACTGCAGGCGAGGGCAACAGGGACTGTACATTATTCTCTAAAGGTGTTGGATCTTCAGTACATACGGACGTCTACCAGATGGTGTTACAGATGTTCTATGTTGAAAATTAATATAATAGCTTGTTTCTGTAAAAAAGGTATTATGGCTATGTTCCTTTGCAATCATTTTGCATCATCACTGACAGATGCTGGAGCACATAACTATAATTCCTATGTTTATAAAAGGCAAGTATTTGGCAAAGAACAATGCACAAGCTATGGACATGACATTGTTTGTATTAATTTTAGATGCTCCTAAGTACAGGATATTCCAAATTATTTTAACTTAGTTTTAGTTTTTCAATGAAAGTTATTTGTCCTGTCTTATAATGTGCAACGTCTTGCAATATTTTGTAAAAAGCTGCAGAGAGATCTGTTAAAATATTTGTGTGTGATTCAGAGCACATATGAATTCAATCAGATAAAGTGTTATGTAATGGTGTTTAAAGGGCAGCTATTTAAAAAAGCCACTGTTTAGCATGAAAGAGGCATTTGAAGCTGCTGGTGTGTCTGAAGAACCTCTCAATGCAGAATCCTCCAGTTGTGCATAAAGTTGCCACTCCTAACCAGCGCTCACAAAGATAAACGTTTGCAGGCTCTGAAATACATTAACAGTAATTTACTGATGAATGCCGTGCTATGCTGGATGGTCCAGATGGATGGTGGACGGCCACCCTGAAACAGCAGCATGGAGGTGGTGGAGTGATGTTTTGGGCTGGATTATTAGGAAGCGAGACGGTTGGCCACTTTCCCTGCTTCAAATTTATTATGACCTCTGAATGTTTTCAAACTGCTCTGTGCATAATAATTTGGAACAATGTATTTTGAGTTGTTTTCAAAATATTAAAAAAAGTCCTAATCAGTAGTTTGGCTTGAACTAACATCCACATTATAACATAACTGTTGAGGATAAAAAACATCTTTAACCATGTTGACTGTTTGGGAAAAACAAACAAAAATGGCGTGCATAATAATTTGGAACACAGTGCAGTGCATAAATATTGTGAAGTGGAATAAGCGGGTATAGAAAATGAATGAATGAATGAAAATATTGCGAAGTATATAGTGTTCAGAATAAGTCAAAATCACAGAATGTGTGATTAGAGGGCTTTCTGACAAAGCTAACCCAGGTGGAAACACACCCAAGATGCACTGATGAAGATGAGCAACCCGCTGCTGAAGTCACTTCTGTGGAAAGCCTGAGATACATGCTATCCAGATCTGTTGTTGTTTGTGGAAAAATGAAACGTTCAAAGTTCAAAACCAGTGCTGCTTCTGTTGTTTCCAGCTCATTCATCTCTGCATGGGGGAGGGGGCGCTCGCTGTGCATCGATGTCTCCCCCATTGCTGATTTATGGATACTTTCACTGGGGGAAAATTAAAAAAATATCAAAGTCTAATACTAGCGGCTTTGAAGCTGTTATAATCACTACGTTTATTTTAACAATGGACTAAATGACTAGCTATGTGTATGTGAAAGGGATTTGCTCATAGTGACAAATCCAGAGAGAATTATTCCACACATCTGCAGTTTAACTTCCCTCAGAGCGTTTCAGCATATTTCAGCTCAGTGCGTCGTTTCCACACGCAGCAGGCAACTGTTGTAAGCAAAAAAATCTCTGATAAACCCACAGTACAACACAGACAAATTAACAACTAGAAAAGAGAGAAGTTGAGCACAGCTAAATAATTCACTCAAGAGTTGGTGGAGACCAGAAACAGAGCAAAAAGAGGGTGAAAATTGGACTTAAATTCACCAGGAGATCAGAAATATGACTTAAAATGTTATTGTGTCTGCTGAATGTGTAAATGGACAACTGTTTGCTAACACCTTAGCCTTATTATATACATGTAATGTACATATACATAGCTATTTTTCTATTTTTTATCCTGTATACCTTTTTTTTTGGACGATTTTGACCTTCCGATGTCTATTATTGTTTGCTACATGGAACCATCTTAATTTCCCTGGCGTGGGATTAATAAAGTGTTATCTTCTCTTATCTTATCTTACATCAACTTACATTGTTTTTGCTGCCCTCAAGTGGCCAAAAAATCAGTTAATGCAGATTTAAAGAGTCTGAATTTGAAATCACAACTGTAAACACAACAAACTGCTGTAGCTGGATCATAGCAGGGTGAATGCCAGTTAACACATCTGTCACCTCCCTGTATACTGTTCAGTATATCCTCTATGTTTATTCCATTTTTGGTAAGTTGGATTTAAGTATTTGCCTTTGTCAAACTAAAGAATTTGGCTCCGTTCATTTTTGCCTTGAAATCTCACATGTTTGTCCATATTTCCAGTCCTCTTTTATGTCTAATAAATGCCACTAACGTTCAGAGCAGCATTTGCAGAAGTGATTAAAATGCTTCACATTTTAAGTGCGTTTCAACGAGGTGATTACATTGTGTGTTCTTGCTCCTGTATAAAACCATGTGCATCAAATAACGAAGCTTTCATTAGCTGTGGGCACAAAATCACAGATACTGAAGTGCTTTCCATGACGAACAACGCGACAGGAAATAAAGCGGAGGGACGTCAACAGGTGCCAGTCTGGACTTTGGAAGGGACCAGACATCCGGCTGCAGGTCACGTGTTGCTTGGTGCCTGGTATAAATCCACTTTAGGGGTGTGGGCTCAGATGCCTCGCTGTGATTTTAAACATTCATGTCTCAAACTGAAAACTGCAGCATGGTGTGTTCTGTATGATAGTCATGCACTGGCATCAGAACTGACAGGTAGTCTCAATTATACCCGCCGTGTGCTGTAAAGAATTCAGCGGCATTGCAACTGCAGCTGGGAAAAAGGAGGATTCACTTGAATGTAAACCAGCGTTTCCCACGTGGTATGAGATGTGTTGTTTGTAGCGATAACCTCCCCAAACCTCTGGTTGCTATGTTCCCGATGAATGCACGTAGTTAGTTGTTGTGAATTAATTAATCCGTGATATAACACAGATAAATGAAACTATAGGCTGAGTGTAAACTGTACGGTCAGATTCAGATCCCCTTTATTCCTCTGAATGATGAAAGATTCATGGATTGATAAGGGACAAGGTAACTGGGTTAAAGGAGAGAGATCTGGCCGCTTCAGCGATGGAGGCGACAAAGAGATCAGATGCAGGAAAGACGACGCTGAATCACTACGCGACAGGTGTCAGCTGAAGCCAGCCTCGGTCACAATAATGCCTCGGATTGCCCTCGCTTACTGGAAGGCGCTCAGTCACACAACAACAGCAGCTACAACATGTAAGGGGAGACGAAAGGACTGAGCTCCAGGAGAGGAGGATAATATTATGCCTCTGCACTGAAGCGGCTCACAACTTACTTTCTGTACATCTATTACAGTGATGATTACAGTGATTTTGATTGCAACACTGGAGCTGGTTAGCAGAGTGGTGGGTGGCTGTCATTACCATACATCATCCAGAATGAGATTTCTACATGGTGCCATACCAAACCATTACACCCAGTCATTATGGTTTACTGCATCTTTCTGCAAGAAATTAAAAAATAAATAAATAAATGAAATACATTTGTGGAAATCTTCCCCTAAAGTTTACCATGTGGCTGTATTATATTATTATTAATTATGCTGCTTTTACTTCTACTTCTATGCTGATTATTACTTGACTTGACTATATACATAGCAGCATGCCACTGTGCTAATTATTGTATTCAAATTTATTCAATATGTGAGACGAATAATTACATGATGAGAGCTGTATAATAATATAGAATCAGAGAGTCTCACCTTTTATACACAGTAGAATAGACTTTTCTTTTACTTTGATACACATGGGTATTGATTAGAAATTGTTCATCAAAAGTAATAAGTTGTTCAAATTAACTATTGCAGTATGTTTATTTTTGATCTGTATTAATGAAGAAGAAGAAGGAAGAATGAGGAATGAGGAAGAAGCATACTGATGTTTCCTCCAATCTCTAACTATTGGATGGATCGCCTTGATATTTGGTCCAGACATGTTCCTGTCAGGATGAACTGTGATCTGGCGCCAGTGTCAAAACTTCAATTTATCAAATACAAAATATCTGCAATGCTAATGACATTCCCCTCAGCCTTAGCTGTACTTTGTGCTTAGTGCTAATAAGTAACTCTTAGCATGCTAGCACTCTAAGCTAAGACAGGTGAACATGGTAACCTATTTAACATCAGCATGTTAGCATTATCATTGTCAGCATGTTAGCATTCTGATGTTAGCATTTGTCTGAAAGCAGTGTGCTGCTTGACGTTGCTGCTATTGCTGAAGGTTAACTAGAATTTCCTGGAAGGGTGTTGACGTCCATGTCCTTTATGTACATGATTCATTTTTGTTTTAGTTTCTATTCATTTTGAACACAAACGTTTGAATGCTCTTTATAATTATGATGAATACAAAAATAAGAGAGAGCCACAAACAATCAGTCATCTCTTAAAAATGGGAGAGATTTGATATAAAACCTGGGTGGTGTGTTTGTGGTGGTATTATAGACCTTTGTCTACAAAATATTTGATGCCATTGAAGTACACGTTAGCATTTACCTGGAATGACATGAAGAGAGATTTATGTCATATTTTACATCAGCAAAATTATTCTTAATTTATGTTTTATACATTGAATTCCTGAGAATTGAATGCATCATATAACAGAATAATACAACTGTTAATAACGTTATTTAACGTTGACTTCAAGAGTTTCATTCCTCATGTTTTGGATGCCAAAATTTGTGCTTACAAGGTAATGGAGTCATGGATGCACTAGTTAAACCTTGTTAATGTTTGTGGTTTTACTTAAAAATGACAATAACCATTCTTCTGTATCAAGTCTTGCACACAAAACAGAACAAACTCTGGTCAACTAGCAGCTGTTTGAAGTTTACAGAAGTATTTCAGTTTTAATAAGGCAGGAGAAGAAACAGGGGTCCTCAGAACATTTTGAGCTTTGCAAACCCACACAAAATGTTTTACTTCCAACCATTAAAGACCTCGTTGGAAACAATAAGAAAACCTAATCTTGATTCACGAGAAAGTAACAGAATTGAATTAGAATTTTCTTTCTTTTTCTTTTATTTTGATGACATTTTTTGTAGATTTCAGTGGAAGGATGATGTTTTCCGTAACTCTTCATGCAGTCGCAAAAGACTGATATCACTAACAAGTCTCTCAACTTTTGTACTGTACCTGCCCTGTTGACAGCATAACTACGGCTGCGTTGTCAGTGGCAGGCTGCCAACACTGTGAGCATTTTGATAATGAGAAGTCTGTTTTTCACACCCTGTGAGTGCGTAGGCTACTGTCACCGTGTAACAACTGAAATGAAACACTGCTAACTATGCAGCTGTACAAAGCATGAAAGACTTGTGAGGTGCAAACAGAATAATTAAGACATATGGATGAGCAACTTTAACTGCAATTAACTTTAGAATTCACATACATTAACATTAGATGAGTTACTGCAGTTTCTATCATTTTTCAACAAAACATAGGGCTTTTCATTTTCTCTTAAGGTCGCTTTAAGCACCCGGCTGTGGTCAACATGTAATCTGTAAACGCCTCAGGTCCTAATGTCAACAAACATTCACGCTGTTGAAGTTAATTTGAGGAGGACAAAACAACATTTCTTTCTAGCGCCTGCATTATTTTTCTATAAGTAAACCTCCCACCTGGAGGAGAGGAAATGTAAATAACTTTTCTACAATGGTCCATAAAGTATTACATAAAATACAACAAAATATCTGCGCAGAAGGTTGGAGTTCATTCCATCAGCAATAAACAGCGTTAGAGCACTTTTACTCGTCGCTGGCGAGGGGTTTTTAGACTTTACCCTTTTTTTAATTGCCATTGGACAGGGAGGACTGGTGTAGCTGGGTATGTCAGAATGCATCTAGCCTGTTTTGGTGGCTGTGTGATAGTGCCGTCCACCCCGGTGCACCTCAACAAATCCACAGCTTTTCTCTGAGACAGGCAGAGTGCGAGGTGGTTGGCAGTTTGCCCTTGGCTGATGAGGTGTCATCAGGAGATTCTGTGTGCTGTTGTGCACCTGGAATTGTGCATGTGGGCACGTACAGCACCTGTTTATACAACATTTGCCGGAGAGTGGGGGATAATGCTGGCTTTTGTTAAATAATAATGATAATATCCATGTTTTAATATGCTTGCTGAACAGATATAAAAATGTACATACAGAATGAAAAGAAATAGAGATGGAATAAATAAAATAAAAGGAATAAAATTTTTAAAAATCACAATCCAAATGGGCAAAAACTGAAGCACTGAATTTAGTTTCAGCCTAAACACATCACAGACTCATACTGACACTGTTACTTTGACTTTTGGGGCTATTTGTTGCCATTATATGTCTCGGTACTGTAACCCAACTTTTGGTATTTGACAGATGTTTTCATCTAAAAGGATCACAGCTGCATACCTTCACACTACATATTCCAAATAGAAATACCAGCTCTAACCCTGGAGGTGCTGCTGCCTTTGGCCTGATTCTCAGGTGGGAAGCTTTACTCAGAAGACGACTCTTGTGGGGTGAACTAATTGTAGTCTTTACGCAATAGGCCATTTTCACAGCAGACACTCTGACACGTCGTAGCAGGAAAAGCACTGCCGGGTTGAAAAATGGCTGCTATCCATTTAGCTGTGCTAAGTCCAAGGGCGTGTTTATGAGCATGCTGGCTCGGTGGGATTCACAAATGGAACCGAGACATCATTAATGTTATTTTTACCACCTGCGCTTTTCCTGCTATATAACAAGTCAAAATGTCAAAATGCTCAGCAGGTGCAGGTCCAGCATGCATGGGACTCATATTCCTTGTTTTATAAGCGACCAGAAACGAACTGGATAATAGATCTCTGTTCCTGATCTCTAAAAAATGTGCCTGCTGCTGGAGAGGAGGTACTGTGGTGGCCGGCAGTAACCCAATTTCAGCCAACCCAGGTTGGCAGCACACTTTTTCATTTAGACATTCTTCTTATACTTGAACCATTTCTGTTTCTTTAGTATCTGAATTTTGACATAAAGCATGTCCATGAATTGAATTATGCTGTTACACACCAGTTAGACGCCAGTTAGCTCGCCAGTTAGTTTGACTTCTTTCTCACATTAGCTGTCAACTGAAAATCTTAAGCTCCCTATAACTTTAGAAACACTGTCACAGGTCAATTTTTCTATAAAAGATGTTTTATTTCATGAAAGTAGCTTTGCTAACATTAGTGCTAGCTTGTTTTAATTTTTGTATCTGATGTTATTTAGTCCTAGACAAAATTTTATATCAGGCTGCGTTCACATGGATTCAGGCAGACCGTTGACAACAGACGGACAACACCTGCTTGACGGCACATGAAAAAGAAACAGTCTGACGGAATGGTACGACGGAAAAATGAAACGTGCATGACGAGATGTCGTATTGCCTACAAAAAATGGAATAAAATCTATTAAAATTATTTCATGTGTATTATTTTATGTAATTACTTTAGTTATGCATGAAGTTATAAAATGCAGCTCCACAACATAAATTTCCTTCAAAACATAAGGTCATTCAGTCATTTACAATAAGAATACTGATTTCTTGTAATACCTTTTTAGGATTTCAGGTCCAGATGTTGTTGCAACAATGGTGCACATGTGTTAACATGGTAAACTAGAAGCAACTGTGTTAATAACTAAGGTTTTCACACTGAGATTTGAGGCACATAAGATACATGAATATCCACTGTCAGTGAGGTAAATGATGCTGCTGACAGCATCAAGAATAGCAGCATCAGCAAATACTGTGTCTCCAGCTAAACTTCAGCCTATCCCAGTCTGTTAACAGACAACCCTTAGCATAATGCTGCTGATTCAAATATGTATGGATGTACGGATGAATCTGGCCACCGTGTTGGGTCATTGATCCCCTTGGACTGGACTCATTAACAATAGTGTAAGAGGTCAAACAGCCAAATCAACAAGGGATATTTTGGGGTGGCGAACAATATTGTTTCACCTACAGAAGCTGGCTACAGTCTTTTATTCCATGGATACATGCAGACTGTTTACTCTTTTTTAACTCATTGATGACAAATGTAATGTGCTTCATCACAGTTCTATTTCAAATGTTTAACTTAGTTTTAGTCTCAATTTTGTTGTGAAAAGGATTGTTATTGAATATTTTTCCAACTTTCAACCGCTTCTATAAATCCTGGGGCAAAATGTTTTATCTTTGGGGTTGTGACAGACAAGTCCACACTGTTCCATATCGAGAAAGGCGGAGGAGGCACCATAATTGATGCAGAGGCAACTACACTGATTGATGCCATCTTGGCTACGTCTCCCTTGCATAGCGCACTCGATCTTGATGAGATTTTTTCTGATATAAATACAAAAATAATAAATGAAAAGGCAGTATTCTAGTTAGTAGGTTATGGCATTTTGCCTTGTTGCACTGTTACATGACAGCTGATAATTCATGAAGAAACACAAGAGCAAAAAGGACATAGATCACAGTTATAGACCGAACATGCTGCTTTACATTCTTCAAACAATCCTGTCCCAGTCTGATGCAGCCTCATGTGCTCCGAACCCATTCTGATTCACAAAGCATCAAATACCGACGTCTGGTCACACCCTTCAGTGCCTCATACAGATACACAAGCTACTCTTTAGCGTCTGCATGAGACGCATCAGGCTTTCAACTAACTCCACTGTAAACCTGTCTGTAGCAATATTAGACGTCTGTATGAGACACCGAGGGACACGACAAAGCGTCGATATTTGACGCTCTGGGAATGAGACCGGGCTCGTTCGTTCGTTCGCTCGCAGTGTGGAGAGAATAATCGACAAGCATCAAATTCAGATGAGAGCTTTGCAACAGTGCAGAAAAAAGACCAGCAGTTTTCAAGGATTGCAACAAAAGAAGCCCAACGGGACAGAAAAATATTGTGTCTGAAAATGCTTGTCACTTTTGTTGAATGCATTTATTTTCATTCATCGGGAAGAAAAAAACATAATTGATTTATCAACATCTGCTTGCATGAAAAATGAATCATGGGAATAATATACACAGATTGTGTGCATTTGTTATTGTTACCTCTGCTTTCATGGCACAGGAAGAAATACATTCACATGTATAAATGCAAAGGCTGATGCATTAGAATGGATGGATTTGTAAGCAGGGCTGTGCCTTCTCAAGGTCATTTATCATGCTCCTTATCCTACTTGTCAAATCTGCTGAAGTTGCTGCTTGCTTTTCAAAGCTTTTTCAAATGGAGCTGAACGTGTTTTCACGTTACAAAGTGCAAAGATTGAATGAATCAGGCATTTTTATTCTTTATGCAAATGCATGTGTTCAGTCAGTAGTTTTTGGGCTGCTGCATTACTTTGTAAAGATATTAAAACGTTATCAAAAGTTTGGATTTTCGCCATAAACCAAGTCTAAGAAAAACTGTCGTATTTTTTTTAATCAAATTCAAGAGCAGCAGGAGGTTTATTGTAGTCACTGTGTGTTCAGCCACATGTTATACATTCCCCAAGGCTGGAAACATTTAAGGATTGTTCTTCCAAAAGAGACACAACTTTGGGTTATGGTAATATAAAGTGGGTCCAAAATCACCTCAGCAGGGCGTATGAATCACTGATTTTATTTTGAAACAAGCCTGCATGCATGATCGCGTGCAGACACAGCGGCTTTACAAACACACAGTTTTCCAAAATTAAATGCATCCAGTTTAGTTTCTGAGAGCATGAATTTATAATGTTGTGTCTTCACTAGCGTGGACCATAATTAAAGATATATTTAAATCAACGCATTCAATTACAACAACACAAATGGCAATGTCATTTGACACAGTGTGTAAGAAGACAACAAATGCAGAATATATACTATGTGGAATTTGAATTTTATGAAATAAATAACAAATCATCTGATGATTCTCCGCAGTACTGCTGAAAGAGTATTTATATTGCCATACAGTGAAACAGTTTTTTTAATTTACTCTCTCATGGTGTTGTTTTTAATAGAATATGCTTTCAATGGCATATATTTTATTGTGAAATTACATAATCCTTTTTCTTGTTTTTGTCCTTTCTATTTTAGAGTCAGGTTTTGGAAAAACTATATAAAAATAAACCGTTATTATATACACACACACACATGCACACATATATCAGTTTGAATATGAACTCATCCTCTCTTCTTTAAAAAGAAGTAACGACAGTCTGACATAACAACATAAATTTCCTGTTAAATAAAGATTTGAATGAAAAAAAACATTTTGAATAAAAAATGCTGTGTCAAAGAGCATGTGATTGTTTCAATGAGGGAGAGAAAGAGGACTTTAGTTTGTGTGTGTGCGTGTGTGTGTG
>JAPZEA010000026.1:23165429-23177910 GCA_029783685.1 Heniochus monoceros
ACACACTCCTCGCATCACTGTAGTCCTGAAACACACACATGAGATCTGCTTTCAAGAAGGGATAATGGACTTTTGTACACCACACAAACACAGTCCTGACACGTTAGCACGTTAGCAGCTTACACAGTAACTGCTGCTAACGTGTTAGCAAACTGGTACCTACTTCCACATCCAGCAGCCACAGAACAACGTGATCATTCATTTTGAGTTGTGTTTGTGTCTCCTGATGAACGTCAGTCCAGTATTCTCTCTTTTAGCTCTGTGTTTGGTCTCCTCTAGCTCCTGAGGGAAACATCTGCTCTTTAGGTGCTAAATGCTAAGCTATGTTTGCCAGCTGCTCTCCGACGGAATCTGTCTGCTGTTTGCTGTCAGCAGGAAGTGATCAGGCTGGAAACTTTGAACCAAACAGGAAATGTGCAGCGAAAAGCACAGCTAGGAGCTAAAAGAGGCTAAAAGAGATGGATGCCATTCTTTAAAGTTTGAAACGTGATGATGGAGTTTGTACCTCGATCATGGTGGAGTTCCACAGTCTGGCTCTGACGGTCAGAGTTGCTGAGTTGTTCAGGTTGACCAGTGGACACACGAACGTCACACAGTTCGCCCCATGCACACAGTCCTGCACACACAAACACACACAAACACACACAAACACACACTTCTACTGTCACACCTGTGAGGACCCTGAATGCCCCAGCCCCAAGGCCTGACCCTAAAATCAAGCCTAAACTCTCAAACAGCCCTTTGCAGACGTGAGGACAACAAAATGTCCTTATTTTACAAAAGTGTTTTTACTTTACTAAAATGTCCTCACTGTCTAACAATGTTGTCCCTCTACAAAAATGTCCTAACATTGTGAAAGTGTCCTCCCTCCTTCTGTGTCTGTCCACAGAATGTGAAGTTTGTGTCTCGTCCAGTAGACCTTCCTGGTCGGGAATGGAAATCATTTTTAGATGAGTTTGTTTTATACTTTGCAGCGCCCCCTGTGGCTGGTTGCAGTACTGCCCTAACAACTGACACAAAGCTACAGAAATGACTGTTTGTACCAGAGTGTAGGACTTCTTTTTTTGTCCCTGCATGTGGAGGACAGGTAGAATTTTTTCTCTCTTCTCCTCCTCCAGACTCCTCCTCTTCTTCTTCTTCACCACCTTTGACAGCTGAGCAAACAGGAAGGGAAATTCATGAACAGCAGAACAGGTGGCCGGGTCGAAAAGTGACAAGACTGTCTCTGTCGGGACAAGCTGGGACTGTCATCAGGACGCCTGTCACCAAATGTTGACACTGCTGTATCTGCAACAGACCAACGGCTGTTAACACACGGTCATGTTAGGGTTTGAATCACCAGCATGTGAGGGGTTCAGGTACCGACGAGCTCAGTGTAACTCAGTCCACTGAGTATCGTTAATGCTTTCCACAGAGTCTTGGGTACAAATATTAAGAGCCAACATAACAAAAAGCCAGTCGACCATGTTTACTGGTAATTGTGTAAGTTTGTTGTGGTCTCAGTCTCATGCAGCTTCCCCTGTAGAGATGGATCAGTGTCTCGCCTCAGTGTGTAAAGAGGACGACCTGCTCACAGATATTAACTCCATCGCTAATTACCACAAAGTTTCTGCTGAATCAAAGATTTTCAGAGAGCCCAGAGAGTACGGACTTATGCTCAATCCCAGGACTTTTATTTTGAAAGGAGTCAATATGAGGCTGATGTTGCCATAGTTACCGTGAGGTTGAGGGGGTTGATGATGTTGCCGGGCGGAGAACAACGTGGCTCTGATGTGCCATTCATTTCGATCTCTGTGAGGTACAGCAGCCATTTGCCATTGGACACCTCCCTCGGCCAATCAAACACCACCTGTAGGTCACCTAAGTGACCCAGCGGCTTCCCTTTGATGTGCACCTGCCACACAAGGTAGTGGGTTAACACCTGGTCTGTTTCCACTCTATGAACAGTGATTTTAGACAAACCTGGAAGGTGAAGAGCAGCAGACCGCCGACATCCTCCGTCTTCTTCATGGCTGATTCACCAATCACATGACCACTGAAGGAGGCGGGGCCAGGTGGATTGATTCTGTCATAACACAATGAACCAGTAAGAGAGGAGAGGTCATCAGGTCAAAGGTCAGAGATCAACATTAAACCTCTCACACTGTGTGTTACTTACAGAGTGAGAGATGCCTGCAGTGAATACTCCACCAACATGGAGACAGTGACAGGAAACAGATCTGACTGCTCACTGAGCCTGAAGACACACAGAGACAACTCAGTACCTGTCCAATAAAAGACATTTAGACAGGCGTGTGTGTGTGTGTGTGTGTGTGTGTGTGTGCGTCCTACGTGGACAGCTGCAGCAGAGACTGAATCTCTCTGCTGTCCAAACTGATCTCAGACGGCTGAAATATGATCAACACCTGAATCTGGAATGCAGAAGGAGACAGAGGATTTGTTAGAGTCCCAGTAGGAGTACTGCAATACAGACAGTATTACAGAAAGTAGTTCTAGCAGTACTACAGCACCAGCAGTACTACAGTATCAGCAGTATTAGACTGTTGAGCGCATCCTGTACCTTCTGTTTGCTTTTGAATGGGTTCCCCAGCTCACAGAGAAGAACAGTATCCTCGACAGAACATTCCACGATTGCCTGGACGTCACCCTGAAACACAAACAAACACAGGACTGACTGCAGGGAAACTGGCCCAAGTCAAGTCCCAGGTCCTTTATGGTAAGTCCCAAATCAGTCCTTCAATTCCTTTAGTGTAAATCTGAGGCAAACCTCAAGTCGATCCTTAGTCCTTTAGGACAAGTCCAGGCAAGTCTGAGAGCCTTTCGGGTAAATTTCAGTGTCAAATCTCAAGTCAA
The DNA here is from genome assembly GCA_029783685.1 of Heniochus monoceros. Classification (NCBI taxonomy): domain Eukaryota; kingdom Metazoa; phylum Chordata; class Actinopteri; order Chaetodontiformes; family Chaetodontidae; genus Heniochus; species Heniochus monoceros. Next base: position 23,168,283 of record JAPZEA010000026.1, read on the forward strand.
TAAGTCCTGTAAGGCATCTTTAAGTCGAGTCTTATCGTTCCATACTGTAACACAGTGTCCCTGAAGGCTCCGTCCACACGGCTTCTCCGGCTGCAGGTGGGGCTGGTGCTTGGCTTCCTCTTTGCTTGCACACCATGTAACAAAAATCCAAACACAGTTTGCCAAGTGAAGCCTCTGACCTTTATGGTCTCGTTGACCTCCAGTGGGATTTCCCCTATATCACTGTCCAGCGCTGTAAGGCTGAGTCCTGCTGCTTTAGATAGCCGTTTGATTTACAGTGAAGTGTGGCGAGGCTGGTGTCGCTGGCGGGATTCTGTCATAAGCCATCAATGGAAGTGGTCAGAGGCATGTAAGATAGAGTTTACAGTTCTGAGAAGGACTCTGGGGCATAAAAGGTTGTGCACGCAGGTGACATTTCCAGCCCGGTCTCATTTAGTCCTGGTCTGCTGGCCTCTTATGAATGGCAACGGCAATCCAAGCATCCGAGTGGGCATTAGCAGGTCGTCAGTCGTGGCCCCTCCTGCCTCATAAATCAAAAGCTCAAATGACCTGAGAGGTGCTGCATACTTGTCTTGCAGGAGATACTTATCAATGTAGACATGCACAAGGTTAACTTGATGCTCTCGGAGACAGGGTTAAGGACGTTTAATTTTGGGTGTAGTTTGACACGGCCCCTATCACACAGCGCGGCGGTGGTGTCATGTGTTTTTTCCATTCGGTCTCAATCAAAACTTTCAACATGAGCCATTATATCGAGCAGACAATGCAAAAGTTTTAAAATAAATGGGGCAATGGCAAGTTTTCAGACAAGTGAAAAATGAAAGTGACCATATGGCACAATTGGTGGAGGGCTTTCGCATCCACTTTTAGACCCCTGGTGACTTCTCACTAACAGCTGCTGTAAAACATGAATTCATCAGATAATCCCTCCAAAGCCCGGCGGTCAAGCCGAGGCATTCTGGGTCTCGAGCACTCTCATAAATGAAATACCACCTGCACCAGCAATTTCAAACCTGCAACAGAGTAAAGTTATATTTAGGTAAGAACATGAAGGACCTTGATCCCTTAACAAAATAAAAGCTTGACAGCTAATCTCTTCAACAGAAGTCAATATTGTAGAAGTCTGATGATGTACAACAGGGGGGCCATGAGGACTACGGCTAAGACAAGCAACTGTCAGGTGTATTTTTCAAAGACCAGACAGTGGGCAATATCAGAATGATCAGTCCATCTCGATGCCTTGATGTGACTTTGACAGAGCACCTATAGTGGCTGCCATATCACTTGTCTGTTTGGTATGATGGCAACGACGTTATTTAGCTATTTTAGAAACCCCTTAAATCCACATTTCGGCTACGGCGCTTACATCCTGTGCTGTTATTTTAGTTGATAAGATTCACATGTGAATTATGACACTCTCTTTTATTGACCGGACGCTGCATCCATTCTTCAAGCGTGGTGCTACGGTGGTTGTGTGCTCATTCGATACTGCTGTGGCCTTGAGAACAAGCCAATTGACTCAAGTGAGATGTCCCTCTCTGGAATATTGTAATGCGCGAGTATTACCAGGGGCTCTGCAGGCCTGTTACGAGCGAGCCTCCGGGACACACGCTGCATCTCCTCAATTCTCATCCAGAGATTACGGTCAAGTACAGTCAACGCTCCTAGCACTTCATCTTCCCCCTGTCCGAGCGCTGCGCTCCGCTTCCATGCATGCATGTGTTAAATGCGTGAGTACGAGTGTGTCCACGCCATTCACACCGTTCCACCTCCTCCTCGTCTGTGAAGAGGAGCAGGGAGGAGGAGAGCTGCTAGCAATCACTCCCTCGGGCTCTGCATTTCCTCAAAAAGTGACCTCCGCCAGACTTTGACCAGATTCCTCCGTACTTTAAACAAGACTCCCATTACAGCCCTTGTGAGTACAGTAACAGGTTTCCATAGTTTGCCTTGGGCAGTTGCATGGCAGATGTGTGTTTGAACATGCCTGTATGCCTGTAGAAGAGAGGGAACGAGTGTATGTACGTACGTGCCCCTGTGTATAAATCACTTGACCTAGACTTACTGTTGACCGTGGATTTATGCCAGCGTGAGAGGCTCCCGATGACAATGTATCTGCCTTAGCCATAATGGATGGTACACAGAGCGCGCTGTCATCTGGCAAATATGCTCTCCGAATGGATCTCAAGTGGGGCAGCGCTCGGCAGAGGGGCGGCGGGCGACGGAAAGGGGGAGAGATGGATGGTGATCAGCCCAGGGTGGAGCCATCAGCCACAGACTCTCCCCCACAGCTTTTTAGAAACTCAAAATATTGCTTGAATTAGACCAGCCATCAGCACCGCAGCTGGCGAGATGGACGGGCAGACTGATGCCTACTGTGCACTGAGCTCAAGGGTGGCTTTGTAAAAATAAGAAAGGGAAACTCAATGCTCTGTGTTATTATATGTGAAAATGATGAATGTCTTCACATGTGGTGCGGACTAAAAGATGCAAGCGAGGAACCAGTCAGGGATCCAGAGTGTGACGCGCCGTTATCCGTGCACATCTAACCCACAGCCGTGCGCTCGGCTGGAAGTCCACCACTTATATCATCTGTTGTTACTTTGATAATGCGCAGAATAATAGCATTAGTCCTGTTTGACGTTGATCAAGAGAAATGAAAGCAGGTTTTTGAGGGATCAAATTGAAACCACATGCTGCTAGAACCTGATACACTGTACGGGTTCAAACTGGTCCGAGGAGACAAATCCATGATTCTGCCAGACTATCACAAAGCATAACCTCTTCCAGACAAACTGGAGCTATCAGCGGGGAAGAGAGCCGAGAACCTTCAACAAACAACAGTGATGAAGTGTCCTATCGCGAGGTTGTCTCACAAAATCTAGGGCCCCCTACTCCACTTATAGACAGCCATGAAACACAGGCAAATCTTATCTGTACTGTGTGTGTGTGTGTGTGTGTGTGTGTGTGTGTGTGTGTGTTTCTCACATTATTGCATGTCAGTATCTTCAAATTTAGATAGTGGTTTTAGTAGAATAACCACACCATCTGAAATATATGAATAGATCATCAAGTAATTTTAATGCACACTCAGAAGAGCCAAATCAGACAGAACATGTATTGTACGCTTGAAGCATTAGCATTAGCAATCGCAGTTGATATCATAAATTTATATGCCCCTGGCAGAATTTGTAAGATGTGCATGACTGATAATTGAAAACATCTCTTTTATATTTAATGGGATTCCAATTAAACTATAAGGCTTCGCAGAATCACTAAACAAAACATAGCAATAAAGAAAATACTGTGATGGTTCAAATGTTAGCATACCCTTATTTCTTAATACTGAGCACTGCCCCCAACCAAATTCTTTGGTTGTCTTTCATGAACTGCACGGTTGAGATCTCCTCAATGTGGCTCAATGATATTGAGGTCAGGATACTGATGGTCACTCTAAAGGCTTCACTTTTTTCTGCTGTACCAACCGAAGGGTCGACTTGGCCTTGTGTTTTGGATCATGTTGGAAAGTCAGAGTGCGTCCCATGTGCAGCTTTCAGGTTGATGGATGCAAACTGTCCTCCAGTATCTTCTGACAACATGCTGCATTCATCTTGCCATCAATTCTGACTAAAGTCTCTGCGCTGCTGTAGCTCACTCTCTCCAAAAACACCACGGATCCACCTCCATGCTGCTGAGTATGGATGGTGTCCTCTTCATCACAGGCCTTGCTGACTCCTCTCCAAACAAAGCGTTTATGGTCGTAACCATAAAGTTCAATTCCGCTCTCATCACTCCAAATGACTTTGTTCCAGAAGTTAGAAGTAGAAGCATGATGAGACAAATTCTCCAAAAGATCACCATTATTTCACAGATAAAGGGAATGTAAATTTATGATCACTTGTCTATGTAGAAATGTAACTAATGTCACTTATATTAGTTACACCACCTCCTTCCAGAAACTCTTTTGAATGTAATCGCAAAATGCTTAACTGCTCCATCTGCATCTATCAAACTGGGAGGCTGGGTGGCTTTTTATACCTTAATTAGAGAGATGACAGCAGAGAAAAAGCAAACAAAAGACGACAAACGTGCAACAGAGGCTGACTCCTGGCTGAACTGAGGATGTTGAAATTCAAACATTTTAACTGACCAATGAATCTATGAAGAAATGGCTGAAGAGCAACAGGCTTATCTAACACATACTGTGCAAAGGTTTTCACTAAATATACGTATGGACATTTGAACTGTCCATGACTGCAGCAACTTGAGTTTTGCTTCTTTTCTCCACAGGAAATGTTTATACGAGGATGGAGGAAGCTCGGGCCAGACCATCACTGCTGGTGCACCTCTCTCTGGTGCTCAGTTTGTGGTCTTTGAGTATGAAGGCGATACTTAACGTAATGGGTTTGGACCTTTTTGGGATCATGGCTGTAATTGCAATCATTCCGGACTTGTTTATGATGAGAAGGACATGCAGTTTATGATAAACTGTAAACAAATGATAGACTGACAGGTGATGATGCCTGCAGACTGCAGTGATGTGCACGCTGTCTCAGATCCAGCTGCTTTCAGTCAGTTTACAGAGTGCAACAGGCCCAACAGTGTGTGAAGTGAACACACACTCACAGCAGAGGACCCTCATCATTCTGTCACAATCTATTGCTTGCAAAGCAGTCGAGGACCCCGCTACCAAATCCACACAAACACACATATGTGCGCGCACATGCTCGCACACACTCTATAATCCTCTCATCCACCCTTGTCTTTTACACTCCCCTCTCGCTGCTGGCGACATCGCTTGTGAAGCACGGACGCTCGTAAATTCCCCGCCTTGATTTTGTTAACCTTTACTGTGACCCGTCACTTCTCTGCTTGGCGTTCTAGCACCCACTCAGTCACAGATGAGGCCCCGCTTGCCTCTGCGGAGACGAGCCTCGGCGCTTCCGCGGCTCATCGCTCAGGCTTCTGGCTCAGCGGGACGCGGCGGCCCCGCAGTGCCAACACACCTCAGAATTATGGGCCACTTTTGGACGAAATGATAGACGTTTAAATCAGGCGTTTACGTCTGTCATCATTGCCCTGTGTAACACTTTCATTAGGCTTTGTGAGGAGTAACAGCTCTTTGGAAAACAGCTCAGCTCAGCTTCAGTCTTACACATGAGTCTGTAAAAGTGCTGGCCAAGCACTTCAACTTTTGTGCAATTTATCATTTTGAAAGAGGGGGTGGTTGAAGTTTAATGTATGGAGAAGAAGTGTTAATGTGCAAAAATGAGTAATTTTCCAAATATGCATTTAACTTTAAAGACCTTTTTCAACTTAAATGCATCAGCACAGAGGGATGTGTGGAAACACTTGTCCTGCTCACTGACTGATGAATGTACAATATAATGCAAAATCATGATGTTACAACAAAGTATGTTAGCTTTCAGTGAGACAAAAGTACAGTGATTATAGAAAACATCAGGAAAACTTGTTGTCATATTAATGTTTTACATTGATTACAGCACAAGAGCTGCATTTGTAAAAGGCAAAACCAATTTCTGAAATGTTCCAATAAAGCTCTTTTCCCACTCCTTCAAGCAGCCAGAGTTTGGTTGCATGCAACCACTGAGCAGATGTTCAAACTGTCCACTTCTTTGCATGTTAATCTGAACATATAAAGCTTGCATATCGGCATTCTTCCCTCTAATTTATCTCTGTAATGGTGATTAGGCTGAGGGAGAATATGTGTGTAATGTACACATCTCTCCATGTGTTTACATGTTCTGTCTCCTGAGGTCAGCTAGGTGGCAATTTGTTTAGAGCGACGCTGATAGGTGTGTTGCCTGGTGTAATTTGTTGTCTGTGCATTGAGAACGACGTGGCATGTAATGTGCATTATACATACATACACACATGCAGTCACACAGGCATTAAATGTATATATTTCCACCTTATTATTATTATTTAGTATGTGTTATATACTAGACTGGAGCGTGCAGGGGCAGAGACTCACATAAAACACGTAAAACAGCTATTTCTTTTTCCTTGAGTGACCAAAGACACTGGAGGAATTGTGTGCTTGTACCTGACAATTGCACAAAAAAAAGAAAGAAACTGTGACCGGCGCCAATGTTTCCTGGCAGAAAATGTGGAGAAACTCTCGCCGTCAAAACAAGCCTTCAAACTCTCTCAAACCAAATGTTGAAGCGATGGATCCGGCTGTGACTGGGTGACACATATTCAATCATTTGTGCGAAAACCATTTCAAAATGACTATTTAACGGAAAATATCAATCTTACTTTGTACGTTTAAGATGATGGTGACGGATCTAGAATGCGAGCCCTTAATACGCCCACTGAGGTTTGGCCTGCATGCAGCATTTTGTTGCATACAGTTTTGTCTGCTGTTCGGGCTTTTAAAGCACCACTTCCTTGTTTGCATCTGATTATTTATGACAGTCGCTCTCAACCTGGCGATCTCGCTCACACTTTTTTTTTTTTCTTGTGAATCATGGGATCATTTTACTCCTTCAGATCCTTGTTGTTGTCTGTGATCTAGAATTGACATGTAGTTACTATTAATTTGTCAAATAAATCGCGCTATTTTAATAGTTAAGTTTGGTAATGGCGCTGATGATACTGTTAATTATGGCTCTTATTTGTCCAAAGATCATGAAATTCACTCCTATAAAAAAACTGCATTAGATTTGGGTTCACTCATTCTAGAAATACTCTGTTACAAGTAAAAGTCATGCATTTTATATGTTACTTCAATAAAAGTAATCTATAAAAGTATTAGCATCAAAATACTGCAAATAAAAGTACTCATTATGAAGATATCTGAGTATATATTCCGTATTATTGGATTCTAATTATGTGTAAGCATCGATTTAATGCTACAGCTGGTAGGGGCTAATGCTAACTAGCGCATACTGCTGGGTAGCCTAATCTGTAGAAATACATCATAATTTATTTGTTGCTTATATTTTGTTTTAATAATCTGAATATGCAAATACCTAGAAACAAAAGCTGTCAAGTAAATGTAGTATAAAGTAGTATAGACTGGAATCCCTAAATAGTACTTAAGTATGATTTGCATTTGATTTGATACAACCCCCTCCCTCGATGCTGTGATACTGAGGCCCACTTGTTTCTCTCTTACGCTGCGTCAGTATACCATTCACACGACTTCCGCTCTGTCACAGTTTGACATGCCTTCTGTCTGTTTAGCCCAACGGGGATCCATTCAAAGCATGCTGGGTGGGCGTCCGGAAGGGATGACCTCTTTTTGTCGCTGCACAATCAAAGCCACACCTGCCCTGCTCCTCTGACAGTTCTGCACCTGGTCCGCCCGGCGTGGGTGCAGCAGGTCCTGGTGCCATAACGAAACACTTCAGTTTGTGGTAGATTTCACTATATGACCACACGTGTTATGTTTGATTCCAATGATGATGACTTTAAAGAAGAGACCAGATTGAGTCTATATATAAGTCTGCTCTCTGTGAGCTGGAGGATTTACTTTTGGTTTGTCAACCTCTCAGCGCCATGGAGATGGGGTCACATGGAGGCGCCGCTCCCCCCTCTCGTGGGGTCAGAGCCCCCGGCCGTGTTGGCCCTTGTGCCTGTTTGCTGCAGCGCTAATCCACCGGCGTTTGCTTCCCGCTGAGCAACAAGTCTGTGACTTAGTGACTCGGCTGTTTGTAGGGAGGGTTTCAGTCGTCGCCACTGTAATTGGTTCATCCTACCCCCTATCACTCACCTCTTTAAGGTCTTTGATTGGCCAGGCTTGCCAAGGAGGAGACAGAGCAAGGGATTATGGGATGAGATACGGCCCAGGAGAGAAAGGCAGCCTGAGTTCGGCAACTTCACAGCTGATAGAAAATCCTGTTGAATTTTTCATGAAAATAGAAAACTTTTTCTTTATAGCTGCGAGCTCAGTGTCGACTGTGTGGACGTTTTTTTGTCTTTTTGTTGTCAAACTGTTCTGGTGTCTGCACTGCATGATACAGCCATGGAGAGGAGGCTGAAATTAAGACACGATATACAAATATTCTCCCATTATCACCACATTTTAACCAATTCATTCACCAGTTCTCATAGCATGGTTGCAAATGACGATTATTTACATTATTGATTCATCTGCTGCTTATGTCATAAATCATAAGTCTCCTAAAGCTCAAGCTGACGTCATCAAACCGTTCCCTCGACCAGCGAAACAGTCTGAACAAAACCTAAATTTACAAAGTTCATTACCAGCTTTATATTAGTTGTCACAGTGATAACGTTAATTTAATGCTGATCCAATTTGTATTACTGAGGTCAGTTGTTGTTGAGATAAGTTGTGCAGTGAATAAAAAGACTGGAGGTTAAGATGATTCTACTTTAATGAATATCTTTGAATCAAAAACGTCTGCAATGTGAGAAACAGCTGAAACAAAAGTACAATAAACTTCATCCTTTAATTCCCAACTCTATTTATTTCTAATCCTTGACGTTACGAGCTGCCTGGGAAGCAACTTTATGTTACACTACGAGATTAAAAGACGCTTAAATCTTCTCATATTCACCCAATTCATCAGGTTTATGAAAACGATTTGATTGCAGCACATGTTTAAAGGCTCAGTCCATAATTCAAACATAAACAGACGGACTGTCCTGCAACTGAAAGTCACAGTGGAACCTGCAGTAACTCTCATATTGATTGACAATTCCTTTAATACACAGAATAACACTAGACAACATCAGCTAAAGCCAAGCTGTTAATGTTGTCTTAAAGGCTTGTTTACATTGGTAATAAATAAACACAATAAAACGATAAGAATCAGTTAAAAACCTAAAACGTTTTTCCTGTTGCGAGTCAAACTCTGCAGCTGCAAACGTGAAAGCACCTTTAAAAGCAGCTTTAAGCTCCTGCAGCTACTGTCTCGCTAAATTAACAATCATCATTATCAGCATGTTGTATAAATCTATCAAAATATTAGTAGAAAGGGAGGTGAAGGGATAAAAAAGGGAAACATGTCTTAAATCACAGCCCCCATGGCAGTCGGAGTCATTTGGTGTCTGCACCGCGGCTTTAAATCTGCCAACCAGAGCGAAGCGAGGCTAAGAAAAATATCTCGTGTAGGACCCATCTGTGTCTTCCTACAGAGACGTTTGCTTTTCTTTCAGAGGGTCTCGAGCTCCTTTACAACTGATAAGACGACCGCATTCCTGGTGAACCCGCGGGCCGGCCCCGCAGGTGACCCCACTTGACAATGTCCAGTCACGAGAGGCTCCGGTGCCCATACGCAACACAACAGAGACCCCTGTGCAGCCCCACTCATCTCTCCCCCATCTCCCGCCACCAAACACTCACCCACACTGAAGAGAGCAGAGATAAGAGGCAGAAAGCAGGGTGTTCTCTGACTGTACTCCACACTGGGCCTCTGATAACGGCATTTTTGGAGGTACCTGTGAGTAATGTTGGACACTTTGTGTGGATTAGTTTTTGTGTGAACGTGTAAAACGACATCTGAGATGATTCTCTGTGTTTTGTCTGGAAACCTTGAGAAGCAAAGTGTGTTGATACTAAGTCAAAATATGGATGGATCCTCTTAATGAGACTTAATCAGTTAGAATAAGCTTTGCATGCTTGAAGCCCTGAATTCAG
>JAPZEA010000026.1:23232271-23243090 GCA_029783685.1 Heniochus monoceros
ATACAGAGTGTTTAGTATTTTTTTTATTGTGATTTTAACAAGAAATGAATCTGTCATGAAGGAAACAACACTAAAATTAAGATACTTTTGATACTCTGTAGTTTAAGAGCCACTGTGTCTGTTAAAAACGATTCATATTTTCCTGCAGGCATCCAGCTGAAGAAGGTGCAGGAGCAGCAGGAGCAGCAGGCGAAGAGGGAGCCAGTCGGAAACGACGTGGCCACCATCCTGTCGCGACGCATCGCCGTGGAGTACTCCGACTCCGAGGACGACTCTGAGCTGGAGGAGAACGACTGGTCGGATTAACATACGTTTAAAAAAAAGAAAGAAAGGTTAACCACTGACGATACACACAATAACACAAACAATCAGCTGATCTCACACTTACTTGAAAGAATGCCCACTGTACCACACCCACAGGTTGTCACACACTGTTTATGGAAACACACACACACACACACACACACACACACACAGTGCATGTATACATATACACAGAACACACGAGTCTACGTGCACACGCAGGCACACACACACGAAGGGTTTGCATCCGCACAAACAGATATTGCAGCAGCCTACCCTCCACAGGGGGTTAACGTCAACATATGTCCCTGTCACACACATAAAGGTGAAGGTTGTAGGCTTGTGTGGCCACACGTGCTGCGGTATGTGAGGTATAAAATGGTAGAAAAAGTCCTGATTTTCATTTTCAGGCTTTTTTTTTTTTTTTCTTCAAAAGTTGTCAAGGTTTTATAACCGAGACTTTTGACAGACGTTCTCGGCTTTATCGGAGGCGTGCGACACAGCTCCCATCCACTCTGCAGTTTGAGCAGTCTGTAAAGGGCAAAAAAGAAATCAATTCCACCCTGACAAATGTAAATAAGGTCTTATCGGGGCAGCAGCGACGCATCGACAGCATCAAGAGAGCAAATGTTCCACTCGCTTGCCTGTCATTTAACTACATCACCGGATCACTCCTCCATATTTTGCCCCGAGGACAACCAATTCTCCATCACATCTGCGTACATATGAGCTCCGGCTCACGTGTGTGGGTATGTGTACGCATGTATAATAACACATGTGCGTGTGGCTTTCGTGTTTGCTTGTGGACAGCATCACTTTACATTTATTGAAATGAGCAGCCCTCCCTGGGGCGCCTGAGTGGAGCTGAGGCCTGCAGCCATGCTAGCATCTATCGACTCCCCAGGATTAGGGCTTGGCTGAGGCTGCCTCTCCCCCGTGGCCCCGACGAGGTGACCTGCACCGAGACAAAGTTCAGGAGGGTAGAACAGGGTGAGCTCTCCCGGGCACAGATTAGGGGCCCTGCCTCTCCCTGTGGAGGCATGAAAGAGTGAAACGATACGGTGTGTCTTTGTACGTGCACGAGAACACACACACAAACCGTCCCATCAAACGGGCTCAGGTTTGTTCAGGCAAAACTCCAATTAGGAAAATGTGTCACATGTCACAGGTAGAAACATTTCTCAGTGTGATGTTACACAAATGCCTCAAAACACAGGATGACTGTGTTGTACTTAAAAATAAGTAGAAACGTAGTTCTTTAAGTGCTGAAGTGCGCTGACTTTGTGTGGTTTAAAGTGCAATGTTTAAAGTGCAATGCATTGATTGTGATTAATATTTATCTAACCATTTAAATAATTGTAGTTTAAGCTATAGTCAGTCACATGTTCATATAAATACATGTGAATGTGCTGCTCTCTTTGTTGAAAACTTTGTTTAAAAAGCACATTTTAAGAGGAACTATATGAACTCTACATTCAACCCACAGTAAAAACAAACAAACAAACAAAAAACTCCATGTCAGAATTAAACTTATTAAAGAGACTAATTCACAACTGACTGACAAGCACCACACATGGAAAGAAATCAAACATATGAACTGCAGTATGTGTAGCAGTAATTATGAGGCTGCTCTTCAAATCTGATGTCCAGGAACGTTATATTTTTTTGGCCAAATCGGGTTGACCTGTTGTTACCACTAAAAAAAAGAGAAATTTGACTGTGTTCAGTACGTCGTTTAGTCTAAATTTAGCCCACCATGAATATCCATTTCTGTTCACATTTAGCTTAAATGAATATACAAAATGCTCTGTAACATTAAAGCAAATTATTACCTGAATGACAGCCATGTTTGTGCAGCTTAGTGATTATCATTAGCCACATACCTCCCATTTATTCAAACTCTTTAACTTGCAAGTGATGGTTTGCATTAGCAAAAAAATACATTGTGTCTTTCAGATATGTTTAAACTTGCAAACATGTGACAAGCTTTTGGTTTGGATTAGCAAAAAAAGCAAAATGATTTTTTCCACATGATGGCAAAGTTGACTATTTTAATTCCTCCACTGGAAAACAGATCAGGAAGTCTTCATCAACAAGCAGCAGAAAAGCTAAAAGCGGCTTCACCACTCTGAATGGACCAATGGTAAAGAACTGACCGAATATGTCCAAATTATTTCAGATGAAAGCATCTGCTAACACTCAGTGTCTCGGTCTTCCGAGGAGGACATCCGGTGAAGCACAGGAAGTAGCTACAGCTGCAGAAATAGCGAGACGAGTGTCGTTATCATGACCAGCGATAGCTACCACACTTGTCCAGATGGAGTAAACAGCACAGACTACAAATACAAGAAAATAAATGCCAGCAGTGGCCACATGGTTTGTTTGCAAAGCGATCCCTGGGTAGTGTAGTGCAAAAGCAACATAGCGATAACTGTTTGCACCAAATATATCACCGAATAAAACAATAAAAAACACAAGAATGTTGCGGTTTACCACCTGAATGCACATGAGAAATCTGCGTTTGGCAATTAAAATAAAAGACTCATGAAGAATGTATGTAATAACGGCTTTGAAGCACAGTTTGAAATGAAGTAGGACATTTCTCGAAAAACACATTTGTTTAAGTTGGTTCTTTCAGAGTATAGCGTTCGCTGATCCCTACCTAAGGCCACTAATTGCATGGAGAAATGCAAAAATCTGTGTTCAAACAAGGCCATCCATTACACCGAGGCAGACGGGGATATAGTCGTCTGTTTTAGATGTTAAAGTAGTAATTAAGGTTTCAGAGATTTTAATTGGTTCTTTTGTTTCATATAAGCCCCTTTTGCCTTTGAAGCTGCAATGATCAGTAGTATTCTTTTTTTTTATTCAAGAATTTCCCACCAGAAACGTAGGATCCACACTGAAACGCGCATTTTTTTTTTTGTTTTCAGAGGCAGTATCAATCACATTTGCACTTCACCAAATGAAATATCACCGTTTCTGTTAAAAGGCGAGGGGTTACATATACGGGAGTTGGCTAATCCGGAGGAGGGTAGTGGGGGGAGGGCGAGGTACAAAGAATGAACTCCTTAAGTCATGAAGTGGCTATCTTGCCTCTGAGTGGTATCATCATCATCTTCATCTTCATCTTCATCACCACACAAACCCCTCTCTTCTTCGGGAGTGGAGAGGCAAAATAATTGGATTCTTTCCCACAAATAACACCTTCACCCCTGAGCTTAATTAACTAGACAGACTGCGGGGCCAGGGTCCATTCTCCTCCACTCTCGCCAGGCTCTTGGTGAGAAAGAGGAAAACCCAGCTGTTATTGCCCACTGGCCTTTATTACCATGGCTGAACGATAATATAGGTTATTAGGGCAAGTTGTTGTGAGGAATGGTCTTTTTTCACTCGCCCCTGTTGTACTGACGTGCAACACTGATGGCAGCCTCTTTAAAAATCCTTACATAAAATGCCAAGAATAAAAAATGCAGTGCTGTCCATGCATCCATCCATCCATCCATCCATCCATCCATGCAATATGATTAAAATCAACAGCACAAAAGACTATTTTTCCACTTTTGATATAAATTAAACTTTGTTGTTATGCATTACATCAAAAAACTTTAATAACTCATTATGTCAGATTATTATAAGAAAAAATAGTTATATTATCACAATTCCACTGATAACACATATATGGCATTGTATCTACTGTATTTGCATTTATCAAGCTATATACATACATCTAATATATGGCATCACGTCTTTCTATTTGTATCTCCATCAATATCTATCCATCCATCTATCTCTGGATCCCTGTTATCCAGACTCTATGTGATTGGAAGCAAACCACAATTAAACTATGACACGCTACAGTAATAATCTCATTGAAAGATGACAATGTGCAACAGTATCTCACCTCCACACAATCCTTAGAGGTGTCGTTTGTCTTGGGTGGGGGCCATGAATGACAGTAGTCAATATACTAACAAATAGAGGCTTTGACGAGTACTACAGCAAACAGACCAAGACCCAACAATCTATCACAGGTCAGCTGACGCTACGACACCGTTGGTCAATGCATTAACAGTAAAAAAAAAAACACCAAGTAAGACCAACTTAAGGGGATAGTGTGGCGTGGTCTGTGGATTTAAGGGGTTTACTTTATTACCGTGGGTGTTGTTTTATGGCAAAGTGCGCGCTACACCCACAAGGTCCTTCTCGATGCCACCGTTCATATTATAACTCTTCCTCAGGTCCTTAGGGCCACTTTGTATGGAGGAGTTGCCATTTTGCTGTCACCGGTCCCCCCACACTTCCCTTCGCCTCTAAAGCTCCATGTTTGTTGTTCCATTCTCCTCTATATCTCCCAGAGGAGCTCCCTCATTTTAATATAAATAGAATGCTTCATCATGCAGTGGCACAAACTTCCCCATGTTGCATTGCTCCAGTGGCATTAGCAGCAGCAGCCGAGGTAGGATGACATGCCGAGGGGATGGAGCACCGGCAGCACGCAGACAAAAAGCAAACATGTTTTGTTATAGTTTCAAATGGCTGGTCTGGTTTGTTTTGTCTCAGAGGCAAAATATGGAAAAGTAACAACAAAGAAATATGATGCTGAATAGCAACAAGACGAAGCAGCGCTCTGACGGCCAAAGATGGGGTTTATTTCCAAGTGGCTTGATACAGAGTACAAATTGGGCTTCTCTTAAACATAAGATAGAGCAGCAATCAATTCTCTCCTGTCAGTATGCCAGTGGGCTCGCACAGACATGAGGGATTTAATAGCTGACTGATGGGCAAACTGCAACTCTATTGAGAATTTTTCCTTTTTTATGTGTCAGATGAGAAAGCCGCCGAGATCTAAGAGAAAGCACTTCTTAGCCAAACTGGACCATGCCCGCCTCGCTCTAATCAGATGTGCACAGCTGTATCCCAAATGCCAGAGGGATCATTTGACGAGAGATATTTGCAGCCCCTCTCGGCTCGGGATTTCTGCTCTCTCCTCTGTAGTGGTAAAAAGGCCCGAAAAGGCCAGCGGGGCTAGGACACAGCCCGGGGCACTAACTGCCAATAGCTTCGCCCCTGAGAAGCACCAACTTGTGCCTTGTGATCGGTGGACACCTAAAGCCGCCACCATTGACTAATTGTGCTTCATCTGGGTGCAGGATCCATCTTGGCTAACAAGAAAGCACTAGAGGTCTTCATTTAGCTATCAAGCCTGCTCTCCCCGGGGAGGGTTCTGAGTGCAGCTGCTGTCCTCGCTCCTCTCCCAATCAACACATCAAACGCCAACCCCAATTCATTTTCCTCCCTCCCTCGCCATCCTCTCCCCGCCGCCTCGCTCCATCTCGCTGCGAGAGAGGCAAAAAAAAAAAAAAGGAGGAAAGTTCCAGGATGGTGGAACCAAAGAGCAAAGAGAGACACAGCGGTGAATACTGAGCGGCAGCTTTAGCCCGGCCCTGCGAGCACTCTGGATTTAGCAGGATATTTATTCTTTTATATCCAGACAAAAGAGATTGCACATGCCCTCCTGTGCTCACCGGAGTCACTCCGGAAAATCAGCAAGAAGTAGCCCGAATATAATCAGACTCCATTATGAAGATTTTTTAAAAAGCTTGGCAATAAACAATGTGGCAAACGCTGGCCTAACCTTTGCACGTGGTTAGCATCCGAACGACAGCAATAATATTCATTTATTTATTTATAACTTGATATATTTGAGCTTCAGAGTCGAGACGTTTGTCAAAAATGCAACTGTTTGTCTTGTGATATCAAATTCTGCAGATTAATTTCCTCTTATTATTACTTCTTCTTATTTTAATATTAATCAACAGTATAAAACACCAGAAAACACTGCGACTATAAATATCACACATTTATTATATTAAAGTGTTTGCAGGAAGACTAATTCTACATTCCAGCTGGACACACGGACAAAATAATTTCCTCAAAAAGAAACTACTTGGAGGATGACAGTGGTATGTTTCCTCTTCAGCCTCCTCCTCCTCCTCCTCCTCCTCTTCTTCTTCTTGCCCTTTTTTTATTACATGCAGGAATCTAATAACATGCACGCAACCCTACAGCTCCCTGTCCTCTGTTAGCAGCAGCTCAAGTGTTTATTAAAAGCCTAGTTTAGCATATGCTTTGATTAGATAACTAATTACAGAAAATTACCTTAGTGCCACAAAAAGTATATCTACGTGCTCCAGGAAATAAGAAGATATCGAGGGACTTAATTCCTTTAATGTGGTCATTTTGGAGAGGCTGCTCACAGCAGTGGTGTACAGTCTCATACTGAAACATGTATGTATGGTGGTATTAAAGCAGTTTATTATTAGATGTGATTTCACTTCCTAAGCTCCCTTAATGAAGGCAGGGGTCACCACCTGACAGGCCAGAGAATGGCAGTCATGTTCGGCACACTGTATGTTATGGTCTTTTTACTGATAATCCTGTTTTGATTCATCAGGTGAGAAGCTCGTTCAGACGATTGTTGTCTTTTTATCTGCCTTTATCTGGTCATGGTTACTCACTGGATTTCTGCTGGGTGAGCTGCATGTTCCCAAGGGCCTTGAAACAGCCCAAGTCCTAAAAAAAATGCAAATATTTTCTTCCCCTTGTCTCGATAAAATTCTGCAAGAACATCAGATTGATAAATAACAAAAAATGGTCGCTTATGTTCATAATTCCAGTAGTTTTTAACATTGATTTTGGCACACAAAACAAGGAGCACCACAGACAGCAAAAGTAAATATTGCAACTGCAGCTTTAAAGTGTACCAACACCTGCATTTCTTTTTTTCTTTTTCTCTTTTTTTTTGAGTATTTAACAGAAGCTTCTTGTTTTATTGTTTCTTGTGTTATTAGTTGTTGGGTAAAAACCTTGTAGGTCCAGTTTTTTTTTTTTCTTCCATTTTCACATTAAAAACTAAATTGAAAGTTTACAAGATTGAGTTCATAAATGCCTTGAAGTCAAGCTAAATTCACAGCATTGATTAGTATAATGTTCAGTATATTTGCTGAGATTATTACATAATATTATATATTATATTGATGACAGCGTAGAGCTAAGATATGTACAGTGACATAACTCAGTGTTTCCCTTTAATTACAGTATGTGTGGCAGCATGTGTTATTATGAAAGCTGCATCAGTGTCAATCAGACAAATTCCTGTTCCTTAAAACAACTGAAGCGATTCAGATGCTGACTGTGGTCCATATGGCGCACATCACATCCGACTGGACGCCGATGCTCAACGCTGCATCTGCGCAGCACCACAGGTCGCACATATAATGTGACACCAATAACCAGAAGGTAATCATTTGAATGAGACGTTACGCCAGCTCACAATAGTGCATATAAATTGGGTGATTAAAGCACAAGTTTCATCAGCTTGTTTAACTTTGATGTGAATGTCATCCTCAGCTGATGGATCTGTCACATCCCGATCGCCAATAATCAATATCTCCCAACTATCAGTCCAGTTCGGTGACAACAGAACAAACACTGGTGTGTCGTGGCCTCGTGTGAGAGTCGTGGGTAGTAAAACAAAACGGCATTTCAACCGTCACGTTGTTAAAACACAGCAAATGAGATAATGAAGCTCTTTTAGGCAACTGGGTGTTGAGTTATTTCTGCACCAATCAATAGGCTGGTTAAAAAAAAAAAAAAAAAGTCAATAAACATATGCGTAAATTGATTCCATCTGCTTATTATCATATAAAACAGCCTGGTAAATATGCAACTAATTACCGGTGACACTCCAATATCCAATAACCTGCGAAGGTGATGCTCATGACTCAACATTCAATTCAATATGTTATTATTTCTGTATCAATAAAAGACACGGGAAATTAGTTTTAGTGTACTCAAGAATCATTTTTCTATTCTGTCAGGGTGTTTCACACTTATTAGCTCCTGTTCTGAAATATTTCCTTTATATTTTTGGGCTCAGATTGTTCCAAAAAGACTCAGGATAATCCTTTGAATATCACTTTTCCACAAAGTTATTCTTTGCTGCTGCAGGATCGTATCTAAACGAGACATCGTCGATAACGCACGTGTGTTCCTCTACACGTTTTTTCCGCCCATTTGTTACATTAAAAGAAAAAAAAAGACTTTATGCGTCACTATATCCACATCACTGCCCTCCTTGGCATGCACATCAACAGGCATCCATGCCATCTAGTTCAGCATCTCGAAGATGCCAACCACGCAACATGCCATCCTGCCATCTTTTCCAACCCTAATTCACCAAGCCACGCAGATTTTCTCGCCTAATCCCCCCTTTGCTCGCGCTGGAGTTCGGTAATGCGATCTGGAGAGATGACTGAATTCCCGTTCAGTCAAATATCACCGGGTCGCTAGTCTCCTGCCTCCCCGGCTCTAACGAGATGAGCTGTTTTCCATTTGGGCCCTTAATGCCACTCTGGGCTTCATTTTGCAGATCCCTGATGTGCCACAGTGAAATCATAGCCCTGGACTCAAACCTGCTTGTTGATCTTGAGATTATTTGCTTACAACAGGTTTCCCCCTAAGCCCTGCCCGCCCTCTATTGGGAAACCCAGGCGTGGGATGATATTGAGATGTCTTCCTCTGTTTCTGTCTCTCTTTCTTTCCTTCTCTTGCTCTCTAACCACGGTCGTCCACAAGTGCTCGCAGCTGCTGGCGCCACCGTGCCGCTAAGCAGGTTTTAAGACGGGTCCCAGTCGAGCCTTCTCTCGCCCAACCAGGAGGCAGAGCCCTGGATCCAGACCTTTTTAAGTGATCATCCTTGTATCATAACAGATTAAGGGCTGCTGCTGCTCTGGATTAGGCCTAATCTAACCTTTATCCGCTCCCATCTTCACCTTAAACTTACAGTGACCAGTAAGTCAATCGCCAGGCCCCCGTGATATACAGTGACACTGATCTTCCTTTTCGCGCTCTAATTATCAGGATTAAGAAAAACACTTTTTAGTAATTATTTTCACATCGGATAAACATTAGGCTTGCACGGATTTAGCTGAGCTTTCGCCCAACAAGAAGCGGAGATCTGAGCGGGCTTACGAGCTCCAGACAGGCAGATGGAGATCATTTATAATCAGGAATAACCAACAAACAGACAATGGAAGAAAAGGCGAAGAACAAAGAAATAAATGTCCCTTTTTCATTTAAACGATTGGGGATTTTCACAGCTGACGACAAACTGTACACATAATGCCTTGTCATAAGTATATTTACATTTCAGATAAGGGAGATGGTACGTTGTGTCTTTTGCTGTAGCAGAAGATTTCATACTCCTTCGCATGTCTTGAATTAGTGGTGTTGTGTTTTCTTTTTTTAGCCCTGCTTGCTAATGGATTTGCCAGACAAGTCACACATTTGGAGAATTCTCCTCCGAGGAGAGAAAATGTGGAACCATGGGAAAAAGATGACCTTCAGAGCTTGTTTGATATTATATATTATTTCAATCATACGCAATTACAAACCGAAATCACATCACAGCACCAAACTGAGTCCCAGATAACCTTTTAAAGGGACAATTCCCTCAGAGGCGTGACCCCTGACCCCAGGCCTGCCAGCAATCTTCCACAGGATGACTTGGCTGTGGTTGCAGAGGTTATGTGCGCTGACACACACACACACACACGGACACACACTCCGTCTCTCTCTCCAACCCTTTTCTGAGTGTTTCCATCTTTCACACGTCTCTTACTTTATCTCTGTCGTACAAATATTAATGCACAAAAGAACAATTTACCTGGATAATTATTTATTAATGCACTTGTCAGCTCACCATGTTGAACAGACGGTCCTCACAAAACTACAGTGAGCAGGAAAAGAGTGTGCCACTTTACTAGTTTAAGTCTGAACTTTGTTAAGTTCATAAATGTGCATCCACTTCCCAAGTGAACTTTAGTCATGGACATACAGAACAGTTATGTTTACACCTGCTGGGTTCTTAGAAATAAATGCTAAATTTCCCATAAAAAAAAATAATTTATAACCAAAACATCTAACAATCACATCTAGACTTATTGTGACCTGTCAGACTGTGGAATATTACACATAAATACTTGGACCATTCAGCTTCAGCCCTGTATTCCAGCACATTGTATCTGAAATGAGAGGATGATGACTTTCAGCTTTAAGGCTGCTGAAACCTTTATTTGAAATCTTCAGTTTTTCTTTATAATATTAAATATTGTTAACTAAATAAGCAACAATCAAAGTCAAAGCAAAAAAAAGCATCCTCGGGTATTTTTTTATTATAAGAGTTTAACAATCTCATAATTTAACGAATCTGGTTCAGCAGGACTGTCTGTGTGTGTGTCTCTCTCTCTCTCGCTCTGTGTGTGTGTGTGTGTGTGCGTGCGTGTGTGTGTGTGTGTGTGTGCCTCTGTGTGTCTGATGTGGTTTGATTGTCAGTGGCCTGGCAACATAAGCACAACTTTGTGAGACCTCCTCAAACACACACACACACACACACACACACACACACACACACACACACACTTGTACTTCAATCCTTGTTTTTACTTCTGTC
>JAPZEA010000026.1:23450766-23462296 GCA_029783685.1 Heniochus monoceros
TCATTTGATAGAGGAGTCATCTGTTGCCATTTGACATCAAGGTATGGCAGTGTGAGGAAGAGGGAGAGTCTGCTGTCAGCAAGACATACCTGAGTCTGACACCTTAACTCTATAACTCTCAACACGAAAATCCATTATTAACATGTTCCACATTTTGTCTGACACTTTTCTGATTTTGGAAGCGTCTTCAGTGCTAAACGCTAAACCACCCAGTTCCACTAATTATTCGTTGTTGCCAGAAACCAGAGGATCTTTCACTGAATGCTCAGGACTGGTCACAGACTGAAACGATTCTCAGTGAATTATTACGTTAATACTCTGTCACAAATTGATGGATTCTTGGCTAGCAAGCTACCAAGTTAACAACAGGCTAGCATCAAAACATGCATCTTTGTTGTAGAAACCATTTTTTTTGGACGCACACAGCTCACATTGTTGAGGGTGTTGACCACAAAGTGGCTAAAAAGAAACAGAAAATGATCTTGAGATTAAAAAAGGGCAACAAACAACCCTGAGGAGATGCAAATTGACCTCAAGAACATAAAATGAAAACAAAGAGCCACAAAATGACTACAAAGACACACAAAATCACTATAAAGAGACACAAAATGACCACAAAGTGATGTAAAATGACCACAGAGAGCTGCAAAATGACCACGAGGAGACACAAAATCACTATAAAGAGATGCAAAGAGACTACAAAGAAACAGAACTACTATCTAAAGAGATGCAAAACACCACAAACAATGCAAAATGACCCCAGGGACATAAAGCAACCACAAAAAGAGGCAAAATGACCACAAAGAGATGCAAAATAGCCACAGAGATCCAGTATGACTCCAGAGATAGGCAAAAACCACTGCAAAGAGATAGAAAATAACCACTGAGAGATGCAAAAAAGCATCAGCAAAAGAGTTAAAAAGAAAGAGGCACAAACAAGTACAAATGCAGCTGTTTGTAGTCGTTTCTTTCAGTCCAAGTGTCTTACTCCTTTATACGACGGGTTGGGGAGCTTTTCCATGTATTTGGGTGCCCATTGTTTTATAATCTGTCCATGTTTGTTGGCTGTTGTCTGGAGACTGCGTATTTGTAGTTCCAAACAGCAGCTTTTTCAGTAGATTGTTTTGTATTAGACTATTTGAAGCTGTTTATTTGGCATTTACTTGTTTCACTGAATAATTAAACTGTAATGTACAGTTTGTTATTGCTAAGAGCTTTAAATTTGAGTCTTGACACATTTATTTATTCTGGAAATGTGGCCCCCCTTCTTTAAAACTGTGCAGCGTGGCCCCCCTTTCAAAGGCTTTTAAACACACCCCTGGAGGGACCGCACTGACAGTACAGTGATTGAACTAGAGGCCAGTCCTTCAGAGCGCGAGGACTGCTGAATCTCACTCGTAGCCTGCTAACAAGAAGTTGGTCAGTTCAAAAGGGAGCTGGAATCAAAGCCTCGAACATCAAAACTGCGTCCTTCAAACTCTCCGTCCTGCTGTTGTCTGTTTATCATAATTGCTTGAATGGACGCAAAATCATACAGCCTGTGATTGGTTTAATATGAGGCCTTCTCTGCTTTGACAAGCAAGCTTCAAATTAGGAGAAAACACTTGGTTTTGGCTGCAAGAGCCGCATTCCTCCAGCCAAGCAGAGAGGATTTGCACCCGAGTATCCTCTCTAATTAGCAGATCAAGGGAAGAACAAAGACATGTACCATACATTAATTACAAATCAGCGGGAGTAAATCCAAGTTCCTGCACTACATGCTGGTAAATGTTATTTTCCATTTGAACGGCCTCCTGATGACAGTTTGCTAAATGAATGGACCCTCTCATTGATTCCACCATATGTTCAGCAGAGCCAGTTCAATGAGGTTTTGTGCTGCTTCGGATCCAAGATGTTTGGTGGTCCAGTCATTTAACATTTCGGGAGCGGAAGGAGACAGAGAAAGTGGAGAAAGAGCCAGATGAACCGATTAAAAGAGCTGGATTTAATGTGCTTCGTTATGATGTTTGGGAACAGGTTGTCCTTTATCATAATAAAAAAAAGGCTGAGCTAAGACAAAAGGTGGACACCACAGCTGACAACTCGCCCCCGGGGAGGGTCATTAACACCTAATGAAGCCGACCCCACTGCTGGTATCTATGGATGACCTTTGCCCCTTAAAGTGCATGTCAAACTCCTGAAAGAGACAAATTATTAGAGAGAGGCTAGCTGTTATACTGGGGATATGCAGCTATTTTTGATAATATACTATGGTTATTAATTATTCATGATTTATTGATAATTACTGGTGATTTTCTGAAATTCTAGAATAATTGTGTAAAAAATAAAATCATTTAAACAACTTTCTCTATTTTGCATACTAAGACAAATCTGATTCAATAGTAATCTCAGGGGTATTCCTTTGACCAAAGCCAGAATTTAAGTGGAGCACTAGATATTAAGGTTATTCTCTATGATATGTGCTCATCCTAACATACATAAAAGAATCATTTTACATGTTAAAACAAAACAGCAAAAACACAAAGATATACAAAAGCTTTATTAAACAGTTTTGTTAAATAATTGATTCACAACTAATTGATGTTATAGTTAGAATTTATTGAGAAAGATTGATTTTATTTAGTAGTTAATTTTGTTCAGTTGAATTAAATTATAAGCAAGCCATTAAAATGTTCCTAACAGAAGGACTGAATCAATGTGAGACTTTTACAGTTAACCTAAGAACCCTGAATGACCCCCACCACCACCGCCACCTCCACCACCTCGCCTGCTCACTTTTCTTCTCCCCCATAGTTTACTCAGGGCTCATTAGCCTGCTGTGTCAGTGTGTCAGTCCATCCCTCGCCGAAGCAGTTCACACCCCTCCGACTACCCAAACAGCACATATAGACGTGCACTCTTCAGTCGAGTGCTGACACTCAATGGACAAAGGAATTACCACAAACAGCTGGTCTCCTGTTCAGAAAGGGAAAGGCTAACATTTGTGCGATTGTCTCTGCAGAGGCACCACTGACACACTGACAAAACACCCATGTCAGATTTACTTAAGGAAATCTACCTGAACGTGCAAAGAAATCCTTTCTTACCTTTCTGGGTCTGCCCCTCATCCATGTCTTCTTCCATTATGCTGGTTCTGTTTTAGAGCTCAAGATATATGTGAAAAAAAATGTTTGTGTTGCAGGTTCAAAACCTTGTTTATTTTTACGGGGTAGTCCACAGAGCACTTCCACTTTCTTTCTCCCTCTCTCACTTTTCCTCCCTCTCTAGATGTCCCTACTGAAGGGCGAGATTGCCTGTCAGCTGCGGTTTCTGTCAAGCGTCCGTGCGATGTGAGGGATCACTGAGTCTTTGTGGTGCTGTCCATTGCGAGCTGCCGTGGCAAGTGCTGAAAACCTCTTTGGTCCCTGGTGGAGGAAGAGGAGGAGGAGGGGAGTGGGGGGGCTGGATGGAGCAGAGGGTGGTCTCTATGGCAGGCAGGAAAGCGCATGTGTGACGGGAGGAGGGGATGCGGGGTTATGCAGTTGAAGTGGCAGGTGTGTGAAAAATGTAGAATTAAAACATTGAACGCACGGTTGGAAGAGAGACTGAGCCGTGACTCTAGCCCTTCTGACTGGGTCATGTTTGGAAAGGGGTGTTCATGAGTGTGGGTCACCATTACTTGCCTGGCCCACCCTAAACACCCCTGGCTCTCAGGCAGAATGGTTAAGCCCATCAGCCCCCCCGGCAGGGACTACTGCATTAACTCAACCTCCTCTTAAATAAGGGAGGGGGTGACATCTGATTTTGAAATGGGATTCTCCTAATCTTATTAGTCATACAGATTCAAAGATGTGATCACCGCAGAGGTGTCGTTAGATTCTTATCATATGAATGCTCAGTGTATGCGTGGAGAGACACTGCACAGGCAAGGTGTTGACCATATTTGGTGATTTTAATATTAAACTCAAGGATTGTGTGGTCTGCTATGGGTTGAGCTTTTACAGCTCGTGGTTTTATGAAAATCTCTGGACAGCCAATGGATTGCTACTTTTACAAATTCCCCCCAAAATGTACATGGATGCTATGCTGTGCATTCAATCATTGCTTATGTCCCTGTAAAGGTTTCTACACAGTAGAAGACTTCCATTTTACATTACATATTGAGTTAGTATGTATCAAGGAAGGTTGTGCAAAAGTCTTGAGTAGCAAGCAGTAGAGCGATCAAGCGGCAACCTCCAGGACTTAATAATGAAGTCAAAGCGGCCACCAAAAGCAAGTCAATCCCCATAGACCCCTGCATTAAAATGCCCAACTTCACAGCAGAAATAAACATGTTTACAGCCTGGTACAAAAAGCTTTTTTCATCTCAAAAGCTAATTTCTTTGAATTGAAACGTTGAATTGGGTGTTCAACTCACTTGCAGCCGGAAATTTTTATATAACTCACTCGTTTGAAATTATGTTAAGGCTAAATGTTATGCATAATTATGGGCATGGCCTCTTT
Organism: Heniochus monoceros; assembly: GCA_029783685.1. Taxonomy (NCBI): domain Eukaryota; kingdom Metazoa; phylum Chordata; class Actinopteri; order Chaetodontiformes; family Chaetodontidae; genus Heniochus; species Heniochus monoceros. The sequence goes on from JAPZEA010000026.1 coordinate 23,455,249, forward strand.
GAGTGACAACTAGCCACTAAGTTTTAGTAACCAGGCTTCATTCAGCCTGCAGTGGCTCTAGAGAAACCTGTGGGTGGTGTCATTCAGACTACAGCCATGTTTTATACAGCCTATGGCAGCAAAATGACTATAATTTAATATCTATATATGTCTCTATCTATTGTATTAAATTATGTAATATAATGGATACAGAACTAATAACTCAGAATGTCACAAATACTTTACACTGACACAGATGAAGGCCAAAGGTTAGGCTACATAAGGAATCTATTGACAAACTGAGGGATGGGAGGCACAGAGGAATAACTGAAATTGTTGAGCTACATTAAACTGCTGTGGGATGAAATGTGCTGTATAAATAAAATCTTGACTTCAAGTACGGACAGATGGGTTCATGGATGGATGATCAGACAGGTGGATTAGATGAAACTTTAATGATCCCTGTGGGGAAATTGAGCTTCTGCTGCAGCAGAGAACTGGAAAGCAGTCAAGAAGGAGGCGAGTGAAGAGTCCTGAGAATGATATCAGTAAACACATTGACTTAAATTGATAGTGAATGGGATGGATTGGTGCCACGATAGACCAGTTTGTGATTGACCTGATGGGAATTGATTTTTGATGATGGTTTGAATCGTGAGAAGTGGCAATAAGGTAATGGATGGTGAGAACCTGAACCTTTACTGATACATAAACATGTTGAAAGTTATCTGTTCAGCCTTTACCTTGTTCTTGGCCTGCATGATATCCGCCCTAATGAAAGGAACTCACTTAATTCATAGGTCTTCTAGAAGAACCGCACCATCGTCTTGATTATTGTCTTCATGGTAATTATGCTAATTTTTCACTATCAATGATTTATCGATGTTAAAATGTAACTTGATTAATGTTCAGTTGCTTAATGCAACATCTTGAATCAATAATTCAATTAGCCTTCCAGGGATATTGTCTAATCAAATGGTCTAACCTCCTGTGTCCATAAAGTACCTCTTTTTTGTGTAATTTAGCAACTTAGCTTTTTTTTCTTGGTCATGCTAGTAGCACGGCTTGACAGATGGCAGTGTCTGTTTGTTTGGCCGGTGTGTCTGATGGTTGGTCAGTTGGTCAGTCCACTTTGATCCAGATCAAGCTAGCCTGGATTCTGCTGCCAGCTTATTAGGAGACTATCTGGTGCTTTCGCACCTTGTGCCACAGGATGAAGAACAAAATTCCAAAAATAAGTTGGCCACATCAATATGAGCTTGAGCCTTAGGAGTTTGTGCCCTGTTTGAGGACATGAAGCCCGAATGTTTTCTTTGGTCAACTCAGTGTAATTTGCAAACTGAAAGCAAAACAGGCCATTAGACACAAGAGTTAGGAAGATGCTTTGACAGATATTGTTATTAGACAGAATTCGGATTACCCGTCTTCACAATAGCGGTGTGGAGGAATCAAAGCAAATGTTTCCAGTTGCTGTAAAATGAGCAAAGCTGTATTGATTTCTCTGACTCAGTCTGTCTTAGTCTTGTGTTTATGTCAGTGAAAAGCATAAAAAATTCAGCACCTACCCATTTAACCTTACATTTTATGTGGTCATTTCCTGCAGTGTATAGTTTCCTGCAGTTTTCCCTTAACGTTGGTGATAAAATTTGGCTCCACACACATTAAAATGCATCATTCACTCTCCTGCACAAACAAAATAAACCTCAAGTAAAAGAGGTTTAGTGGAGAGTTTGACATTAAATTCCAAACTTAAATTCAAAATTTACTTGGTATGGATGCACACTGAAGTAAGGTTAGTGTGATGTGATAAAATATCATTGTGGTTTAATAGGTCATGGTACTACAGGGTGTTGCTGAGATATGACCAAGTAGATCACTTCACAGGACATACTGCATGTTGTTGTGAAAAAGAGTAAATGCAAGCCAGAATTTTTTTCTTTCTTTTGACCCTAAAGACATTTGTCCTTTGTCCTTTGTTTTATTTTTACTTGAACGTACCTTCCTGTTGCCATTGCCCTTTCTATTGTGAGTCTAATTCTAGCAGCTTTGCTCACTCTTCTTGAGGGAGAGCGCTGCAGTTGTCTGGCGGGTAAAGGGTATTGTGGTCACTCAGAGGTATTTAAGCTCCTCTTTCCTTCTGCTTAGCAACCTGATAGAATCTGCAATGTTTTCTGCTTACTGACAGTTGTTTATGTTTACCTTTCCAATTGATATTAATTATACAAATGAAACTTGGTTACAAGCCCGCAGTTCTCTTAGTACGGTTTTTCAATCTTTTATTGAACATTTCTGACCTAAATTCTTATTTCACTCAAGACATTAAATGTTTTATTTTGAGCACTGCTCTGTAATGCATATGACTGTAAAAAGCTGTAATTGGCAGTAATGAAACAAAGTCTCTCACTGAAGGCTGAATTTTGTTCAGCGCTATTGTTTGCATGTGACATCAAAAATACTCATTTGCACTTAATTAGCTTCATCTCCTGGGATTTTGAAAATTGAGAACAACAGGGGGCGGCAACCAGATAGTGACTAATGCACTGGAACTCAATTGAAAATGTGTTAAATGAATAAAGCAGTTTATAAGTGGATACTGAATAAATACATGTAGCACAATAAATATTAAAATCTGACCTGCACATGACTTCTCACACCTTTGTGTGCATGCCTGCGCAGACACACAGAGTGCCCCACCCTTGGCCTGGATAACATGGCCACACACTAGCTTACCACGGCTTTGTTAATAGGGGTGGCAGATTTGCTGTGGGGGAATGGGGGAGGGCTTTTTTGTCGGGGAATCCTTCGCTTACAAAGACTCAGAATCCCCCCCTGCTCGTCGTGTTCCTGTCTGTGCTTCCAACAAGGCGTTGACCCCCCCTCCCCCTCCCCCCGCTGCATCCCCTCGTCTTCGCCACTAGAGCTTCCTTCGCACTGTGGGTATCATGATGCAGATAGGAAAAATCGGCAGATGGTGAAACACTTTCTTAGGGCATTTTAGGCTTCCTCGGTTTTAACATCGGTTGCCTGACATCTCCGATTCTCATCACAAATGCTGTCCGTGTTTTGCACATGAATGTGTTTATCATCTTCAATCAATTTGCCTGCTTATTTTTTGTATGCGTGCATGTGCAGGTTGAAATCCTGCAGTTGCTGCCTGTGCTCATGACCAACAGAAGGAGCAAAAGAAGCTCACAGTAAGCTTATTAATGTCTCCTGGTCGCTCTCCAGTATGGGCTTGCTAGTTGCCATAGCAACCAGGCCCCAGATATTGTTCAGGAGGAGAGGCGTGTAGAGGTAGAATAAATATAAACATCACCCTGCAACCATGGCCAGTGCTTTTTATGTAAATCAGCCCATCTCCCCGATCATTAGTAGTGTTTACAGTATAATTTATTGTGCATTATAAAAACAATCTGTCAGGACTCTGGCTTTTCTGGAGTGCGCAGCACATTTATTATTTTCCATTTGTATGATATCACTCGCTGCTGACCCTGGTTGTACCTCGCAATCTGGCTTTTGCAGTAAAAACCAACGCGTGCAAATGTGAGGCTCATCACTTTAAAAACCCAAATTCAGATGCTCATCGCCCAGCGCCTGCAGAAATCAACAGGCGGCCATGCTGTTCGTCTTAAGTGCTGATGTGTGTTCACGCCCAGTCAGGCTGAGGAAAATCAAAAGACACTGAAAGATTAAGGAGGTCAGGTTTTACAGCTCCACTGAGGGAGGCAGGGAAGGAGGCTTTACCAGCCATTGACTACCATGGAAAAAGGATGGGCTGCTTTCAAAGAGATCGTAAGATTTATTATAGGCTGGTCAAATGTCAGATATCCACACTCCCTCTCATGAAACGGGTGATAGATTGATTTTTGAAAAGGGCGATGTTTCTACATTTTGTTCACAGTTTAGCATGAGCTGTTGTATTTGTTTGATTTTGACCCAAATGCTGCTCTCCCCCACAACAGTTTAAGAGTCAAATTCTAGTGTATTGCTGTGGTCATCTGTAGCTACTAGTCTGTTGAGGCTGTGGAGATCATATCATTACAGCACTGTCCTATCTATTGAAAGCCCGAGCTCTTAGACCACATGAGAAGCCAGGCAGTCAGCCAGAAACACTTATCATCCTGTCATCCGTTTTTCACTAGCTTCACAGCTCAATTGTACTGTACACTGAGCATCCACGAGTGCTCAGAGGTTTTGGGCCAGCAGAGTGATCTCAATCCTAGTGGCTTTGGCACCAGAAAATTACGAAACAATGTTCCCTATTAAGTATGCGAAAGTAAACACGCAAAGGAGAAGACAGTATCGTTTGTTTTGCCATTGATCTTTATGTGGATCATCTTACAGATTATCATGGATGTACACATGTGGTTTTTCAGAAATTCAGTGTGGGTTGAATTAGATAGAAAACTATAGGTCTAAAAGGTCAAGTCAGTAAAGTCCGTAGCACTATTCAGGCACAGTGTACATTGTACATTTGATTTATACTAAATTAATTACAGTTACGTTAAATGCAGCACCACCAGTAACCCTAAAGCAAAGTGGTGACAGAATTTAATATTGCACCATAAGAGAAATGTGTAAATGCTGATTGATGACAGTAGCAGCCCAGTAAGGACCAAAAATCTGAATAAAATTAATCTGCAGTTATACAACAGATTGAATGCAGCGGGTGTGTGTGTGTTTATCCACATTTATACATTTGTTTGCCTTTTGAGGGAACAAAACAAGCATAAAAACATGAACCTCAACCTAAAAGTGAACTTCATTGTCCTCAAAGATCAACACATCTTGCTTATGTCAAGTCGCAAGAAGCTGTTGTCGCAGCCCTGAACAAAATCATCGACCACGAGCAGAATCACTCCCCTGTAACCGGCTCACAGTGACTAAATAATTAAAGACATGAAAATGTTTTTTGTCAGGATGGAAACCTCTGCAGTCATTCGCGTTTAATATGTAGAAATACGGTGATGCGACAGAGTCCTGAGGTGAAGGGGCACAACATATATGTCCACTAATGCTGACACAGCAGGATCTGTCTGTCAAGTAATCCAACGTACATCCAACAAACCAGGACCCATGTTGAAATCAGACTGTTTTCTCTCTAAAACAAACAAAACAATGGACAGAACTTGCATGATCCTAGAAAATTAAATAGGGTAAACATGAACAGTATGAACAACTCGTCCTTTCTTCCTAGAGGCAACTGAGTACATTTACTCAAGTACTGTACTTAAGCACAATTTTGAGGTACTTGTGCTTCACTTGAGTATTTCCAATTTAAGCTACTTTATACTTCCACTCTGCTGCATTTCAGAGGACTCCATTCAACCAATTAGTGATTTTCTTCCCCCTCTAAACTTCTCACATGGTTTAATTTTGATAAATGTTCAAATGATCCAATATCAAGTCTTCAAAAATCGAAAACAGATTTCAGTATCAGAACTTAGTTTTTCCTTCTTTCCTCTCCCATTAATCACCTCATGACCCCTCAGATTTATCTGCTGTCCCTGTTCATTAAACTTTGTTAAGTTGTTCAAACCAGCTCCACCTCCAGCAGTGACAACAGTAACATGCTGCTTACACATTGGTGCTTCAATATTAATAATCTAATGATGCCATATATAATAATCAGTCAGAGGGCCAAAACCAGTACTTTTACTTTGATATTTGGACTACTTTCACTTAAGTAGGATTTCTCCTGCAGTACTTTTGCTTGTAATGGAGTATTTTTACACTGCTGTATTGGTACTTTCACTTAAGTATCCGAATACTTCTTCCATCACTATCTAATACACTCCTCCCATCATCTCCTTTTCGACAAGTTTTTTAAATCCCTTCATAACCAGTGAGGTTAGAGGCACAGCTGTGCAATCATTATCCAGGTATTGGATTTATTTTGGCCCAGAGTCACAATTATTTAGCTTCTTCCGCTGCTCTAGATGCCACATGAAGACGTGTTGGCACATTCAATTCATGTTATCATGAGCAAAGTTCTGCTGACACATTCACAGAAAAACCACAAAACATCCTTAGCCGCTGGTCATCAGCACCTTTGAAAGGGCCATGAGTCATCAGTTGATATTCATAACTCCAGTCCTTATTAAGTGCTGAAATTTATTCAACCGAAGGCTAGAAAATTTGGAACATTTATGATTAAATGAGAAACCCGACTGATTACTGAGTCCTAAACTGATTCCAGTTTAGTTCAGTAATCAGGATTATTACCTAAGGTGCCCAACACGGTGAATGTAATGAGCTACAGCATACTGGTGTTTTTCAGGTGGCTGATCTTAATTTCTTAGAATGGAGATTGTGAAAAAGGCCTGTCTGTTGGCTTAGTGATAGTAAGTGATGGAGGATGCATATTGAATAATTGGCTAAGGGACTCTGAAAACTACTTAGCACTGTGAACAACACAAACAGGTGAACAGTAAATCCATTTTTTTCAGCGCATGCTGATTTATTTCCCATTTTTGTCAATGGTACACCTGGATCTTAGTCTCAAACCATTGAGGAGAGCTCCACTCATGACTCAATGCTGCCACCTACTTGTACAAAGAGGCATAGCCCAAACATGAAGGTGGAGGCACTCTAACATTACATAAGCCTGAACAGACAGTTAAGTCTGCTGTCTTATTATACTCCAGTACATTTTTGTTTGGAATCATAGTTAAAACATAGACTGTGATTTGACTAATTTGGGGAAAACATATCAATACATCAAGTGACACACACACACACACACACACAAAATTCAATAAGAGAACACACATCTCCATCCAGTTACTTCAGTATTTAACCATGGAGTGTCTGACAGGCTGGAGCTCCTTTATCTCCTTAAAGGAAACAGCAGCTCCATTTGACGAGGAGCACAACTCTAAAATAGCAGAAATTGAAGAGCAGATTGGTTAAGCGCAACTACAGTTACATTTAAATCCATGTGTCGAGTATGCTCTGAACACAAGCCTATTCAACAAAGTAACTAATTATTTCCAGCATTAATTCATAGTGACAAATGACAATTTGTCAATGCGTCCTTAATACAGCCTTCAGATGGCAAACTGCCCCT
>JAPZEA010000026.1:24709589-24719982 GCA_029783685.1 Heniochus monoceros
GGAAAGCAAAATGGGAGGTATAAGGATCGTCTCAATCCATAAAGGAACACTTCAGTTTATCTTAAAAAAATAAAAATTGCCAAATTTGGATATACGTTGCTCTGACCGGACGCAATGGTTTTACAGTCTGAGTTCTCGTTTTAAATGTTGAGGTGTTAGTCGTCATCCCTCCTTCCACTCTGAACTCTGAGGTCAGCTGTCGGACAAACTGCTGTTGGAATTAGACTAAATAAAAAAGTACAATAAAGACCTTTTTCATTGTCCATTAAACACCAAGGATTATTTCCAAACATTGCTTTAGTCTAATCCACACTTATCTTGCTCAGCTCAGACAAGCCCATTATCCAACCACGCAGATCCCAGATGTGTTTGCACGTAAAAACACTGAATCAGCACTGAGTTATGTCAGTCATTGAATGGAAGTGTTAATTTCCAAAATGCTATATATTTATTCTAAGAAGAAATAAAATTATACCCTGAAGTTTCTCATTCAGTTATATAAGAAAAGGCAAGACTTTATTGAGCCCTTGGGGGAAATTCATGTTACAGTAACACAGCACAGGTGAAGAGAAAAATATCTCATTAAAAAGTATGTAATGGCGTGAATAAATACATAAATGCAAATAAATACATAAAATAAGAAATGAGAGAAACAACATTAAAGTCTGCAATATTCACTTTATTTCTCTTTGACTATATAAGTAAATTGTGCAAATACTTGTGGGAAAGAAATCAGGACATCCAGTCATGCAACTCTTGCAGGCAGAATGTGTATACTGTGTAGGTATAAGCCTCAATAATAAGTACAGTATAGGTATAGATTATGTATTAGAGTATATAGCATCATATTTGTATATGTGCTGTATGTGCAGTATTCGTGTAAACTCAATAATAATGCAATAATGACATATGTTTATAACGGAAATGGCAAAGAATACCATGATACACAGAATATAATGACTAATATATGACAATAGTAATCCAGTAGTAATGTAGTATTTTTCTGTACTTATATAAGATTCATAATGCAGTATACAGTAATGAAAAGTTAAATATGTTGCTGTTACTCATATTATTTTCCCCATAGAAATAACACTGGAGCTATGTAATTGATGACAAGGTTCAGGTCTATTGTTGTAAAGTGCTTGTTACAATGTGCAACATTCAAGCAAAATATACACAGTGGTGTAGAAGTAGCAGCTACTGTCTTTCAAAAGTTGCTTCACTTGTTCTAATCAGGCATTTTTTTAATAGAAGGTGTCACCGGTTTTTCCAAATATGCGATGCTGTTTCATTATGGAGCAGAACTCTCTCTATATGTACTTGTTGTAATCTCAGTGGGTTGAATAACTCAGGAAACGCACCTTTGCGCATGGAGTGAGAACATTATACAGTATCCACATTTTCAGTCAAAACAGGAGAGAAGCAGCTCTGCATTCAGGGGTTTTTGGAGCTGTCGAGCGTCTATTTATTCTTTTTTGAGTGTGTCGGAGTTAGCAGTGGAGCACGTGATCAGCAGGGGTAGGTGGGTGGGTGGGAAGTGGGGAATGAGGGCGAAGAGGGGGAGTTGTGGTGGTGGTGGCGATGGTGGGGTGGGGGGTGCAGTATGGCCGCTAGCCTCTTTCTTGCTGATCCTCAGGAGACCATCTGCGCTGGGGGCATTGATTAGAGTGTGTCTGGTGGGATTACATCTTTGCCGTTGCCATGCCAACTAATCAGCTGATTTTTTTTCTCCCTCTCTCTGTCTGTCTCTCCATTTCTCTCTCTCTCCTCTCTCTCCCTGGTTGTCACAGCAACGAAATACGGGAGAAGCGCAAGGGCCCCGGCAAGCGCTGAATTCAGCTAAAGGGGCGAAAAAATGTTTTTTTCCCTTCACTGTTTCTCTCTCCGTCTTCCTCCCTCTCCTCTCTCTCTCTCTCTCTCTCTCTCTCTCTCTCTCTCTCTCTCTCTCTCTCCTCCTAATTGGCAACTCTCTCTGACCTGAAGTTCTTTTGTCTCTGGTGTAAACACACCCCTCTCCAGATTACATTTATTTTCACATTTTAGAAATAGCTGGATGGTTGAGAGGCCCAAGGACAGATGCTCTGAATGAGGGAAGCAAGCAGAGTAAATATTGGTAGCATAATAGCTCGCTCCATGCTATAAAATCCTTGAACAAATTCCAAAACGGAGACGAAACCCTTCCAGCGTTTTTTATCAAAATCACGCCTGGCCAATAAACACTGATTTCTGTTTTGTCTGCGTCCAAATCAGCTGACGGCCGCCTGCCAGTCGGTTAAAGATTACTGAAGGAGATATCAGGCTGAGGAGAATGTAAAGTAATACTAACTATGTGATCTTTGTCCAGGTTTGTACAGAGGGTCGTTTGATACTGGAGTTTGCCTTTGATGATCTGATGAGGATCAAGACGTGGCACTTTACCATCCGGCAGTACCGAGAGCTCATCCCCCGCAGCATCCTGGCCATGCACGTGAGTGTGACATCATTAACATGCGACAGATCTGCCCGTTTTAGGTGTCACTTTTTGTATCCTAACAAGTGTCTCTGCACTCTGCCAAGACACTTTTTAGAAGCTATTCATGAGCATATGAAATTTAAACGCCAACAAAGCAGTTTGGAGGGATTTTTGCAAACCAATTTATTTGCAGACATCAAAGGCCACAGAGGATAAAAAAGGGCCCTTGTCTGAAAAGGGAGAGAGAGAAAAAAAAAACAAGGTCGAATGAATAATCTGCTTAATTCCACTAAGTGTAACACACATTTAGTCACTGGAGCTGTGGAGTGTAGCTGGAGCAAGCAGAAGGTCTTCTATTTTCAAATGTTTTTGAACTGAAGCAGCGTGATACAGCACTGCTGTTAGGGGGAAAAGAACACAATTTCTTTTGGAAAGAAAGGAAACCAAATTAGACATACACTTAAACATACCTGGCTAAAACAAATTCAGTCCCACAACACAGCCTACCTTCATGAAAATATTAGAAACAACATAAACTGCAGCCTCAAAAGTGACCATAAAGTTGATTCAACAACAGTTACAACAAGAGCCTAAATGAATTTATTTTATTCATTGCATTGCGTTGTATTCGACTGCATTAGTTTTAGCTAAATGTACCTAATAAACTGCCTACTGAGTGTATATTCCCAATGCTATCGTGGTGGTTTTATATGTTTCAAGTGCCCAGGGTTACAAGACTCTCTTCAGCCCCTTTAAGACATCCCTCTTTATGTAAATGTGATTTTACATGTTGGTCTCAGGTCTGAATAAGCACCAGACTCTCTGTCACGATGGTGATCTTACTCGGCTGACCTCCTAACATTTCTGCAGCGTTTCACAAGTCTGATTTGAATGCTGTTATATTAACATAAAGACTACCGCAGAACAAGGTTACATACACAAAGCCAAATTAAATGTGCGTCTTGTTTTCTTGATTAAGATCTCTGTGATAATTTCCCCCTCCCCTACTTAAAGAAAATAAAATCAGTTTAATAAACTTTGAACCGCTTTTAAAGAGCCGACCTCACGATGTTAAGAGAGATTCTACTCCTGTTAGATAAGTTTGTATTTTTTTTCCTTGCCCTCGTGGCACAAACGGGACACAAGTCTCAAATCTCATACAGCTGCAATAATTAGATGGCTGTCTCCCGCCTTATATTTTCAACTTTTAACTCGTCTTTATAAAACAGGCAGCAGAATTCTTTATTTAATAAATGAGTAATTGATGACAAAATTTAGTTGGAGATTCACTAGAAGAAAAGATGGGGCGAGTGTCCATCATTAATGAAGGCTTCAAATCCATCAGCGATGCAGCCTGTGAGAGAACAGAAAACACCTTCTTCCTTCATAACACTAAATGTTTCAAGTGAAGGTGCCAAGTGTTTCGCCAGCACGTTGCTCTGACTATAAATGTCCTGTCATGTTTGAATAAAGCCATAGGGAACATTTACATAAAAGCCACCTATGTCTGAATCACAAAAGCCATCACCTTAATAGACAGATGAAGCCAGCAATGTTACGCATTCCACATAGGAAACAAAAAAATCAGAGTTCTCTTATATGGTTTTCCTTTCCAGCAGTGATATGCAGTACAGTTGGTATACAAGCAGCTGCTGCCATTTGCTTGATAAATTAAACAAGGTTCATTTCCAGTATTTTCTATTTACCCCCATCGACCTAAAGGTGTGTGTTTGAGGCAGAGTTGCCCGCATGGCCAGATTCATTATTGGCCAAATCTTCATATGAATTTCACTCACCAATAAATTGGCCCCTCTGGGTATTAACACTAATTCCTGGAGAGTGGGATATCGTGGGGTATTGTGGGTCCTGGCCAAATCTTCCGTGATTTGTCTGTGAATGTGAGTTCACTCTTTTGATCGTTGCCTGGACTAATGAAAGCAGATACAGACACATGGGAGTCAGACTAGGAGTGTTGAAGCTGCAGATAGCAGTACAGATGTAGGTACTGAACAATTCTTGATGTGAGCTGAACTACTTTTACTGTCACTCACGATGAGCTGTTTGGAAAAGAGAGGAAGTGTCTTCTTATTTTAGTTTTCAGAAGAAAGAAACAGCTGATAGATACTAGAAGTGTGTCTTCGGTGACGCAAAGTATCAAAAAATATATCTGACTTAAATAGAAGCACAGGAGCATTAGATTAAGAACAACAACACAGTGTAAATACTTACTGTAAAAAAGTTGCTTATTTTAATTAAATTTAAAATGTATGCGAAATGAAAATTACTGAGAAAAATAAGATGAACAGGAATTACTATATATGACAAGAACAACCGGAGGTGTTGGGAGTAAAAACAAAAGTGCATAAAACAAAGTACAGTACAAATATGCAGCAGATTTTAAGTAAATGTTGGAAATGATTACACGCTATGAAAAGTGCAAGATTTAAACATTGTTTATGTGTAGAAAAACGCAAATTCTCAGATAAATGCTGATAAATGATAAATGCTGAATACATGGTAGTCAAATAATGATCAGCTCCCAAACAGCAGCTGTCTCATAGTTTTTCCTCTTCAACATATGTGCTGCATGTACAGTTAAGCGTCATAAGAAAAGTAATTACAACTGTCAACTCAGTTCTGTGAAAATATACAAAACCATCACAGCCGAGTGATGAAGTCAAAGGTCTGCAGTTCCTGTAATGCCCACTAGATGCTGACTTCAGAGACTCATCTGTGTGAAGTCAGTAATTGTCAATCGATTTTTTTTATCAATATGACATTTGGGTCTTTAGTTTTTTTTACTTATTCTTACATTTGTTTGGATTGTGCTTTTGATAGTGCTTGTTCCATAATAAGGGGCCGATAGAGAACAATGTTTTGGGACATGTTTGCTTGATTGTCAGATGGTTCAACTTATCACACTTAGCACATTTTCATTTTGTTTCATGCCATGTTTGATCAAATTTAGGTTTAACTTTATTACCCAAAAAAGCAATGGCAGAAGTATTCTTTGCTTATGTGAAAGTAACAATGCCAGAATTTACAAATAGAAGTCCTGCATTAATAATCTTACTTAAGCGAAAATGCAGAAGTGCAGAAAACTGTATTTACAGTATTAATAGTAAAAGTACCATCCACAGTGTTGTATTACATAACAGTGTGATTATTAGTGATCAAACCAGCTTTTTAATGTTGTAGGTGATTGAGGCGCAGTTGAATCTCAGTTGAACTGTTGTATTTACTGTTGGGATGTTTCATGATACCTCTTTAAGCAACTATTGTGTTTTATAATCATAATTAAGTTGATATTTTGAGAACTGATCATATGTTTTTAAAATTAATTTGCAAAGTACTTTGTTACTTTAGCTGTAAAATAGGTATACTTAAGTAAAAAATACAATATTTCCCATTTGAGTTGTTGCGGAGCAGAAGTATAAAGCAGCAACACAATGGAAATAATCAACTAAAGTACAAGTAGCTAAAAATTCAGTAAATTCTACTTACTTTAAACCAGTGCAAAAAAAGTTGATTTCCTTGCTTGAGAGATGGTAAAAATACACAAAAACAGTAAAACAATACACACGGATAAAACACTATGAAAGCTGTGCACCATCTCAGGTGATCTGTGAGCTACACCCCCCACCCACACATGTAGGATGCATTCCCTTGCTCGCATGCGGTCGAGCTGTGGTTTAGAATTTAAACAGCGACATAGAGGGAAATTTAAATTTATGACAATAAAACATTTACGAACAATTACACATAATGTGACATGGCAGACTCGCTACAGCTGTTAAACACATTAGTAGCAGCAGTAATACAATCTGCAGTCTCCAAAGAGACATTAACACATATTCAGTATATGCACGGCATTGTTTTTTATACAGTATATCCAAGGCAGTGGGAAATAACACATCTGTTTGGAGGAAAAAGTCAGATGTTTTTTAAATTAAAGTAGCAATACAACAGTGTAGAAATACTCAATAACAGGGTAAAGGAAGATATGTAACAGTATTATAAGTAATATGTATTATTATCACAGTGCATCACATTTTATTATTATTGATGCATTAATGTAGACGCAGCATTTCACTGTGGTAGTGAGTCAAGCTCCAGCTAATTTTACTACAGTACGTATGTACAGTTGGGGACTTTAATCCTTCAATGATGGGTCATATTTTACAAGCTGAACTAATTTTCTTGTATGTGAAATCTTGGTATGCAAAGTAACTATAGCTGCCAAATAAATGTAAAGAGTGCAATATTTCCCACTGAAATATAGTAGATTAGAAGTACACAGTGTCTTAAAATGATACCTAAAATAGCATAAAGAAGTACCTCAGAATTGCGCTTCAGTACAGTCATTTTGTAAATGTATTTAGTCGCCACTGCTGAGCAGCACCCTGACTTCTCTAACATTAGGATTAATGCATGTATTGTAGATGGCCTTCTTCACTGTTTAAACATCTTATTTGGATCATTGCCATGCATCTTAAATTTTGAATGTGTTCTCGTGGAGTGTGTACTCTGCCTCTTGAACCGAGTGTCTGTGTTGTCCCTGCACCATATGTGCCTGTATTTACTTGTTTTACTCCACAAACTGTTGATACACGGCTGCACCAGCGCTGCCAAGGCGAATTCCTGTACAGTACGTTTCGACTAATTCTACTTGATGAGTAAAGTAGTTCAGATTCTGATGGTCTGCCAATAATGCACACTAATTCAATTCTCCTGTCACTCATGTTGGTCTGCTGACGGTACAGAAGAACTCCCTCGCTTCCATCTTGACTTTCTCCACACAGAGATGCGACTGGAGATAGAATTATGCATTTTTCATGAGGCGGTGAATGCAAGTGTGCTCACTGCTCCTCCTCAATCTGGCTATGTTTTGCTCTGTCAATACCTACAGCTTTTTATGATTTGACTGCTTATTCTTGGAGCGGCAAACAAGCTTACTGAATAATCATGTGTCTTCATGAGATTTTTTTTTCAATCAGATGTCATCCTATAATTGCTATCTTGGCTTTTTCGGTTTTTTTTGCTTTGTTCTTATTTAAGATTTACTCTTTTACTCCTACACGTACTGTATAATGCACAGCAGGGTTGCCATACATTTTCTATTTTACAGTCAATTTATTCAGTGTGGATTTTCTGAACACATTTGAAGAAGGTGGTCAGTTCTTAATCTTCTGTGTGAATGATGCAACTGTCAACATCACGCTATATCAATGTATGTTTCACAAAAACAAAAGTCACAATACATGAAATGATTGTGTGGGTTACAGCTGCAGTTTTTCAACAACTTAACATTATTAAACTAATTTTCCCCGCTGCCCAAACCTTTCACGCATACACTGAGCAACATCATCAAATTCAGTAAAGATATGAAATTGAAAATGTGTGGAAATTTAAATGGAACGACAAAGTAATGTTGATTAATTAGCCCACAGTTTGACATTAGTGTAAATTGAAGACCTGAAATGCTTCCATTCAGCTTCATGGCACAACTGCAATAACACTGTTAAGTAGTTGCATTTATGACTTGAGGGTGTGAATGTGTTGATTGTGCATATCTGATGAATACCAATTAGCCTAATTGCCTGTAGATAATTAGTTTATTTATAGTCAGTTGAATGCAAACATCACAAAATATAGATGTAGAATACGTAGCCTATATATGTATTTGTTCTTCATTGTCATTTCTCTGCTGATGACTTTAGGCACAAGACCCTCAGGTGCTGGAACAACTGTCCAAAAACATCACTCGCATGGGCTTGACCAACTTCACCCTCAACTACCTCAGGGTAAGTGTGTGTGTGTGTGTGTGACAATGTCTATGACTGTCATTCTGCTTTTGTTGTGCTCAACTCCTCACACTTTAATGCACACAGAGGAACAATTCTCGTCCATTTTTAAACGCAGTAATTCATGTTACTCATATTTTCTAACTAGATCTCTTATACTAATGCGTCTAGACAGCATAAAGATGTTTTTATTGCGTAGAAAATTCATGCGTTGTCATATTTGATATGGCCCTTTGCATGATTTCATTACCTGCTCTGCATATTTTGCATTTACAGGCATATTCAGTGTTTGAATGTTCAAGTTTGAGTTAAGTTTCATTTTCCAGATATGCTTTTTTGCATCTTCATATTCGCTCTTTAGTGAATGTAAATCTAACTATTTTTCTCTGTCTTACTGGAATTGAAAGCTTTTGCTGTTATTTATGTGCTGAACACGTTTTATGACTCTCGGGCATTTGAAACCTGAGTGTATAATTTCATGGCATCAAAACAAAAAAATAAGCACTTATTTCTTCTTTACTCTCTGCATATACATGTTTTTCTACCTGACGGCAGCAATATAATTTACGGAAATAGGAAGTATAAGCTGGCTGAATACATTAGTGATTATTTCACAGGGTTTTGTTTGTGTTTTTTCGGCGCCACAGTTGACTGACAGCTACGATTTCCAAATGGGAGAACAAGAGCGAGCGGGAGAGAGAAGAATTAATTGGATACAGAAAATTAGCATAACATTAATGAACGCTCCCTGTTGAGACTCATAATTGTGAAATGGCGCGCGAATCGGGGAACGGCACCTCCGCTGCTTATAATAACTGAGTGAAGAAAGACACACAGAGAGGGAGAGAGGGAGCAGGGCGAATGTTTTTGTTTTCCTCTAACAATGATTTTCTATATAGAAATGCCACTGAAAGAGAGTAGTATCTGTAATTACACACTGAAGATTAAGCTTCTGCTCATTCCCTATGTGGGTGATTCAGATGGTCAATGCTGAGCAAACAGGACCTTATTTTCTGTTTGCTGACAGCATACATTTTATAAAAGAGGTTTACTTTGTGTCTAAATATTCTCAACTTTGCTTTTGAAGAATGGTTTAGTTTGTTGAAATGACTCTAAACCTGAACTACTTCAAATACAGCAAATCCATGTGCTAAATTAGGAATTGGCCGACTTTCCCAGAGCTCAATGTGGTTTTATTTTAAATGCTCCAGAAATTGTTCATCTTAATGATGGATTTAACCTTGTTCTGAGGTTTTCCTTCATTCCAGTAATAATAAAAACATCATAAACTACTTTGATCATTACACTAGTTTAAAAGTAATGATATTATGGTTATTGAATTTGCATTTTAAACATGTGAGTTTGCCCAGATTTCCAGTTTTAAAGAGCATCAAGAAGACAGAAGTAAGAATTGAAGGGTCACGTACTGACTCAGTGTTTCATTGAGGTTTTATTGTGTCCTGTAAAGAAGCTGTTTCCTTTTTTGCTTGTTACCTCTCAGTAGCTGGGGTTCCATCCAAATGTACAGCATATTTCAACCAAATTTTGAGAAAATGGCAAAAGAAAATGCGAATGAAGGCTTGTTTCCATCCACTATTGTTATGCAATTATTAGCAGTTGGTTCATGGAGATAAGCATTAGGTGGTGCCAATTCCCCAGTTGAAAAACTATTATATCATTGCAGAAGAAGAGGGTGCAACAACATGATGTGATTAAAAGAGCGCTGGCTGAACCTCAAACGGTGAAAGAATATGTAGCAAACATGCCATTTTGTTTCATGTGTAACTTTGAGGAAGGTTACATCAGATATGTGTGGGGCGATGAGGAGACTTTTTATTTGCGGAATCAGCATCTTCTTCTTCTCTCTAAGCGGAAACAGCTGATCAGTCATGTGAGTTAAAAGTTTGCTACATCAGAACTTCTTCGAAAAAGATGTTTCCATCTCCCATGAAGCGCATGAACTCTTTCAAAAAGAGCAAAAAACACTTCAAGGGAGACAAATCGAGAAAATTTTTCAGAACTTTTCTGATGTGATACTTCAAAATACGCATAGAAATTAGGGCTGTCAAAATTAATGCGTTAACGCGGATTAATCCATCATCATGATTAATCTGATTAAAAATTTTAACGCAAT
>JAPZEA010000026.1:24939264-24950859 GCA_029783685.1 Heniochus monoceros
GACACGGCCTCCACTAGCCTGAAGGAGTTTTGCGGGGAAACGCAGTTAAAGGGAGATTTATTGAATCTCCCTTTGGGTGACGCTGTATTAAGTACGCAATATAGGCTTATATCCGCGGGTGCAAACGGGAGCCACACTCCTGGTATTAATAACAGAAGGTGGCAATTAGGCCAGACAGGTGACATTTCTTGTGACATTATGAATCACTGCAAACAAGACAAGCGCGGGTAAATAAAAGCTATGAGCGGCCCTGGTCTGAAATCGGTTTTAAGGAATAGTTATTTTACTTTTCGCAGCGACATGACACACAATGAGGCTATATGCGCAAATCGGATGAATGCAGGGGGATGTGTTGCACCAGCCATTCAGCCGGCTCAGAGGCGAGAACACAAATAACATCAAGCCTCACAGTAAAATAATCAATTCATTATTCTGGCCTGTTTCTATTAGCCCACGTCTTTATAGCTGAATGCATCAAGAGGAAAAAGCCAAGCAAGTATTGTTTTCGTGTGCAAGTGGAAAAGGTTTTCCTGCACTTTCCCACTGCCTGTAAAGAAACGCTGCTTTTCTGGCCCTTTTGAACTGAAAATCGTGATTTTTTCCCCTGGTGTTCTCCGGACGCGCTCCTTTCTTTCTGAGGAACAATGACAACACTGGAGCACCCCGCCGGTGCGCCACAGTTGGGGATCCCCCGGATTGTTTTGGACATCTTTGGATTTCATCAATCAAAATGACTGCAGTTTTCCATAAAAATGCTGAATTTGGTCCTGGAACCGAGCGGGCAAGGTAGAAAATACGAAGCTGTCCTTCTCGATGATAAATGGCCATCCTTTGATTGAGCAAATAGAGAAATACGTGCCAAAGTAGTGAGAAACAGGCGAAGATTGTTAAGAGAGTCATGACTCACGGTCCTGCGTCAGATCATGCCAGAAATGAATCGACCAGAAACATTCGGCTGTAAAAGCAGCTGCATTTTCCCAAACCTCTGAACCCTGTGAGGTACAAGCAGGACAAACCTGAAGTGGCCTTGACCTGTCTGTAATTCTGTAAAACTCACATTATTAGCAGGATAATCAGTATTTTGTCTGCGTTTTTGAAATAAATATCAAAACTAACAGCAACAGGATGAAGGTTAGTCAAACCGCTGACTGACTGACGGGTATGAGGCTCAGCTACTGGTGTTGGATATCAGCCCGGTAATACTGGTCTTTCTCACCAGGTTACTGGATGTAACAAACCACATAAGGACCCGTGCATATATGGGAGTCTTTGGCCTGGAACTGCTGGAAACTGCTCGAGCATCCCTGCACGTTTTCCTCCTGTTAACATGGAAATACCACATCCTGCCGACTAAAACCCAATTACCTCGCTCTCATTGGAGGAAACCTGGGATGAAATCAGAAAACTAGCGACGTAAAACTTTTAATTTTCTGAAAAAGCAATTATGAATTAAGCACCATACAGACGCCTCTCAAAGGCTCCTCTCTAAATGGCCTTAATGCTGAATGCTAATTATCCAATATTGACGTTTTGTCCCGCCTCAGGTCAGCGGGTCAACAGTTGGAGATTAATGGCACCGGAAAGAGGTTATAGTACAAGGAAAAGTCACTGTAATAACACTGTAATATTGCTATAGGCGAATGCATTATATTTTGTGCTTGTTAGTGCCATTATTGTACTTATATATTTGGTTTTAAAGTCAGGCATTGGACTTTTATTGTGTCATATCCAATAGTGATGTTTTTGACCTTATTGTACTTTATGTTTTTTCAAATATATAAAATTATATCAATATAACATTTATATACTATTAAAATGAGGGTTTATAGTCTCGGTACTCAGAGTGACCTGCTGAGGTTTAGGTCTTTATGTGTCTCCTTTCTTTTGAGCCATTCCATATGGTCCATATTGTTTATTTCTAATGATTTTATAACAGGTATTGCAGGATAGTTCTTTCTGGTAAGGACACCCCTCCTCCCTCCTCCTTGCTCAGACATATAGCAGAGTTGACTGGCTTGTCGGGCTTGAAGAATTGTTTAATTTCAGGGCCCCGGCGTTTCCTGAGGTGAGGTCTGCATTGGCTGCTAATAGAGATCTAATTGATGGGCCGAGTCCCGTTTCCGTGCTCTCTCTCCCTTTATTGCGCCCCGGCGTCTGCTGTAAAATAGGTCTGTAATCAGATTCCGTCTATTCCTCCTGGAGCAGGATGAGAGCTCAGGGCTGCAGAGAGAGATGGGGTAAAAAAAAAAAAAAAAAAAAGAAGAAGAAGAAGAAAAAAAAGAAACAAAAAATCAAGTTAAGACTTGAGTAGAAATTCGACATACTGTTGAGGCGCGATGAGAAGGGGAAAGTGAGCTTTAACATAGAAATTCTTCTCTTTCTAGTTTGACTTTTCTTTAAATAAAACTATATTATTCTCACAGAAACTTCTAGTGTGGCTTTACTGAGTCTGCAGTTATCTTATCGGGTTTAATCTGCCAGAATATTCTTTTATTCCTTTGGGGATTTATAGTTCTGCTGCAATGCTTGTATACTGAACCCCTCATCTGAAATTCACACTTATAGGATTATTATAGATCTTTTATAAAAGGCTTTGTTATTGCTGCCACATGCCTACCATAATTATTATTTTAACATGGTTATATGTGCTTTTATGACTCAGACTCTCACTTCATGATCTAATCAAATTCCACACAGGCCAGTCTTGGTTAATACCAGTGTTGTCATGCGCCCAGAAGGTACAGAAGATGTCAATCAAATCAGACTTGGGACTGGCAGAAACAGAAACAGGAGTGATTCTCTCGTTTTTCTCTCCTTTGCTTCTCTCTCCATCTCCTATAGAGCTTCCTGGAAGGCTGTGATTGGCCGCCTGTCTGGGCAGTGATAGCGGCTCTGGAGCCGAGGATGATTGATGATGGCGAGGGCAAGGCCGAGCGCTGGCAGCATAAAGCCCCATAGACGCCTCAATAAAAAGCCTGGCTAGTGGAGAGCCTGGGCCCCGCTCAATAGGACCCCTCCGCCTCCGAGGACCCACGGCTAGAGGAGTGCATGGAGAGAGAGAGGGCGAGGAAGAGAGGGAGAGGAAGAGAGGGAGAAGGAGAGGTGCTCTGTTGTTGGATAATCCATTTAGCTATCGAGCCAGCAGCCGTCTGAGGCTGGATAAGTGCAGCGACGGATGTGTGCGGGGTGAAAATAGCATGGGTTGGCTGGTGGAGTGCTGGAGGGGGGATACAGAGATGAAGGATATGGAGAGAGGGAGTGAAAGAGAGGTAGAAATGGATCATCCAGTCTTAGGATGCACAATGGGAAAAAAAGGGGAGGCGGAAGAACAAAACTGGAGATGTGCAGGCTGCTTTTCACACACGCTAGAAATTATCACCAACCCAAAAAGCTGACCACAAGAAAGTTCCTACGAAGAACGATATGGCTGAAGCCTCTCTGCTGCTACTCTGGTGGCCATCATTCAGCCTGCAGATGCATAACTGTGGTGACCTTTGCTTCAGCAGATCAATGAGACCCTGCTAGGTTGGATTCCATCGGTGCCACGTCCACTGCTGTGGCCCCAGACTGCTGCCCTGTTGCAACCCCCAGCGCACAGCAGCTCTGAAAAGCACAATTAGGCAGCAATCTGCTCCTACCAAGCCAGCTTTCAGTGACTCCAGCGTGGCTACACGATGTCCTGCAGACCCTCCTGGCTGGAGTTGGCAGGATGAAGGTCTGAGGGAGTGGAGGGGCCAGACACTGATGGTCTGAAGATCGTCCTTTACTCTGCGGGGTGTGTAGAGATCAAGGATGAGAAAACATTATGCATCTGGCACAGTTTAAGACCCTGCATATGTTGCACTTAGATTTGATTTTCAAAGTCCTGGGCTGATTCAAACAGACTTAAAGGAGGACATATTAAAACAAGATGAATGAAGGTTCCCAAATGCTCTGAAAGTCTGAACTGTTGTTTTTTATATTACAGTTAAAATGAGCTAAAAAACATTGTGTGAATGTTGTAATCTCAAAAATACTTTGCACGTTCTTTCTTAGCAATGCCTTGTGTAATCCAGTCATGTTGATTTGCCTTTTAATGTTCTTAATGAGATTAAATCTACCAAATTTTCACAAGTAGTTGCTCTTTGTTCTTTTCATTTCTGCTCTTCCATGCACTGATTAAGGAAATATACAGTATGCAGAGGTATTCTGAGGAATAATGTAATTTTTAATTACAAATCAAAGAAAATCACATTTTTCGCCCTTCAATCCACTTCATGGCACCTTTCTGGGGTGGCTGATAGCACTACAAAACAGAGGGCCAAGCAGATATGACTTACTGCACAACTTCAATCATGAATTCAGCCAGAATGACACAATCAGTTAACATTATCTGCCACTAGTGCAAAATCTTTACAATAAACTACAACACATTTAGCTATAATGCCATTTTCTGGTGAGGACGGGCTGAGGAAAATAAAGCTGCAGGCTCAGCTTTTATTTCTGTGATTTTAGCTGTTCAACGCTGATCAGGTTTTTGCTCTAAAAGGCTCAAGTCAGCTGAAGTCCTCAGGCAGTCAAGACTCACAGCAAAGAGACTTAAATTACAAGCAACTGATCAAACAATCATAGCTTCTCAGGTTTGAGAATGATTGTTGAACATGTGTTGTCGTGTGTTGACATGAAAACTCAGAGAGTGGAGGCACAGACAAGATAAGACTATGCTACATATTTTAATTAGGACCAGAAGGGTATGAAAAATTGTAATCTGAAAGGTAAATATTAACTAAAGCTGTCAGACAAATGTAGAGGAGTAAAAAATATTCAGTTACAATTCACCACTGAGCTTCAACACTATACATCCAAAAATAAACCAAACATCTTAACTCGAGGTGACAACTACAAAGTCTCCACCGAGCTGATGAGCAGCAGGACGTTTCCATGAACTCCAGACCTGCAGTGAGAAAATCTAAACAAACCTCAGGAGGTGACAGAAAAGCTGAAAACACTCAACAGACTTCAGCGCAGAAACACAGACGCTGCCTTCTGCTTTTGGGACATATTGGCCGGTAAATTTCATCATGAATTAAAAAAACAAAAACTGACGGCAGCAACAGCTCGATGTCCCACCAACATACCTGTTCAGGTGCGTTCTGAAGCTGCGTGTCGTTCACTCTCATCCCTGCTCATATCTGACTTGTTATTAAGTTTCATGATTCTAATCAACGACTTCCACCATTTACTAATGAACCTAAAACTGCCTAACTAGCAACAAATTACACCTTATTGCTTTACAGCCAATTAAAGCCACACAAAATCTGTGTGAGCAGCTCAAAAGCAATAGGTTAATGAAAGCGTACCAGTCAAACGTGTCTTTATTGATTTGTGATTAGTGTGGGGGGGCTTATTCATGGGGTATCCATAACCTGATTCTGCCTTGGATTTTAATTGCCTAATTGGAGTGATTATTTAGCAATGGGAAACCATTCCACCTGTTCCTCCTCTGTGCTTCTGGAAGTGTCAACAGTGTTTGATAGTCACGTTGACACGTACAGTACTCTGAACCTTTAAGTAAAAGGGCTACAATGATGTAAAAATACTCCATTACAAGTAAAAGTACTGCATTCAAAATCGTGCTAAAACAAAGAGGTATCATCAGCAACATTTGTCTGCTGTGTGTGTGTGTAAATACAGAAATAACATTTTTTTTACAACCTATAATTTTTCTATAAGAATATTTTGAGCAATTATCACTAAACATTTGTACATTTAAAATTTATTTATTTATCATTCTTTCTTGTATTTTGGGTTCCTGACCGCTTTATATTTTGTTACATGGACAAAATTATAAATCAGGTTTATATCCGGGTTTGTAGAGCACAAAATTATACCATGCATGTATTCTATTAATACAATCTTATTTTTTTTTAAATAAAAAAATATACTCTAATCTTTGCTTTTTCTGTGAAATATTGGATAATTTTCACTCTTTGGGATCAAACAGCTATTTAAATCTGAAATATGACACAGCTTTTTAGTTAGCCATTAAAAGCCAAAAAGGCCTTTAATCACTGGCTTAATCTTTAACAGCGTATTGTATTTCATAATTGTATGTTGAAACATCTGAATCTGAAAAGTAACTAAATTACAGCAGTTAATTAAATGGGTAAAGCTTTATATCATGAAATCCACATCATAATAATTCACAGTTTAATGTGATGGTGTACCAGTGGAGTAGCCTCCATACTGATACACACATGTAAGTAGAAGGGAACAACATGTGAAGTTAAGTAAAGGTGGTAATAATGTGGGAATTCCACATATTCTTCCTCCTTGTCAAAACCTGATGCCTACATTACCCACAATGCCACCACTCCACTGCAGGCAGCTCAGTCTGATATTTGGGTGTGCGCTGCTAGCAGCGGCTAACGTAGCCTCGAGCGTCTCGAGCACAGATTGGAGGATTGGGCAGCAGAGGTTGGATGTTTTTCACCGTCAAACTTCTTCAGCTCCAACTGACATTTTTTATACACCAAATCTGGCTCAGCTCCCTCTGCAGCGACAAAACGCTTCATGCAGTTTTTTTACACAAATGCAGTTCCCCTTTAAAATTCTACCTGAGTACAGTATATAGTTACTTCCCACCACTTCCCCCCTGTTTCAAAAAATAAATAAAGTTAAAAATCAAGTAAAACTTTATTCATGTAACATTTACATGATATTTATCAAGATTTACTCGGCCAACAGGGATGTGATTCACGATTTCTCCTTTCTGACTGATGTGGAAAACGTGTTTATATGCAGCATGAACAAATCTAATACTGAGTGTGCTCTCAGGCTGGGCCATTATCCAGCAGTGACTTATTTCATATCGCGGCTGTTGTTGTGTGCATTGTTGGTGGGCAGAGGTTAACAAAAGGCCAAGACAAATCCAAGCCACCGGCGCTGGCCGCATGGGGGAAATGTTGGCAAGCGAGCCAGAGAATAATCATAGGCTAATCTGATTTCCAGCTCTGATAATGGAGGCCAGGCTAAATAAGAAAAATTCCAGGCAAATTTGTGCAAATTAAAAAAGATTCCTCCTGACATAATGGTATGGTGCAAGGCAGCCTCTAATGAGCAATAATCTGTCTAAGAGCTTCTCTCTCTCTCTCTTTCTCTGTGCTTTGGTTCCTCCCTCCATCTTCTATCTCATCCTGTCTCACCCCTCCACCTCCTCCCGCCCTCCCCCACTACTCCAGCCCTCATCAGCTCCTTCTCTTTTCCTGAGGAGGTGCATGTCACAGCTATGTGACACAGATATAACAGAGGTGTGTGACGAGTGTGCAGGATTACTTCAGACCAGTGAGAAGACTGATAGATTTAATGAAGGTGTATCACCAGGATCCCGCAAAAATCTCCAGATTACCAACAAAATGTTCATTATTGAACAGAAAATCTGAAAAATCTGTCTGTGCAGTGAGAAATGTTTTGTAAACGTATTTGAACAATTTTCCAGAACAAAGCGTAATTTTTCTTTTCTTCTTTCATTGTAGGAATGTGCTTTATTCTGTCTTGCTTTAAAATATCGACACTAATTTCTAAAAAAAAATTGAAAGATGTTGAATTGTAGGCCACTAGTAGACATAATCTCAAGGTGGAGGCAGATTTTTTTCATTTGTTTAAAGAAAACAGGACTTTTTCCATACAGTTGCCAGTTTATTAGGTACATCTGCCCTCGGTTTCTGCTGCCAAACACCTGATTGTCCTGAAAAGTAGAAGCTTATCTTTGAAAAAGTCAGAAGCTTGTTTAAAGGCACCCTGTGGAGTTTTTGACTAATTCTCTGGAGCAACGCTCTGAAGAATGGATCTACGTTTTGTTTGCATCATGCATGTACACGAGGTCGAGAGTAACATGACATACATTCCTGCCACTAGTTTAACGCTAATCCACCGTTCAACAATTGGTGGCGCTGAGGTGCAAAGAAGTGTAGCAACATGTCAATGAAAGCAAAGATGAAGACTGCTAGCTTGTCAACACAGATGTAATCAATGCAGGATTCAAAATGTTTGGCTCTGCAAATGTTTCATGAGGAAGGCGAAACATCCACTGTGTTTATTTTACCTCAAAGTTCCACAAGTGTTCAACAAGAAAACTTGACAGGGCACCTTTAACAACAACAACAACAACAATGACAACAATGACAACACTGCTCTGAAGGGATTTCCAGAATCCTCAAAGACTCTTATCACCATGTAATAACAATATTGTGCTGCTGTTTGCCAAATTATGTCTCTTTTTTATACTAATCCAAACAAAGATGGCAGCCAGACAAACAATGTGAAACAAAATGTGCAAAATACATATTAACAATTATATTAGTGCATATACTGACAGTTTCTCTTGATGATTGTTGCAGGACTGTTGTATTCAACTGTTTTAGTTTTAGCTCAGTGTATCCAATAAACTGGAAACTGAATGTAGGACTCAATAATAGGCTAAGCTTACTACTCAACATGGTAGTGATGCCTTGTCAAAAGCCCAGTAACTGTTTTGCAGTTGAGAAATAGACAACAAAGATCCCCTGTCTTCTCTTATGCATTAAATATTAAAATCATGCCACAAAACTTGAACTTTACCATGAATTAAATGGTCTTTTTTTAATGATACTTTGATCTTAACAGACCTTAAAGGTGTAGAAACACATTAACAATGTAGAGTGAACATGAAACACACCAAATGGCAATAACGTAGATTTTTTTTCTCATTACAGCAGTGATGCTCTACGCTGTAATATGTGTTATCATGGTAATATTCACACAGCAGCAGCAGCGGCAGCAGCAGCTGTAGGACAATTTTACCTCCATAGAAAAATAACACCCTCCTCCCCCCTCTCTCCCCCCTCTCTCTCCCCTCGGCCAGCAGCAGCAGCAGCTTGGCTCTGCGTTCCTGACAACTTCCATAAATTATTGGAGATTTTCATATTTCAAATTTCATCTGCATTCATGCGGAGCGGCCAGGGCCCCGTCGGAGGCTAGCGTCGGGGTGTCGGGTTGTGGAGGCAGCAGCCCCCTCGGTAGCAGCGCTGCCACCGGCTGCCTGGCTCGGTGGCCCCAGAGACCCTTGGCTAATTGAATTGCATCCCCTGATTAGATTATCCTTGCGGCAGCTTGCTGCCAATCTGAAGTATGGGTGCCTTCTATCCTACTTAACCCTTCTGCCCCCCACCCGCGGCTGCAGGCACACACACACACACACACACAACACACACACACAGCCAAGGCAGAGTGCCCAATATATTCAGGGGCCATCAAAGTTGGCCAGTTTTGTTATTTTTCTTTTGCATTGTCTTGCCTTGTAAAAGTGGCCATCTTTCACCGCCTGGCGCTCACCGCTGCTGGTGCTTCACCAAACTGCCGACCCTGGCAAACTGTGAGTGTCATTAGTTTGTTTTTCTGTTGGTTTTGCTTTTTCTCCACAGGTTCTGCTCAGAGATGGTGTGGCCGGCTCAGTGAGGGAGTGACTCAACAGTGACAGAGCTCGAGCCTCACCGACATACAGCTGCAGTCAGAGCAGGGATCAGTGCTCACAGCTGACAAGACACTTTATTCAGCGCTCACTTCCATCTCTCAAGAGCAAGTCTGTATTTATCCATCATAACTGAATTATCCTCTCACCTCATTTGTGACGGTTTGTGTTTCAACAGCACACTTTAATAGTTAAGTTAGTTACTATTTGGTGTATTTAATGCTTCTTTCAATCGTACTGTATACAGTATATTGTAACAACATATTGTAGTTTTTTTAGGTTACTCCTCTATATGATACATCTGTACTTTCTCTTGCTGCAGTGATACTTTAATTTCAATGTGTGGGCTTCTGTTAATGTTTGTTAACCAAGTTTTGTCACCGCAGCAGACAATTTTGACAAACATACGTACAGTTATATAAAACTTTTGTCTGCACATTTTGTGAGTACAATAAATATATAATCCTGTCTGTAATGTAATGTTGTCATGTCAGATCATTACACAAAACTGCCACACAATAAAGCCTATTGTAAACAAGCAGTGGTGGACATTTACTCACTTCACCTATTTGAGGCACTTGTACGACATTATTTCCAATTCATACATCTGTACTTTTACTGTATTTATGTAAAATTTAAATATACAATTGTAATTTAGTATTTTTTTGTAGTCCTACTTTTACTTATGAACAGCTAATATGTTGCACTTGCACTAAGCTAGCCTATTAATTATATTTAACAAATTTTTTGTCTGTAATGTTTTCTGATGCGGTAAAATGTCTGTTTACATGAATAATTCTCATAAAAACTGCCCTTTGCCCTAATGGCAACTGTAATGTACTGATACAACAGGTTGGTCAGTTTTTGTGTTTGTTCTTTAGAAAAATTAGACATCATCAACTGTGGTTCCAGGTGTTGATTCATATATCACCGCTACATATGACTCCAACTTACAGTCATTTTCATTATCAATTAATCTGATGATTATTTATCTTCATTATCACTTCAACGTGATTTGACGTATTAAGATTAACAGAAAGCCAAAAAGTCAAATATATTCTGTCTACTATCATAGAAAACCAAGAAAACCAAAGAACAAGATTTTTTTTCTTAAAAACGGACGATTAATAGATGATCAGATTATTTTCTGTCAGTGAATGACTCTAAAATACAAGGTGTGATGCTGCAGTTTAGTATTTTGGATAAACGAAACCAGCAAACATCATAAATGGACTCCGTCCTCATGACCCTGTGATGACTGCAAACAAGCCCCCCCCTCAGTCTCTGGCACTACCAGAGGCCATGTCATCTCATGCATTGCCACATTTCAGTTTTGGGCCGATGCATAACACAGATGAATATAAGTGTTCGCTGAGGAAAAGTCATGTTCTGATGTAATTATCATCTATTGCTTCATGTAATCGTATCAGATCTCTTTTGAACAATAATCTCATGGTGAACGTCTGGAACGGAGCCCTCCTCCCTGTTTATTGTTCTCCACTCCGGTAAAACACAATTGAATTGAGGACTCAGCTATTAGATTTTTTGCTCTGTAGAATAAACTGAAATCGCATTTTTGCTGGAAATTATCAATACATCTCGGAGAGCAAAAGTAAGAAGACAGAGAGCAAAAGTAGACCCTGGGTAGAGAGAGAGGGGGGATGAAATAGATGAAAGATGAGGAAGAGTTGATGGGAAGACTTTCGTCAACTGGAAAAGGGATTTATTGACATACTGGGGTCAGATGTGCTGTATATGCTACAGTTTGTAAATCACATCACAACTGCAAAATACTGCTCCTGTACAGAAGATACTTCATTGTGTGCCTGTTAAACCCGGTAACCACTGACTATATTGAAATGTGGCTCGTAAGCACTGCACAGTAAATAAAAACACTGTTGTCAAGAAAAAAAAGCAAAAAGGGCTTTTTGAGAGCATTGAAAATAAAGCCAATTTCCCCAGTGAGCACATATCAGAAAGTTACAAAATTTGATTTAGTAGCTCGTTTATTAGATAAATTATCAACTTTTAAACACAAGCACAAAAAGCAACAATACTGCAATCAGCAGCAGCTGACACTCTCCTCTGTCTTCACTCAGCTGTACACA
>JAPZEA010000026.1:25146502-25163509 GCA_029783685.1 Heniochus monoceros
TTACCAATCAACCTGTTTACCTGTGGAATGTTCCAAACAGGTGTTTTTGGAGCATTCCACAACTTTCCCAGTCTTTTCTTGCTCCTGTCCCAACTTGTTTGAAACGTGTTGCTGCATCAGATTCAGAATAAGCAGATATTTACAACAATCTATGAAGCTGATGTGGTCAGACAGTAAATATACTGTTTTAGAACTGTTCAATGGAGTATGTGTAAAAAAAAGAGTAAATTATCACATTCTTTTTTATTTATGTTTTACACAGCAAATAACTTTTTTCTGGAATCAGAGTTGTAGTAGCTATAGTATTTCTACAGTATTTATAAGCTACGGTACTACAACTACTACTACTCTATATTTTCCGTTGAATAATAAGCATGAAGAATAAACTTGTGTAGCAGGTGAAGCATTTCGGTGGAATTGACATGAGGTCCTTATTGATTTATAATGAAAATTCTGGATATATTCACATATTAGAAACAGCTCAGCTTGAGATCACTTTCTCCAGGAGTAATAAAGACTCTCCACTGTTTCTTTATCTTGAGGGAAAAAGCATTTTAGATTCTAGTCAGAAAAAAAATGGAGGACATTGTATCTCTGTGTGAACTGATAATGATGCGTAAATAATTTGAGACCATAAAAATATGCCTTTGCATGCTGACCATGCAGATGATGCAAATATATGGACAAATATACACCTTTGAAGCATCCAGCTCTGGAAGTGCCACAGTCTTTGATCTGATTTTTGTTTTCTTTTCATCCCAACACATTACTTTGCTTTGCCTCTCATTGTCATCAATTTATGTAGCCAATTAGGCCAGGAAGGGGAGAGCACATACATATATATACCCCTCTAACATCCGACCCTGATGAATGCATCATGTAGCAAGCAGGGAGGGAAGGGATATGTAAAATTAATACTGCAGGATTCTAAACTTGACACATCTGTAAATATAGTTTCATCTAGAATGTATAATGCATACAGCTTGGATGGAAACACATCAAACATCACAAACACTACAAAATCTGGCACCATTATTTTTCTAATATTCTATGACAAATGTAAACTATGTCATGTTGAGTGGGAGTTCTGTGGTTGAGCTTTTATGTGAATTATTATTCTGAGAGCCCCAAGAAGTCATTGCTTCTGACAGCAGAAATATTAACAGCAAGTGGTGTGGAAGTCGCAAATTATGAATAAAACATAACGTGTCATGTCTGACAATTCCATCACTGCTAATAAAACCACGAGCATGCTGGGCTTTTGCCAATCATCACACTTACAGCATTAATTGAAATGGCAACATGATTAAAAATCCAATTAATCATGCAGCCTTAATGGACAGAAAAATGTAAAAACTGTGGATTGACCTTCAAAATGGAATTTGTTCTTTGCTCAAACATTAAAAAGAAATCTAAAAATCTATATATAAACATAAAATATACATTGTCCTTTCAAATTAATTAGAGAGGTACATTGTTTGTGCCCCGAGACAAACCTGCAAGCATTAATTTGAGGTTGAATGGTTTGTGACCGACCAGCCAATTTAATTATGAATAGTCATTTAGGGATTATGCCATTACTGGCAGTTACTGTATGTAATTTGATGGGGGTGATTGCAAAAGAGCTAAAGGATAAATACTGAGAGTCATTTGAGCAAATCCTGGAAATAACCACAAAAAAGAAGTTGCTTTCGCATATAAAATCTAACATTTCTAAGTCAAAACAACCCCTGTTTCATGATAATTGCTGCACATAATTTAATTTCCCTCATCAAAATCAAGTTTAGTACGATTTAAAACTGCACGCATCTCCCAAGGAACACGTGTCCCATTCAAAAACAAACAACAGAACAGCTTTCGATCCCTAAAAGCAAGAACACAGGCACTGTGTCGATGCATTTGATCGATCACCAGAGATGTTGGAATAAGTCTAATCCCATCTTCTCCCCTGACACTGACCTCTGGGGCCTGTCATGATCCTGTTTCCAGGATGATCCTGACTCCTGGGCCACTGACATACAAACCATTTGAGCTCAGCACACATCCCTGCAGGAAAAACTCATCCGGACACATTCAGCTACAATAGTGTCACGCTCGGGTTGGCTCTGTGAGCACTGTCATGGCCTTTTGAGCACGAAGAGGGGTTTTGGGTGGCAAGGGCTATGAAATAACGTGGAGGGGGAGGGTACGGGGGGTGTAAAAATACCCTGCTTTATGTTGACTGTCTTTCTTTCACTCTAGCATGAACCAGTGTGCTGAATGCGATAAGCAGCTGCGATCAACAATAATACTAATCAGAACTACAATGAAGAGGGATGATATTTGTCATCGCTTTACGGATCTTGACACCGATTTGCGTGCCTCCTTGCTCGGTGATTGCTCCATTGTCTTCCTCTCCCTGCAGATAGCCGATGAAGTCTGCAGTCGAACCTGGAGGCTAAATCGTTGTGCATGTCTGCTGAACTCGAGAATCATCCCTTTTATGTCAAAAAAAGCCGACCGCCCCCTTTTCCAGCAGACACTTCAGAAAAGCAAATAATCGGGTCCAGGAATAGCAGCTGTATTGTTGCGTCCCCACGTTTCTCATAAGGGCCCTCCACTCCTCCCGCCCTCCTTCCCGAGTTTCAATCCAAACCTGAATGAAGCCCAAACAAAGAGGAGCTGTCAGTGGTCTGCTAGACGTGGTGGATTAAGCAGAGAAATGAAGACCTGTCGTAGACTTCAGCCAAATAGACTCCCTGTATCTAAGCGGCCGTGGCAAGGAGCCACATTTCTTTCATGACGGCCTTTTAATGAGCTCTAATTAAATATCTGTGGGCTCAGCAATTGTCCATGGGTAAGCAGTGGATCGCTGGCCACCTAAGACCAGAATAACAAGAAACTGAAGAGATAAACTCTCAGGGGATAACCTGCCATAGCCACCCTGTCTTTCACTTGTATGTTATAAACCACTGGTGTGCTGGAAAATAGAAACAAGTGCCTCCATATTATGATCATAAAGCAAACACCTCAAAGAGACCAGTCTTCAGCCGCTCTGCTCTGTGAGACTCTAATGCTCCCTAATGCTCACTAAACTGAAGACGAACACAAACACAGGATAAGTTCACAAGAAAAACACAAATGTCTTTTTATGTCTTCACTGAATTGTCTTGTTGTGGATATGTGCTATAAAAAAAAAAATGGCCTTGCCAAATCACATGGTGACTCATCCAGCAGCTGTTGAGTCATTTCACTCCGAACCACAAATATCAACATATCTGTGACGTGAGATTACGGCTGTTTCCTCATTGTTTATTTGTCTTTTGAACATCGTTTTACTTCAAACCAAGCCAACCGTTATACTAGCTTTCTGAGGATAATGTGTTGCTAATACAACATTCCAATAAGTGTTCATTTACTGTTGGTTTACTTATCTGTTTTGCTCATTTTACTTTTTAGAGGCTGTTCACCAAGCATTTTTCCCCATCAGAAAACACCAGGAACTCTTCTAAAAATGGCCACCTGGGAGCGCTCGAGAGCGTCCAACGTCTTTTCAGCTGAGACTTTTTGGTTGCTTTGATAAATCTGCAGAAGTAACAGTTAAGTTATGTGTTGCAAGTACCTAATTTTGCAGTAAGATTGCAGTTTGTGTTATAAACATATATTGAATGTAAAAATGTCAGTATAAGGTAGAGTACTTGTTGGTGCCATTGCTCTGGATGAAGAGCAGGCTGAAGCATGCAGGATGAGAGGACGGATGTCGGTGAGTACCATCGTTTGGTTCAAGAGCTGAAGTTGGAAGGAGCTCGGGTCAACAGGTATTGCTTACTGTCATATGAGAAGCACACAGTTTGAAGTGTTGCTCTATTTGTCCCGCCCCTCCTCTACTGTGATTGGACGGCTGGGTAGAAAGTGACATTTTTCAACTCTCTGCGACCAGAAAAAAACCAAAAAAAAAACAAACGTCCAGCATTCAGTGCAGATTGAACACTCAGCACCTCGACATGCTACTGGCGTTTGTTGTTCTGTAAATACGTGTCGCTCCCATTACAAACAATTAAAAAAACATGCTTGGCCTCTTACTCTGTTCTCTGTGTATGTTCACCAGATAACTGAAGATCTGAAATCTGGTCTGAACTTTTGTGAATCCAGTTTCCTCATCATTATAAAGCTTTTTCATTTCATAGTGTCTACTTTTACTTGAGTCCTATTTTGAATGGAGGACTTTTACATTTATTTGTACATTGTAATCATTGCTTTACGTAGGTAAAATATTTGAGTACTTCTTCCATCACTGGTGTTAAACCACCAGGTAACACTGTTCCTGCAAATGAAAAGTTTGATAGATGAAGCTGATGGTGTTGTGTCACCTCTCAGACTCAATTTAGTTTAGTGTTAGCACCTAAATTAAAGCATGAAACTGGAAACTAGTGTGTTTAACCATGCGTGATGTCTCTCCTAAACTAATTTTGCGCATGGTACCATTGGACGGATCAAGATGTCCATCATGTACCCAGAGAATAACAGGAAAACAAAACCCAGCCGTAATGTCTTTTTCTGCTCTTTCTCTGCAGCCGTGAAACTCTTCCTCCCACTGAATATTGTGGGAGGAAGAGTTTCTGCATTACAGTAAAAGTGAAGGCCATGACAAAGCTTCGCTCTGGAGCTTCCGATTCATCATTTTGTGTCACATTCCTGTGCACGATCCGTGTGAACACCTTCCAGCAACTGCGATTCCTTCCGCCTGGCTGTGTTTTATTCATGGGTGCCTCTCTCTGCACCATTAAGCAGCAGAGGTACCTCCGCTACGGGAGGATGCGTAACGTGTGGTTCAATTAGAAAGGAGGTGATCAGGTACTATCTCTAGTGTTTCAAACTGCTGGTCTATGATAGTATGCTTACTTTTATTCAGATCTCATAAGAGTTAATAGTACTATCAGTTACAAGACATGTCTCTGTGGTAATGTGTTTCTTACCAATTCAAGACCAATAGACAACCAGAGTTCACATAAAACACCTGCAGAACACAAACCAAGACAATCATAAAGACTAAACAACAAGGACAAGCTTTATAGTTAACAGCCAAACTTGAATGGCGCAGATAACGTTGGTGAAGATACAAGAAAACAAGCAACAACCACTTATTTTCAGTCCTACATGGCAGTTTATGGCCTTGGATGGTAGCTATCTACCTTAAAATAAGCTATTATGGCAAGAATAACCATGTTAGCCTCAGGATTTGTCCTTAATGCTTAGTGGCCACTTGTGGGAAGTGTTTCTATGCACTGTCACATTTTCCGTTTGTTTATGGCGTATCATTAATTAATCATTCTGTCCATGCCCAGATATTAACGGAGGATGAGGCAAACATCTGTCGTCATGGGGAAAAGAAACAAAAAAGGGACACTCAGAAGAAATGGGATCAAACTGTTTAATTACTTGACAAACAATACATACATTTAGCTATGATGGATGTGGATGATAAAGGAGCTCTCCACTTTGAACTATCAGTCAGTTTGCCATCATGAAGACCAGTCAGTGCCTAGTGTGTAAAAATAAGTTGTATGATGTTTTCTGAAGCTCTGGAGGCAATTTTCTAAAGTCTTGGCAAATTACTCAAGTTGTCATCATACAGTATGTGTATCTCTACTTGGGAGTGAAGACTGCAACTTAATTGAAAAGCCTGCATTATAAACTTGGTGTGTCACAGTGTAGAATCCAGTTATTGGTCCTCAGGATGTGTCGGTCTCTGATGCATTCAGTCTGACCATTCATTTAAAAACCTGTCTCCTGCAACCTTTCAGGAAAGCACAAAACTGAATCACAGGAGGACTATTTTTAGATAATTTTCTCGTCACGGTTTTTCATTTCACCTGCTGCTGAATGGCAGCCAGAAATGATCTTTGTTAAACTGTACCTGCAAAGTATTTTTGTCCTTTGTGAAGAGCGCATTGCATTCTCCTTCTATTATATCTTTACTTTTCCACAGAGCTGCAATCTAAAACTACTTATCCATACAAGTTCTCCTGGTCCGGCGAATGAGATTATGTCTGCTTGAGCAGCTGAGAAATGTTCTTAATTCTGAATCTCACCAAATAAGCATTTGGCTAAGATGCTGCAGCTACTGACTGCTGCCTTTTCCCATGAATCTCTCTCCAACTGGAGTTATATTCCTGTTAATGTTTTGTTATGCATTTAAATCGAATTGTTTATGGAATGTTTTGATTCCTTCTGCTTGTATGTGGAGGAGGGAGAGAGAAGAGGCTAAAACAGAACACAGCGAGCGAAAAGGAGAAGAGGGATACAAGAGCGAGACACAAAGAGAAAAATACGCCTGCACAACTTGTCTGAACTGAAGATCGGTCTCATGACTTAAACATTCTGGGGGATAAAATATGCCCACACTGCAGGGATTCTTTTCCCAGTAAAACTTGCAGCTTCAGCAGTGTTAAAGGCATGCATCAATGGAGTATTGTATCAGTGTTTTGTGATCATATTGTGCTGCCTCATGGTTGGTGGAGCCGCACTCATCACGCTGTGGAATTATGGAAAACATTGTAAAACAATATCTTTGCTTCCCAGAAAGAGCATAGTAATGGGATATAATTAACTTCTGTACACAAGACACCACAACATGCCGTGCAAAGAAAAACCAAAGCAGCTAACTCCTCTACAGGAAGAGAATGGCATCTCCTACTATAAAACCTGTGACTAATGCAGGTCAATCCCTTGCTGAATGTCATATACGCTGCTTATTTCCTATCGCTCTCTGCTGTCAACAACCACATCAAGTATGGCACATACACTGATGTAATGGTATGCAGTGACGTACCGTAGCACACACTGTGTCATTGTTTACCCTTCAGGAAAATACTCCAGATACACTGAAATGTCCTCCTTTATTTTATATCCAAATATCTGGGACCAAAAACAGAAAGTACAGATGGGTGATGAATTAAAGTAAAATACTTGTGTCTTATTACGTGTCAGTGTCAGAGCTCCTTGGCATTTATCCTGGGATTTACAGACTCAGAGCCTGTGGAACTCTGCTGGAGGGATGAACTCACCTCTTCAAAAAGATATTCCCTCATTTGGTGTTTGGATGATGGTGATGGAGAGCGCTGTCTAAAAATATAGTCACATACTTGTGTCCTGCAAATATCAGCCACATCTCCCATTAACCTCCGTTGAAGCCTGCACTGAGGATGAATTTAAGTCAGAGTTTACCTTTGCTCAATGCAACAGGAACACTGATGGACTGAAAATGGTGAAGTTATTATTCTAGCATGCAGGCCTCAGTGTTCCTTCCTTACTGACATTGTAATCATGAAATCACATCCTTTGTCTGGGCTGCACACAAGGTAGTTTTGTGTGATTGTTCTGGCTAATCTGTCTTTTGGATTGAGATTTGGTGCAAAGATCATAACATATGATTCACATCATTTTCATACACATGGAGCCATTCAGCGACCCCTAGTTGTTGCTGCCAGAGACTACCTGCAACATTTTAC
Source organism: Heniochus monoceros (assembly GCA_029783685.1). NCBI lineage: Eukaryota > Metazoa > Chordata > Actinopteri > Chaetodontiformes > Chaetodontidae > Heniochus > Heniochus monoceros. The sequence goes on from JAPZEA010000026.1 coordinate 25,153,993, forward strand.
GTTACACCGAGCAGCAGGGTACTTGGATGGTACAGCGACATGGCACCACTGACACAATCTATTTGTGCTTCTGGGCATTAGAAAAATCAGCTTGTGTTACTTATGTCAAGGTTAAATTCATTTCTCAACTTCCAGCCATTTGTCCAAACGAGCAGCTAATGTCAATAGTAAAATCAATACTGCACTGTGACAGTAAGGCTGGTCACAACAAACAATAAGGCCCTTTTAAGTTAACCATGCAAACAACATCATTATGACTTCATGCTCAGCAAACCCCTTCATCTCCCTCGTCATGGGTGTAGAGGACACCAATAAGTTCAAAGAGATTTCTCACTCAGGAGTTTTCCTCATGAGGCCTTGCCCTGACTGGCCACGAATTGTCACATTTACTTATTGTATATGAGTGAGATGGGAGGCTGTGCTGTATCTATAACAAGACTGGGGAAGTAAGTCAGAGGGCCCATTGCTGCTGTTGCTAACACTCGACAAAGCTGGAATGCAGTGAAGGTCAGATTCCATTAGAGAAGTGTTATACAACCCGGGGTGGGTGGGAGGGCACAGAGGCGGGCTTTCACTCGCTTGCCTTGCTGACTTCAGAAGCACCACAAATTCCTTGAGGGTATTTATCTGTAGCCAGGTGATTTTCAGGCCTGACCATCCTCAGATTGAGCCACGAGGGCAAGGGAAGGCAAGGTAGGAAAGGGAAAGGAAAGAAGAGGGGGATGTAGGAAAGAAAAGGAAAAAGTTTATCTGCACTCAGGTGATCCTCAGTTTAAACAATTACTCTGCAGAAAGGAAAGGCTCATGTTTACTGTATTTGTATCCAGGTGATTTACAGGTGGGGCCGAAAGGAAAGGAAAGGAAAGGAAAGGAAAGGAAAGGAAAGTGTGTATCTGCACTCAGGTGATTTTTGATTTGAACAACTGGGGGAAGGAAAGAAAATATCCAGGTGATTTACAGGCTTGGCAGCATCCTCAGCAGGGGAGGAGGAAAGGAATGAAAGGCAAGGCAAGAACTGAGAAGAAAGCAATAAGGAAAGGTTGGTTATCTGTATCCAGGTGATTTATAGGTTTTGCTGTCATCAGACTTAATCAGGAAGGGAAGGCAATTAAAATTTCCATTGTCAGTTTTTCCAGCCTCAGGTTGAGCCACGACGGGAAGGAGAGGAAAGGAAAAGAAAGGAGAGGAAAGGAGAGGAGAGGAAAGGTCAGTCTTTATCCAGGGGATTTCCAGGTTTAGCCATCTTCAGATTGAGCTGGAAAGCTCAGGGAAGGAGGGGGATAGAGGAAAGGAAGGAGAAGAAAGAAAATGAAACGAAAGGAAAGGAGGATTGTAGGAGAGGAAAGAAAATCTGTACCCAGGTCATATACATGCTTGAAAATTCTCAGGAGGAGAGGAAGTAAAGGAGATAGCTGGAAAGGGAAAGAAAGGAAGGAGGAAGAGAGGAACAGAGGAGAGGAAATGCTATAGTGTTTAGTGTTCTGAGGATCCTCAGACTGAGTTAAAAAGGAAAGGAAGCAAAAGCAGAGAGAATGAAAGAGAAAAATGTGGAGGAAGGAAAGTGTTTATCTGCATTGAGGTAGGAAAGAGGGGAGGGAGAGAGGAATGGAGCAAAATAAAAAGGTTAGGGTTTAGTGCATACAGGTGAGACCATCCTCATACGGAGCCAAGAAAGGAAAGGAAAGGAAAGGAAAGGAAAGGAAAGGAAAGGAAAGGAAAGGAAAGGAAAGGAAGGGGAATGAAAGGAAAGGAAACAAAAGGAGAGGGAAAGAAAAGGAAAGGAAAGGAAAGGAAAGGAAAGGAAAGGAAAGGAAAGAAAGGGTTTATCTACACCATGTGATCCTTGATTTGAACAAGGTGGAGAAGGAAAGGATAGGAGGGAGGGAGAGAGGAATGAAGTACAAGAAAAAAGTTAGTGTTTAGTGTGTACAGTTGTTTACAGGTGAGACCATCCTCAGAATGAGCCGAGAAGGAAAGACAAGGAAAAAAAAGGAAAAGAAAGATAAGGTAATGTAATGAAAGGAAAGGAAAGGAAAGGAAAGGAAAGGAAAGGAAAGGAAAGGAGACAAAATGAAAAGGAATGAGAGAAAGCTTTACTACACCATCTACACCTTGTTTGAATAAGGTGGAGAAGGCAAGGAAAGGAAAGGAAAATATAAGGAAAGGAAAGGAAAATGTAAGGAAAGGAAAGGTCAGTCTCAGGTTGAATTGAGCTAAGAAGGAAAGGAAAGGGAATGAGCATCACAGCAGTGTATGCCCAATAAACCTGGATGTCTTTTAACTCAATCATGCCCCATCAACCCAACCCCCCACACAATAACACACACCCTCTCCATTTCTCACACATACAGACAACACACACTCACACTGTCACACTCTATATCGCACATCTCTGCTGTCCTTGTAACAGAGGATACAATGCTATCTCAGATGGCTAATCCACAGCAGCATGGGGATACTGGAAGGCTCATGACACAAATTGAACATTTCAACATGGTGTGCAGGAGTGCAACGACCAGACTTAGCCTATCAGAAATCTAAATGACGCGTCCTTTGTGCCAATTCCGGTGTACATTCAGGAAATGGAACACGGGATTGTGGGAGACATCTATTTCATGTTCTAAACCCTTCAATAAAACTCTCACTTCTTTTACCCCCCCACCACCACCACCACCACCTCTGTGATAACAAAGGAGGGTCTCTGTTTGTGGAGCTGACTGTGCCTTCAGTTTGATGCATTGAGACATTAGCATTTAGATAACCCCTCTGAATATAGGACGTGAGGGAATTGAAAACAGGAGCCGAAAAAATACTGTGAATAATCAGAAGTTACATTTTGAATTAACATAAGTTTGTGTTTAAAATAAGGAGAAAAACAGCAGCAACAACTGAAACATCTGGTTTGGTTTGCTCACGTGGTGTTTCCCTTTCAGAGTGGAGATACAAAACAAAACCGCAAGGGAGTAAAGAAATCTTATGATGCCTGTGGCTAAACTGATGCAGCGAGTTCACTTTCACTTTAATGAAGTCATTTTGCCTTTACAAACTCACACTGAATATATCTGCAAACTGTCATTTCATTTAAGTTTCCCACAAGTTTCCACTCCTGGCAGAAAAAGGGTTTGCTAAACATTTTTGTGATCTCAAATCTATAGTTCAACATTTTGGGCAAAATGCTTCAATTTTATGTTGTGACAACTCTGTGGTTAAGGTCTGCTCAGGTTTGGGCACAACAAACACTTGGCTAAGGTTAGGAAAAGATCATGTTTTGGCTTAAAATTCCTGGTTTCGCTGCCACAAACACAGCTGAAAAATGTCCCGAGTTCTCCTTAATAATACCCAGTTTTGGTGCCATAAACGCAGCTCGGACAGTGATGCTGCTGGGCAGAAAACTCAGCTCATAATCACGTACTGTTAATCTGATCATCACTTTGACCTAATGCAGGAATGTTGATAGCCTATGATATGCATGAAATGTACAAATTTAACATATCTGTGGTTTGCAGAAACGTATAATGGCAACATTTTCAACCCAACCCTAAATGACTGAATTAGTCGTATGTAGGTTCATGGGTTAAAATAACTACTTATTGTTACATATGTGATGTACCATAAGTACGTTATGTAACTTAAAATAGGTAAACATTGAATTTTGGTTTGACCAATCCATCCACCCCATCTTCCTCTATATATAATGACACCTAACTTCCTCCGTTGCTTCCTCCTTGACCTATATGGTCATTTTTCTGGTGAGGACGCACTCAGTTCTTATTCTGGGCTGGAAATAGATGAGAAGATGATGCCACTTTGTGGTTTGCACGTTAAATATGAAGCTACCACCAGGAAGCAACTGGCCTCTCATAGAACAAAGACTGTAAGCAGGAGAAAAAAGCTAGCCTAGCTCTGTCCAAGATTTAAAAAAACAAAAAACACATGTCTAAAATTCACTAATTAGAACATTATTTATCTTTAATTTAATCCATACAAAAACTAGCAAAGCTAACCAGCTGCTGCCTGTTTAAAGGGCAGGTATGATAGCGGTATCAATCGTCTTATTTAAGTCTCAGCTAGAAAATCAGTGAGCACGTTCTCCAAAATGTTGAGCTGTTCCTGTAACGTCAGGCAGAGATTGTGCTTTCGACTAAACTTTGAAGCATGCGTATCCTGTCGCATGCTTCAAGCCTGTGTTGACTATTAAACCAAAACCAAAGATTTCCCCAAACCTTAACCAAGTGCTGTAATTGTCCTAACAACATGAGGAATGCAGGACAAAAGCTTGGCTCTCGACCAAAACATCCACTTTCCCTCCTCCCTGTGACTTCTGGGCAGTACAATAATGTCAAATGAGCTACTGAAAACTGCCAGTGAGTGAAATCCCAACAGCAATTTACATTTCCTACAAAACATTTTTGGCAAAGCAAGTAAGAAGGAAAGGAAAGGAGGAAAGTTTTTTGCAGGCCATAGAAATGGTTTTTAAAGGGATTTTTAGAAATAAAGTACAGGTGTAGGATTTCAGATCAGCCACTGAATACCACATAACTTGTAAAACACTACAGTAATAGACAATAGTGATTAAAAATGATTCCAGACTTGGGTCTCCATTTGACAGCTCATATTGTACCTGGCAATTTTTTTCCCTTAGTCCCATTTCCCTCCGTAGCTGTTAGCTTTGCCCAAATCAAATCGGTCATTTAAAGTAATCGACTCCAAAAAAAAGAAATAAGAAACCATAAGCCATCATACCAAAATGACAATTTTGTCCAGTAAAAACCATCATTGATAAGCACCAAAATGTCTGTCAGACTGGTTAACATGCAAACCAACTGTGCGCAGTGATCTCACTGACCTGTGAGTTCTGCCCTGATTCGTCACTCATGATTCTTCCCCTGTGCTCGTGTATTATTTTCACATCCAGGCTTTTTATTTGATTTGAGTCGCCAGTCAGAGTGTGATGAAAATGCCTGGCACCTCACTGAGATCGATCTGAGCTTCATGCTGAGAGAGACATGGCCGAAATTCTCTTAAAGGGGCATTCTACCGCTGCTGGCTTTTGGATGTTATTCGGCAAAAGCATACTTCCTCCAGTGAGTTCCCAAAGGCTTTGTTTTTACTTTTAAATGGAAATAACAAAAGATGGCAAAACCCTAGAGTGTTGCTTAATTAAACTGAAGCAAATTTTGGTGGAATTACATTTTCTTTCCGAAAACAAAATTCCCATTTCATCCGACCTGCAGAGAGTTGGTGCTGCGGGGAGACCTTCAGGCAATCAGTATTCCAGTCACCTGCTGCACAACATAAAGAGCATGCTAGCTAGCTGTGGACAAAGACACCCCAACACACAGCCCACCAATGCATATGGAGCCATATACACACACACACACATACACACACATAAACACAATCAACCACACACATGCTTTCAAAAAGCTTCATTGAAATAAATTGCAGCCTCTCCAGCAAGCTGCACCTACAGCAGTTTCTTGGCTTCGGCAGCCGGCAGGGAGGGAGAGCAGAGAGCCAGCAACAGATGATTAAAGCCTGACAAAAGGTTAGGAGACGTGACAACATGGCTGCAAGTCAATCAGCGGGGCGCAATATGAGCACCTTGCCCAGATTCCAGGTAATGGAGAAGAAGAATGGAATTAGAAAGGCAAAACATAGCTTGGAGAGCAAGAGAGGGAGGAGGAGGCTGAAATGATGGGTTTGGCAGAGGGGTAGTGGACATGGGAGGGGGAGTGAAAGAGCAGAAAGAGAGTTAAAGGCAGAAAAAGAGGGAAGAGATATCCAGTGGATAAAAAAAAGTGATGGAGAATCAAGGTAAGAGGACAGCGAAAAGACTGCTGCGAGGGCTAGACACGGTAAAAACCCAAGGCTGGTTATAATTGAGGAGGTAAAGAGTGAGGAAAGTGCACTTAAGTGAGCTGAAATAGTCATTCCGTCTACAAATATATATTCTTGGGTAGGCTGGCGATACATATTTAATCATACAGATAAGGGAACACGGCTCGTGTGCTGACTCACTGAAGTTCAAACATTTTGGGCTGCTGTCATCCTTGCATTAAAATTCAGGCTATAGTTGTTAAATAAGACAAGAGCAATAACACAAACAAAACACTCTCCTCACGCTGTACTCCTGCCAAGAATACAAAGACATAAATTAGCTCCAGCGAGCGGTTGTAAGGTTACTAGACATTTCAGCTGTGCTATAGAAAAAGGAAAGAAATAGAAAAGTGCAGTAACTGAGAGAAAACAAAGGGACAACTAAGAGTGTAAAAAGCGCTGACAGGCTCTATTGCCGGAGTAGAGGTTGTGAAGGGGGTATAACAGAAAGAGAAGGAGCGAAGGAGCGAGCGAGGGAGAGGGAAGGGAGAGATAGCGGGGAGCGTGTGATAAAGGGGGAGGAAAGAAAACACAAGCCCAGCTCCCATAGGAGGAATGCACAATAGTGCAATAAGCCGGTGATATAATGGTCTTTTTTGCTGCATCAAGCCCGTTCTCTTCATCTTTGGCAACCCTCATCAAATCAGCACTGCGCTACCTCAGGTGGTGCTTTAATTACTGACAGGGCCGAAAAGCAGAGAAAACGCGCTCCTGCCAATTCCACCACACACAGAACGAGACACATGCCTCGTGGACATAGCGGTGAAATGATTAGTCAATCAATCGATGGACAGAAACTGACAATAATTGCCATTATTTATTAATTATTCTAAAAGTTATTTGCAAAATTAAAAAAAAAGCCAAACACTCCCTGATTGCAGCGTTGGGGTTTTCTTTCTTTCAGGTTTGTCAGGCAAAACACTCAGTGTAATCTCTGTATGTTCTTCTGGGTTGTTCACCATCAATCATGATTATCATTTTTAACCATATGCGAGAAATTGACAGATTAATCGATAATGATCGATAATTCTACAGATATGAAAAACACAACGGGCTCACTTCTGTCTTCAGGGGCTGCAAATGATGGCACATTAGCATCCTCTGATTATTGAACAGTTATTCATTTTAATGATCCTCATGACGGAACCTTTTTACTGCACTTCTCACGTTGTATGTCAAACCCTGTGGATTAAAAATCAAACAGATGCATTTAACTTTATTTGCTCATATCGCTCCAGAACAGTCCGGTCTAACAGTCGGAATTATTGGTTCTTATATCCACTCATGCACACACATACATATTGAAGCCACGTTTAAAAAATACTGAATAAAAACCCACTATATCCTCTCTGTGAGTCTGTGCGTACATGTTCGTAATTGTGTGTGTCTTTCTGGATGCAGTTATGTTGTTGTGGCTGCCATTAGACTGTTATGGGACTGAGAGTGGTCCCAGGCGGATGCACGTCTGCAAGGCAAACCATCGGTGACATCCTAAGCACGGCTAACGTGGTTACGGCTGCGGCGACACAGACGAAGAGCCTTCCCAGGACACTCGGCGAGCCGCGGCAGCGCACCGCCACAGACGTGGGGGGGGGGGGGGGCAAATGAGATAGCGCCGGGGCCAAATCTAATCAGGGGACGGGGACGCGGCGCAAGAGGCAGGGAGAACGGCACGGCGAGGAAATGGAAGGGACGGAAAGGGGTGGGGGGTTGTTTGGAGGAGGTAAACAGAGAGAGAGGGAGGCAGGGGGGAAACGAGGGAAGTGAGAAAGAGAGATATTGAGTGGGTGACAGAAATATACTGAGTGTTGAACTGCACGGGAGAGTGTGAGGCAGAGCAGGAAGGAGAGAATAAGGCAGTGCAGGAGGAAGGGCTGTATGCACATGTGTGGGAAAGCAGGCTGAATTGTTTGCGTACCCCCCTCCCTACTGGTAAATGGGAAACACAGCCTGCGCCATGCCCCCCACCACCCCATCGCACCCTCCTCCTCGACCATTCAGAGCCACTTGTGCAGCCTTTTCTCAGCCAGTGCAACACAATAGCAAGCTGATGAACCTGGGGCTAACATGCCCTTTGAGCTCAGTAAAGGCAGGACGCATGGAGAGCCCTTAATGATATCAGGCCTGCGCAGCAAGAACGCCACTCGCTAACTCCTTCACTTCCTCCCTCCCTACGCCTCCTCCCTCCAACCTTTTCCAGCCCTGTATAGGAAAAGGACGAAGCATCCTAGTTAAGCTCCAGAAGAACGAAAAAAAAACCCGTTAACATCGCAAGATCTGACAGATAGCGAGCATATGTATTGGCACATCATCTCCCTGCAAGAGCTTGAAATTAAATTGAAGCGTTTTGTTTTTAAACGAAATGCTGCATCCAGTGATGGTGCCACTCCTGATAGGTAGATTGGATGGGGAGATTAGATAAAAAAAAAAAAAAGGGATGATTTTGGCCGCCTGATGTCCTTCACTTCCTGTCTTCATGTTCAGACACGTGTGGTGAGAAGATATCAGCACACACTTTCGACGCTCGCCGGCATTAGTGCTGCCAAAAAAAAAAGAAAAAAAAAGAAAAGGAAAGAAGAAAACAATATGCAAATCCCAAGGTTTCCTGACATATTAAAGATGCAAAAACAGATAGGGGTATGTTGTTGGGTTGGCATTTCTGTGTTGTGCTACTAGAACTGTGTACTTGAGGAAAACTACAAGGAAGGATTGACTGAATTATTGAATATATGCGATAAGGAAAGGTTAAAGAACACAACAAATGAGTATGTAGACTGGAGAACCCCCGGACTTTTTTCCTTGTAAACAGTAACCTCTGAACTTTGATAGTTAGATTCTGCAGCCAATTAAAGTCGGGCTTCTATTAACAGGGGTGCCGGGGTGAAGAAAAACGGCATTTGCCCGGGTCAGTCCTTGGCATTTGTGCTTCAGACATGGCCAATCACCTCATCAAACCAACAAGTCCTGAAACCTAAACAGCAAAATAGGTTGCTTATCGGCGTCTTCCAAAGCAACCAACATGGCTGCTCAGAAAAGCCAGTTCCTCTCCATTGATCACCTCTGGTCACATTTTTGGCAAAACTACACATAACTGACAACTGACTTAGCATTGCACTCCTAGAATATTCTCAGACTCACTACGGACTGTTTATGGGGGGGAAAAAAAGGATCAAAATCAATGCAGCAGAACCAGAGATATGGTATCATACTGGCAGCGTTCACGGGTGGGAAGCCACTTAGAGATCATGTTCCTGTTGGCGCATGTTGGTGAAGACAGGTGGCATCCTTCGCCCAGTTACTGAAAAATGGTAGCTACAGTACTGGTTGCTTCATTAAAAAGGAACAAAATTAGCTGACATTAAAAAGTAATGTGTTACTGTGATAAGTTTGGTTACTTTTTAAATATCTGCTGTGAAATGCTGCCATTGGCAATTTCATTTCAGCTTCTGCTGTGGACAGACCAAATGGCTGATGTACTCTCGCCCCTTGGAGGTTTTTCTTTAGCTCATTTTCCATTGCATACAACAAACTGCTATTAATTTGTTAAGCTGTCCCTCAGTTACAGGAGTCGGAGCCCAGCGATTAAAGTACAGCCTCGTGTCTTGGGTGGAGTGGCTTGAACGACTTCAGATGTGTC
>JAPZEA010000026.1:25216638-25230168 GCA_029783685.1 Heniochus monoceros
AACCAAAAGTCCACCTATCATACTAATAACTTGTGTCTGTGTATCCACAGCCTGATATAACCCCCATGTCATAAAACTCTTATTGTCTAAAAACAATTCAAAGTATATCAGTCAAACATAAAAGTATACTTTTGAAGAAGGAAACAGGAAAGTTTCAGTCTTGTGGTTTTGAATTAAAGGTCATTGCAACCTCAGTGCTGTTTTATCTTGGCCAAACTGAGTCACATTTAATGCCATCTTTGCCAGAGAAATGTCTCAGGAGTCTTTGTAGTGAGATATTTTACACACTGTAATGCGTCTACTGTAATTTCTCTACAGAGTGACGATGGCTGATAGACAGTATTTCCTCTGGATATTTGTCATGTTGCTTATGCTGTAACAACAGAGCAGCTGTTGTATCACTTGAAACTCCAGTGATAATTTGCTGAGCATGCATCCACTTGCATAGAGAGTGCTACACCTTAAGCTGAGGGCTGCCGTATTCAGACACTTCTCTGTACTGTACAAATAGCAGCTCTGTTATGTTAATTTGGGTTTTAGTGCATTGCTCAAGAGCAACACAAAGATTTACTGTAGCTGCCTTTGAACTAGTGTCTCTAATCATTTGTGTTGAGTGGTTAAAGAATGACTTGATTTTCCAGGTTTGGGTCAGTCAGTCTTGAGCAGAACTGAGTCTTCGCAGTCAGCTTTGAAAGGAGCTGCTCACAGCTGTAGGTTGTTGCTTTGCAGCCGAATGATTTCATGCTGTTACCTGTCAGGTATGTCAGCTGGTTTCACATTTAACAGTGTAGCAAATACATGCAGTTGCTTTTGTTTACTTTTCATGCCCTGAAACCTTTCACCAAATGTCTGAAGGAGTTTTCACACTCAGCAGCATATTCACAGCAGGCTTTTATTCTTGCAGAGCAGAAAAATGCACAGTGTTACCTCTTTCCAGTTGCCACAGCTTTAAGTTCACTTCAAATGAAAAGCTGGCTGGAGCTTGAGGTTCAGCTCTGAGAAGTTCTTGGTAATGTCCATCATGAAGGTTGAATCACACAGACACTTGCTATTACTGAGTTTCCACGTCAGGTTTATCTTCATCTCCAGGAATTATTCCAAACAAACTGATGTCATCATCCAGTTTAGCATGTTTCAATCTGTAACTGAAGTTATGTAACTTAATGTGCATAACATTCGTGACAAACATAATAATTCATGAACGTAACCAGGTGGTTTTGGTGCCTAAACAAAACCAAACTGTTTCACATTGTTAATCATGCGTTTATTATTGTCCTCAGCAAGTTTTATATTGAAAGTCAAAACTTATAGTAGTGGGATAAGCAGAACGTTGTCATTTGAAGCATAGGGCTTGGTTGATGAGTATAGTTTGTTTTGAATGTGCAACAAACATCAATGATGACATTTTAACATGAAGTTGCTCCATTTTGATGATATTAGAGTTTTATTCTGTAAAGATACAGCCAAAGGTCTGTAGAAAGTCTGAGCCTGTGGTCACAGTCAAAGTTTTGTGTGAACGTCATGAAATCATGAGTCATCGTGAGTCTCGGCTTTGCAGCACAGTCAGAGTTATAACCTTTGATGGTGCCACTTCAGTCAGAAAAAGAGTTTTTTTTTTCTTCCCAGGGTGAATTCACTTGTCCTGGCCTTCAAAGCGCTTGACAGATTAACACGGCAACAGCGCTGTGAGATTTGGTCTGCCATGTAATTTATGTACCATTCTCTGGCTCACGGTTTGGACTCTGCACCTGTTCAGAGCCTACAATAAGCACTGTTTCCATGCCAGGGCAGCTGTGGAGGGATGGTGACAGTGGAGGAGGGAGCACAGGTCAGAGCTTAAAAAAAGCGCACACCATTCTCTTATTTTATTCTCCTTTCGACTCGAACAACACAGGGAGAACTTTAGGGGGTTGGAGACTTTAGGGGGCACTTCCAGGCCAACCAGTAAATCAGTGTAGGCGAGATAGATTCATCGATAGGAGAGCAACATTAAAGGCCTCCATTGTAGTAATGTAGACAAGGTGTGCAGGTTTGTTCCTCTGCTGCTCACAACTCTCTCAAGATGGATTCCGAGCAAGTTTGCAAGGTTCCACTTAGCAGCACCTTTCACTGTGACCTGGAATCGGAAGACGGTCCAAATGTTTCACATTAAGGTTTCACCATCGCTGGAGCTCTGGATTTGGGAACCAGGGGTGAGAGGGGGACAGTCGGAGGTGTGGGTTGCGGGGTTTAATGCAAGAGATACGGCCAGAGCACCGGTGGGCTCTGCAATGGGTAACAGCAAGTGTTCATAAAGATGTCACAAGAAAACTTCAGGAGACGCAAAGTCTCAATTTCAGCCAAGGTGCTGCCAACCAGATGTGGAGGCATGAAGAAGCAACTGGACCACAACCTGCCCGTCCTCCATGCCAAATCTAAAGCTAACAGGCAGAACCTCGGGCTGCTTTTGAAGTGGGTGCCAAGAGGTGTCCAGACCCTTAACGACCTGTGATTTATTACAACACCGTCCAGCTAGGAGTGAGAGGTCGAAGTTTGTCCGGTGAAATGTCTCGTCCCTCTTTCTCTCAGTGCCTCTCTTTACTCAGTTTTATTCCTCCCACTCTCTTCTTTTCCCACACCTGTTTAACACCTTGACTTAATTTATGACCTTTGTCAATCTGCTGTTAAGTGTTTCATGTTACTGTTGCCTTCATAGGGGTGCAGCTGGCTGAGCAAACAAGGGTTGCATGTGATCTTGGGGCCCAATGGACCTCTTTCTCCCTCCCAAAGCACTTTCCTCCTAATAAACAGTGTCAGAATCGCTCATAGTATAGAGTGAGAGCCAAACAATGCCTAAAAGCAGCTAACAACAATATAATATGGTAGTTAGCAGTAAGACTACAGCTGTGGTGGTGGGTGTATGTCATTTTACTAGCATATGACAGAGTGGAATTTATGGAGCAAAACCAGAGCAGAGAGGCTAAAGTACTTTAATTTCTATTACAGCACTTATAGCTGATACTTTAGTCTTTTAATGGCTACCTATTAAAAAGCACTTGTTAGCATACATTTAGATTGCTAACTGGGACACACATTATTTAAATGGCAGATAAAAATATACTCGTGTACCATTTAAAAGACTGAAAAGTAGGCTTATCCCAGTTGGAGATGTGATAACATGTGGGATTATTAGCTTACACATATCTGTTATCACACCATTTCATATTTTGAAATGTTCCCTGCACTCCACGCCTCAAGGAGAACAAAAAAAAAATCCCTCTCTGTTGATGTTAAGTGAAAGTACTGTTTGACCTGGGAGTGACTCAGGCCAAGACCAGATGGCCTGGTAAATTAATAAAAAAAAGCAAAGCCATGTGAAACAAAGCATATGGACTGGAAACGGCAAATTCCGAGGGGATTCCCCCGCCTTCCACTGAGACAAGTGTGCGGCTGCAACATTTAACTGAAACAAAATGTGAGCAAATTTGTACCCGTAAACGTGAAATTACTTTTGCTCATTTTAATCCACATGTCTCTTCAGCGCTGCCAAATAAGTCTTTGAGGCTTTGCACAGTCGTGCGCGAAACAACTGATGCATACGGAGAGGGGAGGTGGAGGAGGAGAAAAAAGAAATCAAAGAAAATATCTGGTGAGGAGATTTACAACTCTGGCGAAACGTTTCCACTGCTGCTCGAGCAGAAGCAGCAGCAGTAAGTGTTTTAAACCTGAGGTCCGACAGCGCAGGAAGGGTGGCAGGGCGGTGGGAAGGGGGGACGCCTCAAAATGGCTTTACGACTCTTGTTATCAGGTCTAAATAAATCAATAAAAAGCCCACTTAAAGGAGGCTAACATATTTCATTCTTCAGCTGTTATTGATAACGCCAGGCCATTTGGCCCGCCTGGAGTTTTATATTTTAAAAGTCATGATGCTTCAATTTGTATAGATATGCAGCTTGATGTGCTGCAGGTGTGGGGTTTTGATGTTTGAAGGGCATAAAGCTATGGTGTGAACCGCATGGAAAACTCCACAACCCCCTGTGCAGATTATTTGTACTGTTACTCCATTATTCATCAGGCAGCATTATTAAATCTGTTAACCAGATTAAGCAACAGCGTTAAATCTTTTCAGTATTACATAATATGTTAAATCAAAAAAAGGCAGGAGCCAGAAAAAAGGAGGTTTCACAGGTGCTTTATTTTGCGCAATGAACACATTCACCTGTTGTGCTCCAGCCTGACAAATAACGTGCTGGACTAAAGCTTAGCACATGGTGGAAACATTTTTAGCTCGATGATAGTTTTTCTGCTGTTACACATGCGTTGAAAGGATTTCATGGCATAAAAACACAGATCTGTTGTGTCCACTTTTTGTACAAAGCTGATGATGTGTCAGTCGCTACCAAGATTTTTTCCCCCGTTTCAATGAGTCTGGACACGCTTGGACGGGCCGAACCTTTTTGGAACGGGTGGAAATTTATCGTCCACTCAGCCATTCAAAGGAAGGAAGTGTTAATTGTGTCGAGGGGATTTCAAAACAAACTGAGACAGACAAGGAGACCCTCTGCCAAAGTTATGTCGTACAGCATCAGGGACACGTGCATAAGAACAAACTGGAACGATTTTTTTGTGCACAGTCAGTGTGCAGTAGGTGAATCAGGAAATTTATTCACATGTTCATGCGTGTGGTGTCGTGTGTGCATGCTGTGTGTATTTGTGACTGTGTTTATGTGTGCTGTTCATCCCAGCTTACAAAAATATTACATCTGTCTCCACTTTTTGCTCTGGATGTTTGCGTGTTCACTTTACAGGAAGTCACTGAGGCATTTCATGAGCTCTGAAAAACTGGGCTTCATATTTGCTTTGGTAATTAATTGCAAGGCCCAATCTTTGTGTTTGGTTTCAGGCAGCTCAATTTCAGTTTGAAACTGTCAAAGATGGAATTGCCAGTGTGCCACATGTATAGTCAGAACAACCTCAGTTTGAAGTAAATATGTAGATATACATGTGCAGCCATTGAGCTGTCATGATTGTGCTCATTTAGCATGTGCAATAATGTTTTTCATAAAAAAAACAAAAAACAAAAAACATAATTGTACAAATTTGCTAATCAAGAAACTAATAAATGAGCCGCGGGTGTGTCCGGGACTGTTTTTACATGTGTTTGCAGTGTGTGAGTGCAGTGAATGTGTGTAACGCGAAGGGGAAGTCCCGTCTTAGTATCTGTAAATTACAGCGTGTAGTTGTGTTAGGGCATACTGTGGAGATAGTAGAAACAAGATGACTGGAATATGGGAGTTGGGGGAGGCTGCCACGCTTCCCACTCATGCCTCCCACACCCAGCGCCTGGCACGGTGGGGGGCTCCTGGATGGCACTGTCGCCCATATGGCCAATCACTCAAGCAGGGCCGAGGTGTTTTCAAAGGGACCCGGCAGCAACTTGAAGCGGGACTGTCTCCACAGGGGTCAGCGGCCGTCTGGGCAGCAGAGGCCAATCTCCTGCTGGCCTTTGAGAGACAGACATATCAGCTCTTGAGTTGTAACCCCCCTCCACACCCCTCCTCCCACACACACCACCATCAACCCTTTCCATGTATAGCACACAGGGCAGCCGTGGTCTGCTAATGGGCCAGAGACCATGACCTTGAGAGCTGCACAAACAAACGAGGAGGGAGCTCGACACGAGACGTAGCCGACTAACCAGCCTCTTATTTACGACTTTGTTTTGCCTTTTCGACTTTTTTAGTTGAAATGCAGGTAAAAACTGAATCAAACTGGATTTATAAACATTCAAAAACAAATTGGAAGCAGAGCTCCCACGACTGGCTGATCTGAATACCAAAGAAGAAATGATATAATTAAAGCACTCTTTTATCATTTTTTTTCTCATAACATACAAACAGATGGTTCATTTTGCCTGTGGAAAATGAGGTCCACTGGCTGGAAGGTGTAGCTGGTTAACTAACAAAATAATACAGGATAGTACGACTACTTGAAAATCGAATTGCTGACCTAAACAACTTAACATGATTGCTCTTCTTTTTTCAAATTAATAGTAAAAATGTAGACTAATAGTACATCTACATACACTATTCTACATTTAAATGTTTGAAGTTCATGATGTTTTTGTATAGGACTGCATTATGTTTGGTGTTGCATTAACATACATTGTAAGCACTTTCTAATTCATATTTCATATAATTCTCTCAATCAACAGGTGAACCAGCGAAGCCTCTGACATAGTGTTAAAAAGTTTATTATGAACTTAACAAAGCACTGCAGGGTTGTTGTAGTGGATTTTATTAGATTTTAAAGGTGAGCCTAATAAACCGGTGAGTCCGTTAGCTCCAGTCTGACTTAAAACACTGTAGCTCTCTGACTGAGGTTGAAATCGATTTAATAAGTACCTAATAATCTTTCTGCCTGTGAGAAACTGTGCTGACGTCCACATGTGTGTCAAATATAAAAATTATACCTGGAACTACACATGCAGATGGCTTTACGTGGTTTGTCCAAGTGCTTTTGCTAAACTACGTCAGGAAAAGCTGTAATACAGTTTTCTAAAGGGGTCAAATAAAGTTAGAAATCACTATCGGAAAAATCTGGATATCACCTGTTATTGGCTTATTTTTGGTTTTAAAGGAATAAAGCAAGGAGTTATTTTCTTTTTTAATTATAAATCTCTTACTTTGATTTCAACAGACCAATGATCACAGCAAGATGAGTATTTTAACATGTAAATGAAAATGTCAAATTTCAATTCAAATATAAAAACACTATATTTGATTCCTTACTTTCTTTCACTGTAAAGCAATAACAAATTTCATTTACTTTTCATAAATTATGATGTGATAATATGAGGAGGACTTTATTATATTTTCAGCCCGGTCCGTATCTGAAGTGTTTCTTGCCGTTGGGAAGGTCAGAGGATGAACCCCGTCGAGAATGCAATGGAGTGACTATAGATTCAATTTCTCAGTCTCAAGACGGCGTTTACGAGTCTGTGACATTATCCACAGCGACAAAGTCTCACATCTGCAGGGATTTTCAGCTGTTAGAGTCATTCACAGAGGCCGCAGACGTGAACGGGCGTCGGCCTCGAGTTATCAGTGAACTGGAGGGTGGATTGAAAACAACACAATACTGAAAAACTGCCATATTTGATGACATAATTCTCAAATCAATAACCTGGATTAACTTTAATAACTTGTTTGCTTGAAAAAAACTGTGAGAAAGTAATGAAATGCGTTTGCAGTTAAAATGTCAGGAAAAATTAATGAGCGGTGTTTGAAAATCTCGAGCTTTTTGCCTCTTATGAGATTTGATGGATTGATGGATCAGGATTTAGCAGACTTTTTCTCCTCCTTCCAGAATTCAGTTCTTCTGACAGAAATCTAACAGTTTCCCAAGGCAGAAAACATAAACCCAGGGTTTTACAAGGATAACACGGTTCATGGCAAATATGTCCTTTACTCAGATGTCTGGCTCTATACCACACATGGAATAAAAACCTGGTCCGATTTGACTGAGTGCCAAGCCTGGCTGGGCTCGTTTTTTCTTCCCTTTTTTTTCTGTTTTTTACACACCGTTAGCATTTTTAGCATTACAGAATCTTTTCCAACTGCACATTTTAGATGCTTTACAAATTCAGTGTATCTTTAGAGTAAAACTAAAACTGTAAGAGAGCAGATAAACCTCTACTCATTCAGCCAGTACTCAGCTATGACAAGTCAGTAAAGCTGTCTGGCAAAGGCAGAAATTTATAGAGCCTGCAGTAATTCAGTGTCTATTTTAACAACACAATTGGTGCTGTTTACCACGTCAGGGTAATTAAAGAGCAAAGAGCAAGATTTCCAGTGCTAGCTGAAAAATCTGATTATTTAAATTACTAGTCTGACATCAGACCTGTTTATTTTGTTGTCGAACAGAAAATAAATCACAAATCTGGTCGTCAAATTAAGTGATTATGCAAGAGTAAACACAAAACAGTCCTCAAACTTGCAACTGATGCAGAAGCACCATGTTAAAAACAATACAGCACATAAATAAAGACCGGACAGACCAAGAAAAAAAACAAATATTCAGCTAACTGGAGACTCAGCACCAGTTCCCATGAGATTTTAAAAGGTAAAGAGTTGATGCTGCCGTTGCTGCTGCTGGATACAACCATCACAACTGTAACATCAGAGACTTCTTATTCTTGAAGCTGATGCAAGTAATTTGTACTTGGCGACGAATTTGCTATTTGCTTACAAAAATTCTCATTTTGTGGCACTGACTGCAGCTGTTGATTTGTATTTAATATGAAACCTCTGGAGCTCAAACAACACAAGCCCAAAGTGCAGATGGTTCCTTGCATCATAATCTTCGTGAATCTGGATCTGAATCAGTGCGAGCTCCAGGGTGCTACTCTGTACCGCGGCTGACCATGAGCTCTGCCTTTTCTGTGGAGATCGTTCAGTGAAAAGAGAATTTCCCAACCGGGATCAATAAAGCCTCACATTATTGTTATGTATTCTGGAAGATCTAACAAACAGGAGTAGCACAGCCAGAAGCGGAGAGCCTCCGCTGCTATACATGTCTGCGGACTGCTGTTGTCAGCATTCCCCTTCTGCTCTCCTCTTTCAGCTGCCCGGTCGCTCAGCGCACCCTCCTTTTGGGGTGATCATGAATCATGGAAATTGATTATGCTGTCACATCTCAAATCCCCCTGCCCAGGGCTTGACCGCAGAGTGTGTGACTGCAGGTCGGTCAAGCCTGCTTAAGAGATGCACTGCTGGCTGCCCTGGAGAAGGGCCAGTCAGCCGGACTGCCCCGCGGGGTCACACAGCTTCCTACTGTAGCAAATGGAAGAGAATCACTCACGTCGGCAGGAAGGAATGAAGACGTCCTGCTTAAAATACCACCGAGTCCAGCCATCACCGCCCGTCCCGCTCCTCGCTGTTTTCTACCCTTCCAACTCCTCGTCACCACTTTCCTCGTGTCATCCGTCTTTATCAGCGTGCTATGCTAATGACTTCATCCCTGGCTACGACCATTCCTCACTGACTTCCATCCAAATTCTTCGAGAAGTCTTGAGTAACATCATGAGGTGCTAGGGGACATCTCTGGGTTTTGAATGTCTTTGCCTCATCACATAATAGACACGCAAGAGTGATTCAGGGAAAGAAAATGAGGACGCTAATCCCCTCAAAATGAAGCAGAAACTATACGTTGCTCTTCCTTGACCTTAAATTTGCAGAATCAGTGCAGCTACAAAATCAATTTGACACAGATTTAGGACAGACACCTGTAAACAGTCCTGTGCTGTCCACACAGAGGGTCATGAGGCAGAGAGAGAAGCATGAAATTCACAAACACTGCAAGAGAAAAACAGTTTTCCACAATCAGAGATTTCCGTAATTAATTTGGACCAAACTTTTGGGTCCTTTTCTCTGTGCAAACACTAAAACTATACAGGATGTTCAGTAATTCATTGACAAAACCAAAAGTGCTTTTCAAGAGGGCTTTATACTCGACTTAAAAGTGTTTGCACTTTATCATATCAACATTATTTTTCAACCGCTTCTGGCGCACCTTTTGCCTTTAACCCAGAATTTCCAACAGACTCCCCCCTTAATGATTTCTGCAGATTGTTGTTCTTTTTTATTGTGAAGATAAATCTGCTGTAACAAGCTGAAAACACCCATAAATCTGGGCCTGGCTCAGGTTGCAATGAGACTTTAAGGGTCAATGTTGCTATGGCGACGCATCAATCCTTCTCGGGGCCGAGGCGAGTGCTATAAAAGAGGTGAGTGTCTGTGACAGTGTTACTGTTGTTATTGTGGGCTCGCCATTAAAGCCTTTTTAAACGACACAGACTGAAGGGCCACTTAACCTCTCTCAGGCATGTCTGCACTTCAGGCCTTTCTGGATTACTGTCGAATCAGCAAATTTCCAACTCTGCTTGTTACTGCGCTAAAATTTCCCACACAGACATTTATTTAACGTTTATTTATGCAGGAAAGAATTTGCAGAGGATGTACATCATTTTTGGGGAATGCCCTGCTTCACTTTCATACTTTATCCAGCAGGAGCTGCCCTGTTCTTCCCACTTCTTCCCAGATAGAGATTAAGCACCTTGCTCAAGGGCCTCTGAACAGAAGCTGACAGGGAAAGGGAGGGTGTCATTCACTTACACCTGCCAAGATCGTCCCAGCTGGACTTTCCAACTTGGAGCCCTCCAGCAACAAGCTTTCATTCCTAACTTTTAGGACGCTTTCCAGACCTTTTTTTGGAAGCCAAGCAAACTGGCAGTTAAATCTGAGCGTGCTCCACCTAAAAATATTGTGTTTATGTTATGAATCTGTCCAACCTGGTGCAGACTAAGAAAACGCACCCTTACGTGGTACTCAGTTTCAGCTGAACTGGGGTAAATTCATGATAATAACGGAATTATGTTGTTAGCAAGAAACAGAAGACGTGAAATACCTCATGGATACAGGAGAAAAGAATAACATTTAAACCACACTTGATGTCATACATTTTTTTCTCTAGGATAACAAAGAACGTATTTGCTGCTTACAGAATGGTGTGTTGTCAAACTGTCAGTCTCACAGCTGAACTTCAAGGATCAATGCATTTTGTAATTGTACTGTGAATAAAAAACAGTAAATTGGCACTGAATTGAGTTTGTCACTGAGTCTAATCCAGCTTTTGCAAAATCATCCAACATCAACATTGTGTTTGTCCAGTGGTTTGAGTATTTCATTGGTTTTAAATTAAACATAATTTGCCTTTACAGACTGACCAAGCGTGTATCAGCAGATCAAAGACAAACACTCCGTCATCACTTGGTCTGCTGCTCGTTGTTTCTTGAGCTTCCAGCGGCAGCATCCACCTGATGGAGAGCACTCCCTACAAGGTGTCCCAGCAAAGAGCCAGATCCCATGCTGAAAGACGCATCTCACGCTCAAACTTCACTTGATCGCAAGCGAAGCGCTCTCGTCTTCATTTATCTTTCTAGGGACGGTTCCCCCTCCACCGTATTAATGAATCCCAGTTGTTCCTGTGCTTCACAATCAGGAACTTCATATTTGGCCAAGGATCAGTCACATGCAAAAGGCCATGCAGGAGCCAGTTATGTGTACTGGCTGATCGATCATTTTTTCCTCTCCGTAGTCTTTTTTATTGACGGTTTGGTAACAAATAAAGGCATCCACCTTCTGGCATTCCTCACAGTGTTTTTATTTGATAAAAGCATGCAGCAGGGAGTGGCACTGGCTATGTACAAAACCATTAAGAGTTAGAGTTGTACATAAAATATGAACTATTTATATGAAAAAGTGTTTATATATGTAGTATGCACCTACTGTATGCAGACCCCGATCTCATTCCTGAAGTGTAAAATAGCAACATTTTGTCTCACCCTTCTGCATCTCATGTAGACTCACAAGGTTTAGTGTCTGTATGAGAGGCTTTCAACCAAAGGACATAATACATGCAGCACAGACAGGACGTGACACGTTTGTCACAGCACGCCTACAGCATATAGCGTCCATTATAATCAACCGAAGCTGCTACACCGACCACATCGTGCTCCTCATCTCTATTTTTGTCTTTTTTTTTTGTTTCTTACCTGTGCAGATCACACCAGCAACTGATGTAATGTTGCAAGTTTTGTCATGAAATGGTCTTTGTGAGCACTGAGCCAGCGTCGACTCTCCTCCGTGGCATTCGATTTGATCAATCCAGGTCTGGCCTATGCCCAGGCCATACTCAGACATGGTGGTAATCTTATGAGGCCTCCCGCAGTCCAGCTGTTTGCATACCACTGTAGCATCGTTCACATCCCAGGTTTCACCACACACAGTCCTCCACTGGCCTTTCTTATAATACTCCACTCTTCCAACACAGCGAGTGGGCCCGCCGGCCAACTTCACATTGCCTGGGAATGAGATCGTCTATGAATGTTCGGTACATGCAGTCCAACTTTTGAGTTTATGGTACAGAATGTGGGTGCTGTAATTTGATTGGTTCAAAGTCATTATAGCATTGGACAACTGGCCAGACTTTTGAAGGTCTGGTGATTTGTCCTATCGTCACCATATCTTGACGCATCAAAGAGACAGCTAACAGTGCTGACAGGTAGTGTTCATTGAAGTAAACATACTAATACCACACTGTAAAAATACCCATTACAAGAAATGCACTCAAAATGTTACATAAGTAAAATTATGCTAAGTATAATCAGGAAAATGTGCTCAATGCAGAAAAATGGTCCTGTGACTGTTATACTGTTATGTATTATATCATTAGATTATTGTTACGCATGCATTAATGTAAAAGCAGGATTTAACTGTTGTAGTTGGTTGAGGTGTTGTGCTGTATAGAACTGCAGCTAATGATTAATTAATTAATTTTTTTAATTAATGAAAAACTAGAAAAACATGCACAATAGCTGCAGTACCATTGTCATTTATATCTCCTTACAAAATAAGTAGGGGTATTCAAATTTTCTTTTCAGCTTCGTGTCTTACCTGAACATTCGACAGCTGCCTCTTCGATACGATCGTTGCTGGTCCTGGTATATTCTCTCAGCGTGCACTGTGTGAGAGAGCTCTCTGAACCCCTGCAATTGACCGTATACCCTCTCAGGTCTCCACTTTGACCATATGATCCTGAGAACTTGACAGGATCTCCACAGTTCATCTCTCTGCAAACCACTGCAGCTTCATTCATTCCCCAGTTAATATTATACGCAGTTGACCATTGATCACCGTGGTGGAACTCCACCCTGCCAGAGCACTGGTTAGTCCCATTAATGAGTCTCATGGTAGCTGGAAAGCAAAGGACAGAGAATCAGCAAATAGCTAGTTAATGTTTGGTCATGTTTGAAAGAGATATCTGGTTTGTAAAGTTAAGCAAATAACATGCATACAAAGAGCCAACACGACAGAGCAATAACTGAGATGATACCTGAGCACACCACGCCGGCATCTTCGCCATGGCCACAGTTATTTTCTCCAAGGCTGGGATGTTGGCAGTGCAAAAGGGATGTCTCATTACCGACACAGTTGACATCATCCAGCCAGATATCTCCACTGCCTTGACCAAAGAAGGCACTAGATTTGGCTGTCTGAGCTGTTCCACAGTCCATGGCTCTGCACACCACCTGAGCATCTCTGATGTCCCACTCATCATCACACACTGAACCCCACTGGCCGTCATGCAGAATCTCCACTCTACCAGAGCATCGGTCAGTGCCATTGACAAGCCTTAGCGGTGGCACACCTGAGGACAGGTCACATGTTAGCAGGTATGCTAGGCATGAAGCATCCCCCACCACTGATAGCCCTTTTCCATACACATGTTGGCTTGGCTTGACTCGGTTTGACTCGGAGCATGGCAGGGATTTGCATCTACATTACAACAGGGCTAGCCACTGAAAGGTGCATCTTGTCTTAAGTCGACAACGTTTAAAAGCAGCGCCATCTTTAGCTCTGTTTGCTATCGCACTGTGCAACGGTTGCTGGTAGTAAGCTACTTATCTTAATGGATTTTCAAGAGAGAAGA
>JAPZEA010000026.1:25340747-25353983 GCA_029783685.1 Heniochus monoceros
TGAAGAGAGACAGGAGACGAGGCGGAGAGAGAGAAGCTCTGCAGATATTGATCAGGAGTGGAAAGATGTGTCTGACATTCTAATGTATATTTGGCGATACTAGAGCCAGGGTAGGGGTAATGAGAATTGCTATGATCTTGATGAAAAATACACCATTTCTGGTGGAGTGGAGAGTGCGAGTGCACCTGGGAATAAACAGGCTGCGGTCATCTCCTTAGGCTGAGGCTGGCCTTAGTACAATCCATCTGGAATTACCTCACTGTGGTCTGCAACACATTCAAGGCTAGGCACAGATACTCCTCCATTTTTCACAGTGTGTGAGAGCATCTCGCGAACAATAATCTCAGACGCACAAACTGTAATAAATTGACCACAGTGCCAAAAGAATTCTCACACGTGCAGATAAAAACACATTTTTGATTTCAACAATTAGGCAATTAAATTGTCTGCTCACAGAAAATCAGCGGTTTTAAAAATCAAGCAATTTATCAAGTAAAAATGCCAACCGTTTCCAGCTTTTCTGCCTTTCATGTCAGACATCACCTTGGTCTCCTGGAGCTCATATGATTCATCAAATTCAATTCAGCAACTGCAACAGATTAAACATTTTTTCATTTTTGGGATTGCAGCTTGAATCATTACTGCGATGCAGTTTTAATCTGTTTCATTACTCCGCAACCCTGTGATTGCTGTTTCAAGCAACAAAAAGAAACCAACTCCCACATACGGTTTTACAACTCAAACATTACAATAAAAGTTGATTACAAGTGAAGTAAGCATGCAGGTGTTTGTTCCCTTTTGGCAACTACATTATAGGAATCTTTGTTTGTGCACCTGTCGCCGGTAGGACTCTGGTAGGGTGCAAACTAATCTCTTTCCTCACCTGTGTCACGTGACAAAAAAATAAATGAACAGAGGTGGAAACAGACTGAAGTGTTTGTTATAAAGATAGAAATGTGTGTGGACACATTCGGTATATATGACTGTGTGTACATTTGCGAGCACACATGAGCACACAAGTGTTTACCGCTTGCTTCAAGTGTTTGCCCTTTGAAGCGACCATTGTGCCAACCCCACCGCTCACGGCTCACTTGGTGCTTTGACTGGTTGCTAAAATAGTGCTTCTCAAGGCTTTCAGTCCCAGCAGCGAGCGCAAGCACTCATCAGATCCAGCCCTCGCTATAAATATGTGTTCTGGATTTGGCTCTTTACAAATTATAAAAGATCCCCTCAGGGAAGATGAAAAGAGAGGGTCAGGCAGAGATAGAAAGTGAATGAGGAGAAGGGAGGGAGATGTGAGGGAGTTAAAGTGAAAAAGATGGAGTCAGACTGCCTGTATGTGGTCTCAGCTGTAGTATGGCAGTAGATTCTTTACAAGGTGGCCTGCGTGCTCCACCGGAGCGACAGCTCTGATTTTGACTCCTCAGTCAAGAGCAAACAACTCTTGAAAGAGGCAGACTTGTTGTCAGGAAGGCGAGGAAGAGGAGAGAAGTGCCGAGAGGGAAGGAAGCAGGAGGGAGAGGAGCAGCAAAGAGGAAAGAGTCAGGTAACAAAGACCCGTCACATCCCTGACAAGCCCTTCTACCATATCACTGCGCTACATCACACAGAGAATAATGCATTGATCCTCTGGGAGGGTGGCCCTTATCTGCACACACATCCTACACGCTCATATCTGAGGAGCCACAAATTAAAGCTTCCTCGTAAAAACCACAACAACAGCAAATTGAAGAAATGGGATGGAGGAAAAGTGTGGGGATATAGATGATTGGGAAGGAGAGGAGGGGGAGGAAGATGGAAAAGTGGCTTGTTTGGGCAAAACTGAAGCTCTTTGGTGACAGGGAAGAGGGGGATTGAGGAGGGGGGAGAGCCAAAAGAGAAAAACAAGCTATGGGGGGGAGAAGCAGCAAAATGGGAGTAGGAGGCTGCAGGTAAGGCTGAGAAACTAAAGGAGCCAGTTAAAAAAAAAAAAAAAAAAAAAACTGTAAGAACTGATCTGATCGGAACGTGTTTCCTGGATCAATTACCTGCTATGGATTCACAGACGCGATGCAAATTAAAGACAAAATGCTAAAACAGAGCGCACGCTGCAGGCATAGTGACATTTTGTACACAGAGATCAGTGATGGCAACCAAAGGCACAGTTTCTGGTTCAAAAGTGCAAGAAAATGTAACATGCATTTCATGGTGTGTAAAGCTGTTGAGAGAGAAGACAGAGAAAACAGCGAGTTCAGAAACAAGTGAGAGCAGAAGCTGTTTTTTGAATGCCAGGCACTTAATGCATGAAGGGAAAACCCAATAAGCTTCCTCAGTGATTCCCGACGTCTCCCTGCTATGTCAAACCCTGCTACCACTGGCTGAACCAGGTGACAAACAAAGACATGAAGAAAGGTGGTCAAACAAAACAAAATGCGAGTCCAGACACGATCACAGGCGCTAAGGCGTGGCCTGCAGATGAAGTTGCAGATCACGTACTTGGCTCCGGCTCATCTTATTTCCCACGGTAGAGATAATGCTTTCATTATCCTGGGAAATAAGCCGTTAGTTTTAATTTAATAACATTTACTCAATCATCAAAAGAAGAGGGCATCGTTTCTGTCAATTTCAGATTCGTTCTCTCCGTCCCAGGAGAAGCATAGCATCAGCCTTACAGGTGAAAAGAAATAATTAGCTGCCCATTGTTGTAAAGCTGCAGATACAAGCGTACGGCAATCTGACATTCCTCTCCATGACCACAGAGGCAGAAGAAATAAGTGAGGAGATGTCCAGTGTGTAGGAGTCCTGAGAACGTAAACTTGTTCAAGTTGGGAAAAGTAGCTCTCTATGCAGCTTTCCTCCTCCCCTAAACACAAACTACATTTTGAAATCACTTATTTCGAGAAGGGAAGAGGGGAGAGGAGGAGAAAGGAGGGGAGAGGAGGAGAAAGGAGGGGAGAGGAGGGGGGAGGGAGATTTATAACCATCAGACTGAGGTGAGTCAGACAAATGATCAGATACTCAGACAGCCAGTCAGAGAATTGGAGTCAATGGAAGAGACTGATGCCTGCCTGGGAACTGTGAGGCAGCCAAATACTCATTCGGTCACACAAACACACACACACACACGCACAAAAGCAAAATCCCCTCATGTTGTGTCTAGGCAGTGAATCATTCCACACCCTCAGAACAACAGGAAGGGAGCGAGGGAGCTCTCAGCAGGTGAGAGAGCAGCAGCAACAGGGAGCTCACATGACTGCAAGAAAAAGGCTGGCTGAGCCGTTTCCGACAATACACACACACACACACACACACACACACACACACACAGTCATGCTAAGATAAGGTGATTTGTTGCATGTACTCATAATCCACCCACTCATAACAAGAAGCACATTATTTTATGCATCAGGGTACGCTGAACAACAAAAGATTCCAGTAGCTTTTGTGAGGATAGAAATTCAAATAAACCGTTTAATTCTGATTTTCATGATTGCTCATCTCTCTCGTGATGTGACTAGAAAGGTCCAGGGTTCCCTGAGTCCATTCATGCGAGGTTCCCAGCTCATCCTGCCCACACTGATCTCTCTTTGAAATTTAAGACCCACAAAGGAGAGGAGAGACACACTTGCTCCTCTTGTCATCCGCTGTATCTGCTCTGTGCAGGGAGGTGCACGCTCACTTATCGCGCAGCCATCTTATCTTCATGGGCATTTAAGAGAATAAGGGTGAAGGGATAACAAACTGAGCCGAGAGGAAGCCTCGCCTAATTCCCGAAGAAGGATGCAGGCTAGGCAAGTGCTGCCGTTACAGGCCGTCTCTGCCAGGGTTAGACCGATATGCTGCTTTTTGTCAGTATTGGACTCGTACTAAATCTGACATACAGTTAGAGAGTATGATGAGCATTCGTTCTGGACAACAAGATAATGAGTCTTGAACTCTTTTGAATGTTGAATCATACTTTATTCTGAGTGGGTTGATGTTTTGTTAGTATTTCTTGGCAGGGCACCTAAAGTTTTAGATTTAATGTCCCAAAATGGTCTAAATTTTAATTTTTACCTCATGAGAAGAATAACAATCTGGTGGAAAACACTGATTATTTGTAAGATATGGGTATAAAACATGGTCAAGTGGTAAAAAAATACAAACCTGTTACAAATGATTAGTAAGAGAGGAGATCATTTCATTGGGGGTTTTGCCTTTATTAGAGGAGATGAGGGGCAGGATGACATGGAACAGAAGTCCCCATCTGCACCATCTGTCGACCGGGGGTGTTGCAGTTAAATCAATCCAGTTCGGGAGTTTAATACAAAAATATTGATAGGGCAATACTCTGCAATCTAGCTGCAACCACATGCTCAAGACCAAGGACAATAGCCTGTAAAACAATCTGTTTTCCTAGGTAATTACATATTCATTTACTTATAACTATAACCAAGTTTCTGATGTCATTAAGAGCACCTCTCTGTTGACGTGTTCGTCTTTTTTATGCTGCCTGCACAAATATCGGTACCTTCAAGCCACTGTAACTCGGTCGACTGCCTAAAATACGGTGGCCCTGTAACACCAGCTTGCAACATCCAGATAAATGCACATCAAAGCATTACGGTGCTCCAAGATGCCTCAGAGAATGCCGTGAGCTTATGTGTGTGTGTATTTGTGTGAGATAATGGCAATCCTTTGATGCTCAAGAGTGATTTGGTTCAAGCATTATTTCCCTTCTGCCAAAGGAACTTTGATGAGGACCCAGAAGAGAAGACCCTTATTGCCTGCACTTACTGTGTCAATAATGGAATTGTTTTGGAGACTTCACCCCCGTCTCATCTTCTTCTCTTCCAGCCTCACATGCAGGCAGTCTTTCATCTATCTTTGCTATCTTCTTCCGTAGCATGCAACTGCTGAGATCACCAGCCCCCGCAGCCACCTCTCGGAGGAAGCGCGGCTATCTGCACGAGTAGTCTTGATGTCGCTGAGCGCTCACTCTCACTGAGACACACGGGACGGGAGCTGATGAGTGTTGTGTTTATAAAACAAAGTTGTAACATGCACATGATATGATTCATAGGTACTTATGAGTGGAAAGCCACAGTCACGTTACATTTAGATGCCATTAAGCAACACGGCATGAAAATCTTGCAGGTCTGAACATTTTAAGACACAATATGTCTCGAGTTTAATGTGTTTAATGTTTGAGGTAAACGTTAACATCAGCATGCTAACATGCTTACAATGAAAATGCTAACATGCTGATGTTAAGCAGGTATAATAATTACCATGTTCACAATCATAGTGCAGTATTAGAGCATGCTAACGTTTGCTAATCAGCATTAAACACAGAGTAGAGCTGAGGCTGATGGGAATGTCATTAGTTTTGCAGGTATTTAGTCATAAACTGAAGTACTGGACAATGTTTGACCTGCTGACGGGTTCAACAAACTAATTACAATTTATCTATTTATCTATATATCCTGAGGAGATATGAATGTCGGTATGAAATTTAATGGCAAACCATACAACAGTTGTGAGTCAATGGGATATGTTATCTGGGAACTATGTCTGTCCAGAATCTGGCGCCAATAAATCTTGTAGATGTTGAGATATTCAAACAAGATGAGTGAAAACTGACCTGCTGGTGGCACCAGAGGAAAGCTCACATAGTCACCAAAGTTTTTAAACTTTTATTTATTTATCCTCTGGGCACCATGAATATCTGTACCAAACGTCATGGCAGTCTATTGTGGACCCAAACGCAGACTTAGACTCAGGAGTAAGGTGAATAAAGAGGATTTAGTGGAAAGGCAGCGAGGGATGGAAGTGTAACGAACAGGGAGAGAGCTGACTGAGGGGAAGAGGCTTGTGAGGTATGGCTGGACCGGCTGGAGCAGGGTGGTGGAATGAGGGAGATTGGCATAGGAAGGCTGGAGGTGGCAGGTGATTAGTGTGTTGGAGAGCAGGCAGACAGGTGAGTAACGATCCTGGAGGAGAGATAGCGATTAGCCAGGAATACTAAGCAAGGAATAACTTTACTAAGAAGACGAGAGAGGCCTGAAGCGCACTACTACTGCTGTATTTTCACAGGTTGTTGGGGAGTTAAAGAGCTGCAGTAAATACAATACTGAAGATATCTGTGAGTTTTTCAATCATTGCATGGTTTTAAATGTCCTTTTCTACATTTAAAACCCATCAAATTGAACTCTTACCTTTTGCATGAAATGTCACTTTGGAGTTCTTGGCCAGCATTATGTGCACAAACCAGAGTCACTAATTCCTCCTAAAATGAAGAAATTGTTAGAGACCATACATCATTTTTCAGACCCTGTCCAAGAAAGCGGCTGCTTCAAATAATTACAGGGAATCAAAGACTGAGTGGTGTAAGATCAAAGGAAGGCATTCTTCTGTAATCCAGGGGTGTTGCAAATCTTTTGTAATCTGGTCGCTGCGTTCCACCACTGTTTGACATCTATTTACTGTATAAAAAGGAACGGTGCCATCAATTATGGGCCTGCTAGTGCTATTGTTTACTTTTGCCAAGCCCTGAGTGCCGGGGCCCGCTTTGTGAAATATAGATCTCCCCTCTCCCCTGTTTGCTCTCCGCAGCCGAAGGTGTGCTCTCTTGCTTGCCCTTGGCTTTGGGTTGGGGGTTGTCTGGCTGCTTCCTGGTCTGGATGTAGGCTGAGAGATTAAGGGGGATAGAGTTTTGGCGGCTCTCAGGTTTTGCATGTTTGTTCAGTGTTGAGATGTGGAAACTGACATGTTCCTGTCTATCAACTGGCTGCAGTGGCAGCACGACTGGCTGCACGATTTCCGTTGGTGCAACTCATGAAAAAGGAGCAGTCAGATCGGGATGTTAGTATTAAAATGTAAATAAATTATTAGTTTTGCACAATTCACTAAATTACTCAGATTTCAACATTCTTTTTCTTATTCTGCTTTCTACTTTCGGATGCACAGAACACCAGAGTCTTCCCAAGAAAAACAAAAGCATCTGTTGTTTCAGCAAATGCACAGTAACGACATATGTTCACATTCAGGTGACAAAGACCTCTTGTTCGTCGGGAGCAAAGGAGGAAGTAGTGTGATATTAAAATGCCACAAAGTCCACTGAAATAGGAGGTCATAGTTAATCCTAACCCAAACCATGATCTTCCCATAACCAGAGCCAAGTCATTTTAGAGCCTAAACCTCACCTTAAGCATGTTTCCCATTAGAAAACAAGTTTATTTTCGCAGCAGTGATTAGAAATGTTTTGGACATCATGAACAAACAATGTTGTCCTGTTGATTTGGATGTCAGGTAAGGAAATGCATATATGCGGGCAATTACAAAATGTTTGAATATGTTATAGTTTTGCCCGCTTTCTTCTCACAGTTTGACTCTATCTGAGATGTGCAGTGCATCATGGGGTGCAGCCTAACTTGGTGATTAAACTGTCTTTTCAGAGAACTCACAGTCACCCTTCACTTTTGTGTCTTGTTGCAGTGTTTTTTTTAAGCACTGGAGATTTGTCCTATGTCATTCCCATCTCTTATCTGTCTCCATGAGCAGAAAGTCCATAAAAATGATCTTAAAAAGAATGTATTTGCCGCCGCTGGCTGAAATGCAACCATATAATCACAACATCCTGCGCTCGGATCTGCCCTCTGATCCTTGTTGCATGTCATCTGTGTCTCCTTAGATGATCAAACAAGCTCTTTCCTTTATTTGATATAAAACTGTGCTTGCCACAGAAAGATACAGAGATCAAAAGATGCCAGATTTGAACCCAGCCTCTGACCTGGAGTCAGACTGAGTGTACCTATTGTCTGGCTGTAAAGCTCGGCCACAGCTGGTAATAGTGGAGGTTTGGCGAGGACAACCAGTCTAGTGCACACATTTCCCAGCTAATGGAGAATTTGCGAGTGAGAGCCTTTAATTTTCTTATAGGTGGGTGGATCAAAGATATGATTAAAGGAGAACCAAAGGATACTGTGTGATATGAGTGGATAAAGGATTCTTTTAGAAGACCTCATTATTATTTTATTTTTTTTGCTCTGTCTACTCACGCTCTTTGAGGAGTGGGTCATATTGAAACAAGCGATTTTATGACTAAATCTGCTTTTCTCAATGAATTTAGTTTATTAATTCACTGGTTTCACATTCTTTCCATCTTTATATAAACTCAAACTTCTGTTTTTAACAGAGCTAAAAATATATCACAAGCTGTTTGAGTCCTTTGTAGGGACTTCTGTGTGGATTGACATGATCATTACTCTGCATTCAAACCACCAGCGACTATAATTGTTACTATTTAATGACCACTGATTGCTTCAGTCAGTTGTGTTGTGCAAAACATCTTAATGGCTTTAAAAATGTGATGAGAAGTCGAATCAGTGAACATGATAAACTCCAAATACAGATGATCAGAGAATGAACAGAAGATGTGAGGATAATTGGTATTCCACAAAGAAAAAAATGAAATTAGAGAAAAGTCAAAGCCCAAGATGGAAACCACTGCCACCTCTGGTGCCATTACACACCAGTAAGACCTACAGTTTTACCTTCATGTTCATACATATAGACGATATCTTTTTATTTTTCTCGTCATGGTCCTCGTTTGCCTCACTACCTAACCTCTCCTGCCATACCGTCTGTGGTTATCAGTTCATAGCGATTACTGATGTCCTCTATCACACCTGAATCTGCTCCTCAGAAAGTGAGCAGAGCATCTCTTGATCCCACAACACGCTCACTTAAATGAGCCTCATGCTTTATAGTCACTGCGTGTAGAAAGAGTTTTCTCTGTTACATTTCAGTGGTGTCACAGGTAGAAGTCATAAGCTGCATCCCAAATTGCGAATTTATTCTTGCTCAGACAACTCATTCTGTGCTCTCTCAGCAGCTCAGTCAACACGACGTGTCTTCCGCTGCAGGGGATTGTGGGTCAGAATAGCCAGAAATGCATGCTGGTTTGCAACCTGTAAAATGAAACCGGATGCAGTAGGACATCCTGGTACTTTTTAGTCTGACTCACCTGATGGAGGCTGTGGGTATATTTATAAGTTACGGTTTAGTTTTCTCCGAAAGCTGTCATTAAATGAGTGTTTTTGATTTATTTCGCGGGTTCTTCGGAGTACCTGGAGGCCATTATCGTGGCCGAAGGTAAGTTTATTTAGTCAAAGTCAAGTCCGCAGCTGCCGCTCAGCTAAGCTAACAGAAGTTTGCTGACTTGGTACCTGCGCTGCTGAGTTAGTTAGGTAATGAAAAGCTTTAGTTACAAGATTAGAGTGTGTCTGCCAGGATGACCACATGGGTCCCTCAGTTCCCTGGATGCTGGTTTATTTAGGCTAAGAGTGACCTCGGGATTAATACGATTGAGTACTTTAGGGTCTATTAACGTGCGTGACTGACTTAACTCGATGTTACTCTCGCTAACCTTGAGCAGTATTTAGTTAGTGTATATTGGTGACACTCACCTATCTTACTCACTGTAACGGCTCAGGGACCCCTTCTTCGATGCCATGACTCATGACGATGATGACGAAGACGAGGATGAAGAAGATGGATTCTACTATGATGGGTTCCGGGGGGACCAGCAGGACCCTTTTGACAGTGCCTGGAGATTTGGCTTCAGCTTTGGCCCCGACGGGATGAGGATCCAGGAGCCCCCAGTGTTTGGCCACGTCCTCCGGGAGATGGAGGAGATATTCTCCCAGCTGGGCCACTGGGAAGGACAGCCAGAGTCTGGACACACTGGTATGAAACCTGAACCATGATCCAGCACTAACAAAAATTTGGCATTAATGGATCAGGGCTTTAAAGCCACATGTTAACACAGGAACCCTCTTAAGCACAGGATCATGTCATTACACAGGACACACCTGCCTGAAGGCCCTCATCACATCAGTTTATATTGTGCTTTAGATGTGCATGTACCTGAAGAAATGCTCAGGTAAATCAGTCTGCACAAACCAGTTCACACGCAGTAAGTCTATAAGTCTATAGGGGGCAGTCACCTGTTTTGCCCTGTTGGTAATCTGGCCTCAAAGCGGAGGCCTGTTTCATTGTAGATTCAGTCTGTATCTCCCTTATCTTCTAGGTGTCCCCGGGGCCATGCTACCACCTCCTCAGGACAGAAGGGAGAGGGGTGAAAGGGGATCCAGTAGGAACCCCCTGAGAGACTTTATGCTCAAATCCCACGAGGACGACCCACGCAGACCCCAAGCAGGGCCATCTGGAGAGCCCAGAAACGATGGCCAGCCTTTTCATGAGTTTCCCAGCTCGCCATTCCATGGCTGGACCCCTTTTTCAAAGGTAAGAGATTTCCTCCTACTTTACTTTGACTTTGTTTCTGTGGCAACAAGAAGTGTTATGTATCAACCGTCATGTTTTCTTAATAGTTTAATGATATTTGGAAAAATGTGCCACAGAGAGCTCCAGAGGAGGAGTGCAAAGAAGACAGAGGTAGGTGATATTTTTAATCTTTCTGTTAAAGAAATGAAGTATTTGACTTTGCCCCGTGTTCCAGCTGATGTCCCTCTTCCCATCCTCTCTAGATCTGGACTCTGCTGTGTCCTCTGGGGGCCTCAATCAGATTCTGACGCCACCTGCTGGTCAGGCACCAAACCAACCCCGGACCCGATCATTCTTCCAGTCAGTCACTGTCACCAAGGTGGTGAGACCTGATGGGGTGAGAGAAACAGTTTATCCTCATTTTATTATGAATCATATGTTAATATATGTTCAGAGCAGGTTTTCAAGTGTTTGACGGACAGCTGAAGTGGCCCAGTGTAGCTCAGTGGGTGGAACAGGGCAGTAATACTGGCAGGTCTGAGAAGAGATTCTTGCTGAGGAAAACATCTTAAAAATACTTACACTATTTGTACTGTGAGGTCTTATATAACTCAGCGTTACACAATACCAGCGCACAAATTAACTATTTATAACTTGAATTGAAATCTTCTTTTTTTGTTGCCATGTGGTCGTGAATTTAATGTTTGGTCTGTCAGACTGTAGAAGAGAGGCGAACAGTGAGAGACAGCCAAGGCAAAGAAGAGACCACAGTGACCCGCTCAGGAGGTTCTGGTAGCCTGGAGGGTCCAGACCATCAAACTCGACCTGTCATACCAGGTCAGACTGTTAGTGAAATATATATGATTATATTTGACTAATTTCATTGTTGATCTAGCTCTTATGCATTTTTGTTTTTATTTCAGACGGTGGACGTCCGTTTTCGGACATGCGGGATGATGACACGTTATTCTCCAAGTTCTTTGGAGGGTTCAAATAACATGTAAAGTGAAGTATATTTTGTTGACCGTAGCTTTTCTTCATTTTAGTCTGTTTCTCTGAAGGTGTGAGTTTGCATATTTGTAGGATTTATCATATGTGGACAGAACACTTGCATGACTTACAATTGCCAAAATGAATGTGTTGGATTAGGGTCTCTGGGCTGTTTTAAGGTGACACCGGATTTTCCAACTGACCACATTCCTGTATACTAGAAGCTGCCAATCCCGAAAAGTAGTTATCTTGACAAATCGAGACACATCAGATGCTAAACAGTTCACAGTTACATAGTTTATTTTTGAACTATCCTGTAGGATAAGCTTGTATGGATGTGAGTGTGTGATATGTCAAATAAAGAGTCTTAATATATTTACAGAGCTGTTAGTTGGCCTGTTGTTTTTGACCACTTTAAAAAAAGATTAGAACTTCTGAAATAAGAAGAAAAGGTTGAAGTCACTGGTAATAAGAACACATAACCACTCACAGGAGTTTTGTCGCTACAGTCTTGCTTGGTCCAACCGTTAGCTTATGGTGGCTAATGTTAGCAAACCTCAGATTTATGTCCTGTGTCCTGACTCTCAAGTGGCAGCTGTTTAGCAAAAGTTGCATAGTGACACTTTAACATCATTCATGTACAATTAATTAAATACTACACTGTTGGACATTTATTGTACAAATGTTGAAACTCTGGCTTCTGGAACTAGCAAATACTACAGCTTAAAGAAGAAAGTTTACAATAATGGAGTGTTTATACAATAACTGAGTCTGAAAAGGTTCTATTCAAATGTTTGCCAGTCTATCCTGTTTTTTTGATTAGAGTTTTACCATTTTTACTTATGCAACAACCCAAACAGGCTGATGACCTCCAGTTTAATTTATATTCATTTTTGTAGATTGTTTTATTTTTAGCTCAAACTATGTAGATCAACAACAATATATGGAAAGACCTTATTGTCCTCGCATTGAGTAAACAAACTGGTTTTTGTCAGCTTGAAACAAAGTGGTTTGGACAAAACGCTGAATGAATTTTAAATCAAGCCTTTTCCCAACCTGATTTTTAACAGCGACTATAATGTACTGAAGGGGATGTCCAACGCTAGGTGCCAGTGAACTGAAGTTAAACATGGTAGCACCTTACAAACACTGGCAGTAAATGCAGCTTTTTCTGTTTTTGTCATGTCTTTGCGTGCCATCATGTTTTCTGCCAAGCTGAAATTGGATCTCTCCAAATCTCTCCGAATCAAGCCTGTTCACGTACTTACCGGTTTAGCTCTTTTGTCAAGGTGTGGTATGAATGACTGCAATCCACCTATTCTCATCTCCCCATCTTATTTAGCTCCTTCCACCTTAAACCCTCGTCATTGGCTCCACTTTCTCAAGCCTTCTCATAAATGGCCCCTGAATAATGAAGGTGTCAGTGTGACCTCCATCGTGAGCTTCAGCACAGATGTCTTTGATACAGAGAGAATGAGGATTCATGTTCAGCTCAAATTAAGAAATTCAGTGTTCTCTTTCATGTGTGAAATATCAAAAGGTCTCATTGCTCTGGTAACTTCTCATGTCTGTAAATCCGCCTTCATGAGGGGGAGCGGAGATCACGGTGTTCATGGAGCTTTCCTCTGAAAAATGGGCAGTACATTCAACTTCAGAGAAAAACAGCATTTATATAGTGTAGTGATCACTCTTCTGTCTCATTTTAACAGGTTTTAAAAGGTTAAGATGAAGCTTCCGTACTGTTTAAACTCACCTTCCTTCCTTCTCTCTCATATAGATAAACATCTTATCATTGATATGAGGCCTTACAGGTCTTTGTCCCGTGTGCTCTGTATCTAGATGTAGTTATGTAAAACAGACCTGACAGTGGATGCACCAAACAAAGCTGCATAGAATCTTCTCCCCCATCTAATCAGAAGCAGAAAACAAGACTCATATAGATCAACATAAATCATTTGAGCAACTTTTGCCTCTTTTTTAAGCCTCTAATGTGCAGAAATC
>JAPZEA010000026.1:25437831-25452232 GCA_029783685.1 Heniochus monoceros
GCTCATTCAAAAGGTCATCATGCAGGAGAGCTCCTCATCTACGATGACGCAGAATCTCATGCTCCATGCAGAGCGGTTAGGCCCTCACCACTGATGTTTCTTTGTTTTGCACTCGAGAAAAGCGATCGGGGCGGGGAGGGAAAGGTGTTATCTACGCTGACGTGTTTAAGCGGTGAACACAGGTGCACGCTGAGAGACTCGCTAGTAAAACAGAACAGTGCTGTGATTGAAGGATTTACACAGACACGGTAGCGTGAGATGTTATCACGCGTCACGCTCTCTTTTCTCTCACACACACTTGCTGGGTGACACCACTTAATGAGTTCTGCATTACAAATAATGAAAATGACTTTTGATTCAAGTGTGCAAAAATGATTTTTAATTGCTTTTGGTTCATAAAGGAGAGAAGTCCGGCGTAAAGCTGCTTCTTCTTGTCTTTGCCTGTGTTGTCCTTGCATGAGGCATTAGTAGAGTAATTATTAATGTTCCAATAGCATTTTAACAAGACATCAGATCAAAGATGGAATTGTAAGCCATCAGCGTACAGCTTACTTCCCTTTATCGTATATGAAATGATAAAAGCTACTTTTGGAAGAATGTCTGTGCTCTTCAAAACATTTCGAGTAGCATTTCTGGAAAAAGTGAGCAGCAGTTAGCAAGAAGACATGGTGCAATTGTTAGCTTTGGCCTCTACATTGTGCTAGCTAGTGATATTTGGAACAGAACATAAACTCATGAAAGATAAAGGGCAAAATAGTAGTTAGCATAGTTTGCTGTAACTCTAAGTGAATAGCATTTAGCTTTTAAAAACAGCTTTGTAAGCGCCAAAATCCACATATTTACAAGACATATTGTAATATTGGGGGGCGCAAACATAAATGCAAGGAACAGTCAGAAATAATAGGATGGGCTTAATTTAGGAGCCACCATTTCCAAAACAGCTGCCATGTTTTTGCAGTTTGAAGGTCAGAATGACCACCATGGGACAAAATGGGCCAAAATGATCCGGAAAGGCTGTCAGGAACCTTTGATTAATAAGAAAATGAATATGATTGGCAGTTTCATATATAATAATGTCAAACAAGTTCATTTTTTGTGTGCTGCAGCCTTTCCTCCTTGCAGCTGATGCCATCCAGACACCCACTCTTCAAATCAGTAATGTCACCCCACGACCCCGCCCCCACGTTAACTTTCCAAATACTCCTATGGCGAAGGCATGATCCTCCTTACTCTGCCTCTGACGGGCTAGTACTCGTTGCCGTCGCTGTCTTCCTTTGGACGAGTATGACCCAGAAAAATTGGACAAGTATGACCCAGAAAAATACGTCAAGAAATGGGTGCTTAAAAGAAGGTAAACTGATCACATAGTCTGTCCACAAAGAAAACAAGGGCACTGGAGCTCACAGTACAAATCAATATGGGAGTTATTTTGAAGTGAGTCATTTTTCCCTGTTGCGCTGCTGCACCAGATCTGAGGGTTCCCACACCTACCAAATCCCACTTTAACCCCTGATGATGCCTCAAAGAAAAAAATGGAGTACAAAAGGTTTATATTGATGTCTGGGTGAATAGGGAATTGCCAATCATCTATTTTTTTTTACTTGAGATGACATCTCTCCCAAGCCAATGCCTGTTGAGTCTTACCAGAGTACAAGTACAATTGACAAGAAATAAAAAATTACAGCTAAAAAACTTCTAATACAACTTTTACTTATGTGACATTCTGCGGTGTCTCTTGTTGACCCTAGCAGCCACAGCGGCAGCACATACTGGAGTTCATACCACATTTGTTATCTTACTAAAGGAGAGTGGCTTTTATATTAAATGACAGTAAGGAAGTGTTGCTCATTGTAAGCCGCCAAGCAGCGGATGCTGAAGAGGCAGCGAGTGAATATGAAAGCCGAGACATTGAAGGACGACAAAGGTGTGATAAATGGAAGGAGGAATGAGGAAGAGAAACATAACACCCTTGTGTTAGCACAAGCTAGCACAATAGAAGCACAATACTTGAGTAAATGTTGTTTTCTTGACCCTCATACTAATAAGGATGAACATATAATAAAGAGTGAGAAAGTCCACATAGAGAGGTGGACACGTGGGTCACCAGGGTGGGATGGATGAGTTAAACACAGGACTTTCACACAGGAGACTGGGGCTTGATTCTCATGTGAAATCAAATAGCCATCTTTGATTGTTTAAGGAAGTAGTTATTTTAAACATAACAAAACACAACCTTCTCCTAAACCTAACTAAGTCGTTTTGGTGCCCAAACATAACCAAAGTGAGACCGTCACCTGAAATATTTCTCAGCGAGCTCCGGTTTGAAAGTGTAATTGGACGTTCCATAGTTATCACTGCTAACTTGACCACGGAATGAGACCAAGGTGGACATGGAGCAGGCACCGAAGAAGTTTCAAAGTGTGCCACAAAAAGTGGAAAATTCACATCAAATGTGCACAAATTCATCATTCATCACGACTGTTTCATGAACTGTTGTGAGACTGTGTTGAGTGGACAGAACGCATTTTGTTTTCCATCTTTAACAGAGGTGTCATTATGGACTACTTTAGGGACATTGCCTACTCAAAAACCCCATTTCCTTTTGCTCAGTAGTCACTGCTTTGAACTTTGGTCACCGTGTCATTGAAGGTGAAGGCTCATTTTCATGGTTAGTGGAATCACATGCTTGGACACAATTGACAATTATTAGTCTGTGGCACAAACACATGGAAAATGACGCACATAAAATTTGCCTCAAAATGAAGTCAGTCACACTAGATGACATAACTTGTTTGTACATCTTAGTAACTGTTTTTTCTTTAGTTATTTGTTTATTTTACAGTAACTGGCCGAATCTGACCACATTAAACAACCCTACATTCATGTTAGTTCTCTCGTTTACAATTATTGACAGTTATTATTACTGTTTTTTTTTTCAAACCTGTTTCTACATGACCAATTGTAATTATTCAACACTTGAAAAACTAATGACATTCCCATCAGCCTCAAATGTAATAATTAGCTAATGTTAGCATGCTAACACACTAAACTGAGATGATCAACCTGGTGAACACGTTAGATTAGCATCAGCATATTAGCCTTATTTTTTTTTGAGTTTTTATTTTTGTATATTTTGTTTAACCTCTATATGAAATAAAATATATTAGATATATTTATATATTAAATATTTTATTTTAATATTCATTCATTCAGGGGGAGGCACGGTGGGTGCAGTGGTTCGCACTGCTGCCTCACAGCAAGGTCCTGAGTTCGAATCCCGCAGCTGGCTGGGGCAGGGCCTTTCTGTGCGGAGTTTGCATGTTCTCCTCAGCTGTATCTGCCACGACATCCTCCCCATCAGAGCAGTTTTCTGGCTCAGCCTGGTCTGGATCTACGGATTGGTGGGGAGATTGTTATTCATCTATAATTTTATACATATATGGTAGACAACAGTTCAAAAGTTTGGAATCACCTGCCACAAAAGCATGATTCAGCACAGTCAGATGGCTGAGAGGACTGCCCTTTATTTTTCAATGCTCTTTCATGCTTGTAGGTCAGAAAGTCCTCTTTTCAAACTGATGTTTTGTACAGAGAAAGAAACACTGTACAATGCTTCTGACTGCCAGTCGAGAGGGCAGAGGGAGACAGAAATACCTCTGAGCAACTGTTAAATAAGACTAAGAGAAACCACCAGTCATTGGCTAAAGAAACTGGAGGCTTAGTATTGAGATCTGTACATTTAAACAGGAACAGTTTCCTGTTTCAGTGTCAAGTGCACATACTATGGACTGACGAATCACAGTTTAAGCCTATTCAGTCTAACCACTGAGCAGACTACAGACACAGAAAAAGAGAGATGAACACAAGATAAAACAACAATAACAATAAAAACAGTGCAAATTGGTGGTGTGCAAAAAGAGTAACCAGATAAAAACTGATATGTCTGTTTATTTAGCTAAAATGAAGACATCATTTGCCTCTAAATTCATTACAGCCTGGTTTTAATTGATGCAACCCTTTGTTGCCTGATTGGGTATAATATAGTAGGATGAGTAGCGATGGTGAAACAATTCAAATGGAAATCGCATTTATTGTATTTTAAATAGCTGCATGCATTTCTCCCTTATGGCAGATGCTGCTGTTGTGATAGAGTATGAGTCACTTTGCTGATGCTGATGACATCATAATATGTGCTGGAGTGGTCATTTTGTTAAGCCATCATGCCCTACAGTGACAGATGGAAGGGCCACTGCAAAGGTCAGGCAGATATATGAAACGACAGCAATGAGGTGATATGTATTTGCCTCACAAGGCCACAAAAGCTGGAGACTCATCCCGCTGTGAGACAAACAAACATGAGAGTTCAACATAATGACTGCAGCAAGACAACTAACTCTGCAGTGTTACAGTATGAAGGAAATATATGAAAATATTGAACTGAAGTCATGCTCATGGTGTTATCTGTGTTGGAAGTGTGGCTTATATATATACACAGTACATATGGGATATCCAAGGAATTAGCAAGCAATTAACAAGCAATTATTGAATTGCATACTACAGATGATGGTTTTGCATAATAATAAGAAATATAATTAAGCAAAATATATGATTATACTAATAATGTCAAGGATTAGGAATGAAGGAATGAGGAGATGAAGAAAGGTGGCTGCAACACAAGACAGCGGGGTCAGGCCAAGGGGTCGTGGGTTTAAACCTTGCCCCAGGAAACCCGTTTAGAGGTCAGGTGTGTTTGCTTAAAGAGAGGCAGAGTTCAAGCTTTGGGTTTTGAGAGGCGGCTGTCCAAGACATTCCATCCAAGAAAATAACTATCAGGTTGAGCTAATTGCAATGCGCATTTATCACATTCCTTGGCGGTGGAATGAGGCAGCTCTCCAAGTTTTTGTTTTTTTTTTTGTTCTTTTTTTGGCATGTTTAATTGAGAATGCCAATAAATGTAAACAATCACCCCTGGTCATAGACAGCCTCTGTCTTCTCAGGCTGAGGTTTGAGCAGAAATAATTTAGTTTTTTTTCCCTTTTTTTAAAATGCACGACATTGTGTAATGCATTTTGCTAGCAGGCCTCATCAGGTTTTGACTGCAGACGTACTGTAAGTATGTGGGAGGTTTCACATTTGTTGCTCTCCGCTGCTTTAATCTGTCGCAAGTCCATTTTTTTCTGCATTTATTGTTACAAATCACATCAGATCATATTGTGTCGAAGTTGCTTCTTAATGGCATAGTAGATAAAAGCATACTTCTTTGTCTAGCCTTAAAAATTCAGATTTTCATTATCTACCTTCTCTTGCATACTTTTGACAGTGACATTAGGAACAGAACAGTTGTTGGCTTGAAGTCTGGCGTAACCTAATTAATCAGTAAAACAGATAATGCTCTGGCCTTCTACACAATCTAACTACAGCACATTATTTCTGAACAAATTTTAAAATAATATACACAAAAACCAAACCTATGATGGCACTAAGGTGAGCACCAGGAGATGGTGTTTAGTACTCAGCTGATATGTGTCGCGGGGCACGGTCTTAATAAACATAATCTTCCTCCCTGTCCTCCTCGGTGTCTCTCACAGTCTCACATTAGCTGTCTCCATCCACAGGTCAACAGCTGGCTTTGGGATCAATGTCTCTGTGGTCGTCTTTGACAGGTGGATGTGAATCAGGGCTGAGAGAGAAGTGTGTGACAGTACTTGGTTCTTATCATGCTGAGATGTGAGAATCCCCTCTCACATGCTGCAGTGCTCATAGACAGTGAAAGAGACAATTCGACCACCTTGCTGATGTTGGAGTAACAATCTGGACTGCTTGTATTTACTATTTGGACCAAGTCACACACAGAGGATGCTGCCAAGCGTTTTCCTGCTTCCTTTAAGAGCCTCCATTCTCTCTCAGTGGAGTCTCTGTCAAGTTGCACGGTGGCCTCATATTTCTGAGGAATGGTGCACATAGTCGTGTTGCCAAAGAGGTGGAGGTCTTACATTTTATTCATGTGTAGCTGCTTCAATAAGCAAAATCCTCAGCATAGGAAGACAACACAATGTTTGGCCTTAATGAAAAAATTGCACAGAGTTGTTCTTATTTCAACTTCTTTCTCCATTTAGCAAGTAGGACTTTTCAGCCTGACTAGCTTGTCTGTTAGCATTAGCTTGTGCTCCTTCATCTTTTTGTGTTTATCATATACTGGATGATTGGAATTCTTTGAGCTTGTATGAAACACACCTGTTTTATCTGCTAGAAGGGATGTGAATCTGTTCCGGTTCAGTTTGATGTTTCTTTGTAAAAAGTAGCCACTGTCTCTTGTTTTATCTCTCACAGTAGGTGATTTCACTGGGTCAAATGTGTTGATAAGAAACGTGTGTAGATTAGAAATGTGTATCGATGACCAATGGTGTTGCTGCCTGGTATGCAAAGACACACACTGAAACAGTATATTAGCTAGTTAACTAAATAACCACAAGTAAGTAGAGCTGAGGAGGTGAAAAAGCCTTTCCTACCTTAATCTGTGGTTTGACTGCTGATCCTGATGGTTTTCCCGTAGGGCCATTTTGTTTCACTGGAGTCTTGTTGAGCTTCTTAGCTGAAGACTCCAGGCTCTGCGAAAGAAACACAACCAAAACTGATATATAAGACATCCAAAGTGTGACTTCCCAACATTTTTAGGAAACATGTGGGCTCTGAATTTACCAGACAGCTTCACTGAAATACTCAGAAAACATGTAAAAATGTCTTTGTATTAAAAGCTCAGACAAGCAGCTGAAAATTTTATCAACACTTCATGAAAAAGTGCTCTGACGAACTCTGAAGTCCCTGAATGACAAATGCAAAAACTGCTACAAGCAATTAAGACTGCTGGCCAGCGGCAGATACAACAACCCCTTTGTGTACTGTATATATTTATCATATCCCTGTTGGTTAGATTCAAACTGAGACTGGTTACTTTCTGTCAATATGTGACTTGTAGCCTGTTCCTCCTCATATTTTATGTTGGATCTTAAAAAAATAGCCTCTTTGGGGCTGTAGTAGTTGTGTCATGTTGTTTTGAAAACTCCCATATCAAAGCGCTAATTGCCAAGCCTCTTTTATAGCTGACAAATTATAATTGGCCTGTAACATAATGTGAACCACATTTGCAGAAGTGCTTGCAATTGTGGTTAATTTTCTTCAGAGTCTTTTGCCATGAGGTGTTCACATTGTTCTCTCTCCCCCCAGTAAGGTCATAATAACATCAATGCCGCATGTGTAGACTGTTTTTAAAAAGTATTTTAACCCAAGAGGACAAAAAATGTACGAACTACAATCAGAAAGGATAGCAACATAATATAATTCTGAAGGTTTAAAGAAGTAATGGCAGCCTTAATGTTAAGAATTAATACTTTATTCTGAGTAAAAATGTTTGTCCATGTACAGGCTGTACTAAAAACATAACTGCAACCAAATCAGGGATGACATGTAACCAAAACTGAAATTATCTCCAAGCAGCAGCGCTACATGAAATTACAGAGGAAGCACTAGACATACTTGGTAATTTGTCACTGATCAGATACTTAGTACCCCAATAACCTGTCATTGTTCTTCTCCACACTGGAGGCCTTCCCGTCAGGTTTCCATTGCTCTCAGTCACCTGTGTAATTACCTTGTAATAGCCGAGGCAAGTACCTGCATTTCCTGAGCACCAACCCTTTCTTTGCAATCACTGGTATTCACCTCGGAATGGGCTACAAGTGTAATTGCCTGTGTTGACATAACTGCTACAAGGCAA
The DNA here is from genome assembly GCA_029783685.1 of Heniochus monoceros. Classification (NCBI taxonomy): domain Eukaryota; kingdom Metazoa; phylum Chordata; class Actinopteri; order Chaetodontiformes; family Chaetodontidae; genus Heniochus; species Heniochus monoceros. Next base: position 25,445,606 of record JAPZEA010000026.1, read on the forward strand.
TTACACATGTTATTTCCTAGAGCAATGCCTGGTAACACAAGATGCTGCAAGGATGTTCCAGTGTGGTTGTAAAGCTTCTTGTTTGAAATCAGAAGGATATTAATACACAAAGGACATATCTCAATCAAGCAGAGAAACACTGTGCTTTCTTCAAACCTTTCATGGATGCACCTGAGTGTATGTGATTGGTATTTTGAACTCAGAATAACAGAATAAGAAGAAGTGGAATGATCTGCCACAAAGGTTAGATACCTGCCTACGTCACACTACTTATTTGACTCCATTATCAGATATCCACATTGAAATAATTAACATATAAACTACAGCCCCTTTCACACATGTAGTGTATCCTTAAAATGTTCTGTAACATTTCCTGCACAAGGTCGTGTGTGAATGGCAGCGGGGATCGATATTCTCAAAATTGTAGAGCATCCTCTAGTTACCACATATATTTTATAATCAAGAGCTATAACCAAATCACACGTAAGGCTGTTGTGCCACTCCCTATGACAAAGGGAGAAATAATGACAGAAAAGCTCTAATCTACTACGAAACACATTTCTTTGCAAGTATCATAGACTAATACATATTCATAATTAACAGATAAAGAACAAGGTAAAACCTCTTCACTGCCACAAGTACTGGTGTGCTAGCTACATATGTAATTCCCAGTAAAAAAGGAGAAAGCCATTATTATTTTAAACTTTCTGATGAACAGATGGTTTTCATTATGCCAGATTTTAAGGGATGCCATAGCCACTTCAGCACCCCTAATTCCCACGTCCATTATGAGGTCATCCACTGAGGACGTAATACGTAGCAAGCGGCGGCAATAGTGGTGCGATGAGGTTGAGCCAACATTACAAAGTGAAGCGATGTTGTTCCTTGACAACAAAAACACAATTTTTCATTTTACTTAGGTTTTTCTTTGTACTACTTTATTTTTATTTTTGATAATTTTTTGTTTGCTTCTTTTGTTTCATACTTGGTTTTCTTTCTTGTTTTCTTTAGGGTTTCTTTCTTTCATACATATTATTGATTCAATTCTGTAAATTAAAAAAATCCAACGTTATTGAATATATAACAAAGGCTACAATACAGATACTTACCAGTTTGGACACTTACCTGGACACTTTTTCTTTGTTTTATCTACCTGGAGACCTTGCTACTTTCTATACTTACCTTGACCCTCTTTCCCTACCTAAAAAAATACAAAAATCACAAAAAACTACATTTACTTACCTACATTACTTACCTGGACCCCTTTTTCCCTACCTGAAAAAATAAAAAAATCACAAAAAAATACATTTACTTACCTACATTACTTACCTGGACCCTTTTTCCCTACCTGAAAAAATAATAAAAAAATAAAAAAATACATTACTTACCTGGACATCCTTTCTTACTACTTACCTGGAGACTTTTCTTTTCTAAACTTTACACTTACCGGGAAACAATGGGTTCGTGGGGACGGCGTAATGACCAGGACGCCTACTGGACTGGAGGGAGGGGACGGTATTGGACCTGGAAAAACAATGACAGGCATACTGACCCGTGGAGACAGGAGGAGGGACTAGACGGACAGGACTGGACGGTAGTCCGTTATGGAAGGCGTAGACGCCTCCAGCAGCGTCTGGGGGACCGTGGCGACGGCCCGGGTTGGAGGAGTGCCCGTGCACCTCCGGCCCCTTCTGGGGGCCGTGTTTTTGTCCCTTCAGGGACAAGATTTACCTCTAACCCTAACCCCCTAACCCTAACCCTAACCCTCTAACCCTAACCCTAACCCCTAACCCTAACCCCTAACCCTAACCCCTAACCCTTAACCCTAACCCAAACCCTAACCCTAACCCCTAACCCTAACCCTAACCCTAAACCTAACCCTAACCCTAACCTAACCCTGAGTCGGACCCCCCCTCCACTGGCTCTCTCCCCTATCATACACATTAACAGAAGAACAGTGGTGAATGGCCCTTCCCTCCCACAGATCCACCATCACCCCTTGCCGTTAGCTCCCAGTTCTTCTTCCCCTCTCCCTCCTCCGCCTTCCCCCTCTCCCCCGGCCCGCTCCCTCCTTCGAGCGGGACCTCCTCCCCTCTCCCCGTCCCCTCCACCTGATGAACAGAGAGCAGACAGAAAGAAAAAGCAGAATCATGTGGCTAATATAGCCCAACAACAAAATACACTGCAATGCAGACCGATACAGGCCCAAATATCATTCAGCTCCAATGTGGTATTCATGGATGACTTGCTGATTGAAAACCTACCTTCTAATTCCCCCCTATGTCCTGCAGAGTGTGAGGGGACATCTGAGCTGGACGCGGCCTCCAAACCTGGGCAGGTATTAACATCAAACATAGCCAAACCAAAAGAGGTGGTGGGGAACAACATGATGAGGAGAAGGTCACCAAAGCATAAAGATGCTGATCATCCTGACCACACCATATCCCCTGACCCCACTTTAGAAACCACCTCTGGCGGGCCCACGGCCGAGCCCCCTCAGCTGTCCCCCATACACTCACCTGTTAGTCCCCCGGCGGACATAGACAGATCACAGGGAGATAAGAACCCAACTGCAGAGACATTCTCCCCCAGATATCATAAAGCTAGGCCAGGCAGGAAATTGGTGGACTGGTCCTTTAGGGGGGAGAAGGAGATTTGGCTTCTGGGAGACTCTAATCTTAGTCGTATCCCACCACACTCAAACCCAAACATCCAGATCGACAGTTATTCAGGGGCCTCCATCTACCACTTCTGGAAGCTGCTTGAGAAAACACCATGCCATCCTCATGTCAAGATTGTGGTGCTGTCGGTGGGGATAAACAATAAGGATCAGGACCCACACAAAACCTCCATCAAACAAATCAGGATGGTTTACAGGAGAGCCCAGTCTGTTTTCCCTAACGCTGCCATTTATTTCCCCACCATTAACTACTCACCTTTTCTCCCACAGCAGCAGCAGTCAAATCTTATGACTATTAACCGCTTCATTTCCAGCCGTCTTCCCCCTCTGGAGCCGCTGCCGGATAGTCGTTTCATCACTTCCCCGGATAATATTCACTGGAGTAAACAAACAGCCGAATGCATACTCAAACATTGGTGCAAACAGCTTAAAATAAATTTTTGACAACTCCCAAACCTAACCCGGTAACTGCACCACCCCCTCCCTCTGATCACATTTCTCTCCCATCTACTAACCCCAGTAACCCCTCATGAACTGCCCCAAACCGGGCCTCCACTGCACCTACTGCTGGCCGGCCGACTCCAGTGGACCTCTCCTGGGGATCTCCGTCTAACATCCTAAATCTCTCCACCCTTTTTACACCCAGTGTGGCCCAGGTGTGTCTGTTGGAGAGGGGACTAACTTTCATCCCCACTCCCAAACAATTTAATAAAACAGAACTTTACAGGGACCTTCATCTTTACCATAGACGATTAAAATTAGTAGACTATTTCCAAAACGACACCCCGGAACCGGTCCCCTTCACCCTCCCGTCCAGCTGGGAACCCGCCTGGGACCAGCTGGACGACAGGGTAAGGAGACTGATCAAAATGGATCAGCGCTGTCTTGGCTCCCACGTTGGGCCTCAGCCGATTGTGGATGCCCCGCGTGAGGATCTGAAAGTAATCATGGAATTATTCACCCATCCCAACAGCTGAAAGAGGTCATGCAATGTACAATACATTCTATTCATTTAGTTTGTGTGCATTTCCTAATGGAGTACATGTGCTTTTTTTTCCTTCTGGCAGAATGCGGGAACGGGGTCCTTGCATTTGTGGAGTAGGTGTGTGGAGTCTACTGCTGTCCCTCTGTCTGGCCTCCCTCACACATGCACACCGGAGTCACACAGGTAGGTAGATGTCTGTGTTTATGTCCATCTGTGTGTGTGTGTGTGTGTGTGTGTGTGTGTGTGTGTGTGTGTGTTGTACATATTCCTGTCACATGGTCAGCCTCTGTGTACAGGATTTACGGGATTGGATCTATTGTGGATTACCACTGCAGGCAACCTCTGCAGCCAATTTCTTTTCACATGTTGTAAAGTTGGAGTGAATAGGCCGCGTGCCACCCGAGGGAATGCAGAGGTCGGATTCACAATGAAATACAAGACCACAGAGGCTGGTTGCCAAGAAGAACACACAAAAAGTTCTTTAATAAAAGGAAGGGGAACACAAGTAATCCAACAAGAAAGGTCTTCTCAGTTCAGGGGCTTTCACGTCTTTGCGGTCCCATCAGTGGGGCGACTCTCCAAAATGCCTGTAGGTTACAGCACAGGCAGCGAGCAGTGAGCCTTATGGATTAGAAATCCCTGGATGCATGATACCCCTCCCATGTGGGCCAAGTGGCTGAGTCACTAGCATGATTGAGCCCTGAGGCCTCTTACTACTTTCCAGTTCATTTGTCATGTGAAGGTTAGGTATCTTCGCCTCTGTGGTTCACAATGATCAGCTGTGTGTGACATGGAAAAATTCGACTTTAATCGAGAGCACACTGCACCTACTACTACTGCACCTGTATACGAGTAAGAGGCCTGAGCTGATGCTGTTCGCTTCCATACACTCTTGGGGTGGAAACATGAATATGAACACGCCTGTGTATCTTTGTAAGCTTTCAGTGTTTAGATTTTGTTAAGGTGTCAGAGAGGTGAAACCCAGCGATCATTTTATTGACTGTAGTAGCTACAGCCAACGTTATCCAGTGCAACCAACCTAGAATAAATGCTAGCTCCATGAAACTTACACACAATGTCCACTTTATTAGGTACACCACTACAGTCTAAAGCAATCCAATGCAGTACAATTGTTCTGCTACTGTATAAAGTCTTCTTTATGATGCCTATAATGTTCAGTTCTTGTTGACATGGTCACACAGGTGTTAAATAAATCATGTGTTTTAGCGCTGAGGTGTTAGTTAGTGTTAGTGTATGTATTCAGAGGTGTTTGTAACACTCCACTAATGTATGTAAGCAGGGAAGATAATAAATATAGTTTAGTCCAGTACAACACCACCTTTGACTATGACCTCAGTAACAAACATCCAATTGAATTAACACTTGTCTGAATGTCAATTAAAACTCAACATTATAAGCTTTGTAAAGACAGATGTCATAGCAGGGCTGTTGTATTGGGCTCTACAGGTATACCTAATAAAGTGGCTGTGCATTAGCTTTGCAGGTACTTGGCCATAAGTGAAATTATTAGATAGATTAAGCTTTTGACCTGATAATAGAGAGAGATGGAAAGTTAAGGGATCATCAAAGTGATTACAGTTATTCCATGGGGACCATGAATATTTGCACAAAATTTCATGGCAATCCATCAAATAGTTGTAGAGCTATTTCAGACCTCTTGAAGGTAGTGAGACTGGAGCAGCTTCCCGGAGACAGGGGGAGGTGGAGAGGGCCGCCCTACAGTCTGGCGCATGATCCTGGATGGCGGGAACAGGAAGGTTTGAGGAATGGAGGCTGCAGGAAGGAGTGTGGTGGTGGAGAGGTGAGGTGGAAAAGGGCTTATTTATAGAGCTATGTGAATGAAGAGAATGAGTTTGAATTGAATCTGTTGTAGGACAGGGTGGCAGCGGAGGCATGATTACATTACACTCAAATAATTCTAATATCTTGTCATTTCATGCCATTGGGGCTGCATAAAATCAATCTGTCTATTGATTAATAAAAACAAAACCATAAGTGTTGACTACATAGACCCCAAAAGGCACCTGAAGTCATGTGGCCCTTCAAGTGTGCACTTCGGTGGCGTCAATAAAGATGCAGATCTTTGGCACGCAAGATGTCACTCTGCAAGTTTGAAAGGTTGGTGCCGGTATCACCGACATGATCATTAAGACAGCGAATTTTATTTCAATGCTGCTCCTCCAGACTTGTGGAGCAAAAAGCAGCCCAAATCAGGGATGTGACTAACATCTTCAAAAACATATCTGACCAAAAATAAGTCATTGACGATGACAAAATCACCCAAGGCTAAAACCAAGAAGTGATGGATAGTGGATTTTGTCTTGGGTTTGACTACATATGATAGGGTGTGATGGCTTGAAAATGTCAAGCACTGCCTTTGGCTTTCATGCCGTGATAAAGTGGAGTGCACCAGCTGCCCTTCATCTGAACTGGTTGTCTTTGTTTGTCATTGTTGTTACTGCGTGTCTAACATCACTGATGCTGAAGATACTCACGTATACTGCAGTCAATGTGTTGTATATCCAAACATCTGCCTCGTACGGATGTTCCATTAGTGGATGACTGAAAGGGAAAATGATTGATGAGTCTTAGTCTTTTCTTTAAATCTTTAAAAGGAATGCAGCTTCTTTATAGTACACTAGTCCTTTAGCCGTCTGTGTAGCAACTGAAAATTTCTCATAATGTTATCACTTCTTGGAAACTATAGGGCTCTTTGTGTGAGTGTAAGCATCTGTACGGTATGTGTGTGTGTCACTGCTGGAATACGAGTTCCTATGGCCATGGCATTGTGTGTGTGCTTGTGTTGTTTCTGTTTGTGTGTAAGACCGACTCCCTTCTTCTCTGGCTGCCAGACATTCTTGACAAGGCAAGGGCGAACATTTTCATAAATGGAAAGAGGGTGAAAAGACGTGGAGAAAGGATGCAGATGCTCTCTTATTGC
>JAPZEA010000026.1:25631222-25646611 GCA_029783685.1 Heniochus monoceros
CGTGTGTTTTAGAGATATTTTCTACTGTTTTGTGTGTGCTTGTGCCTTTAAGTGTATATGTTCACGTTTCTCCCTCTCTGTCACCCTCTGCTCCACTATTTTATCACCGGCTTGATACGTCGTCAATGAGGCTGGCATGCTAAATGATAATTAAGACCATTACACGCTCACAGAGCATGATACCAGTGCAGCACACGGCTCCCTCAATCGCAGCCTCATCTCAGGGGACACCCTACTACTCACACAGTCGTGTATCTCTCCAAATTAGGTTAGATTTTCATTCCACCTCATTCGCCATGGATGTGATGTGGTTATTATAAACTCGTGATATGGTTAGTGAGCCTGCTGCCATTAGATGGGTGGAGGCATCATGTTGGCACGTTAAAGGGGAAATGGATTGCCAACAGTCAGTGTTGCACGGCTCTGTTTCTCATGCCCATGCATAGTTGTGTTCTGAAGTATGTTTGCAGATGCACACGATCTGTGACACACAGTGCAACACAAAACACACGCAGGCACTCCCAAATGCATTTAAGAGTTTGTGCAGACACACATCTCACCTTAACACGCACGAATCATTCCACCTTATGATCTGTCACCTCTGAATGCACACCTCTATCTCCTTGTGCAGTGGTGGAAAGTGATTAAAACCATTTACTTTAAGTACTGCACTTAAATAGAGTTTTGAGGTGTATTTCTTTTTTATGCTACTTTTATCATACTTCTACTGCTCTGGACTAGGGAGAAAATATCACACTTATTACTCCAGTACATTTATTTGACAGCTATAGTTACTAGCTACCAAGAAGCCAGAGTCTAGTTTGCTGAGGTCAAATATTATGTAGTATAATAAATGGTAAAACTACTTCAATTTTGACCAGCTACAACAGTAAAAGCTACTTGTGCCTTCATGCATCAGTATTAGTAATCTAATTATGTCACATATAATAGTACACAGTATCTTTACTGACTACTCTGTGTTTTTACTCACTTATGATTTTGAATGCAGGAGTTTTACTTGTAATGGAGTATTTTTACATCATTCTACTGTTACTTTTACTTAATTGAAGGAGAACTTTTCCTACTTCTGTCCACCTCTGCTGTGAAACAAGCTAACCCGCAAACCTCTCTCTGTATTACATCTATATATTACATATCTGTACAATACCCCTATCACATTATGCCAGAGCAAGGTTTGAGGGCAGCTGCCTCTCCTCAGGTTTCTCCTGATCAGGGGCGTGTACAGGCTCCTCGGCCTGTTCATGTACCAGCACAGGTATCAAGTATTGGCTTAGGTAAAAACGTAGCCTCGGGTTAAGGTGGTTTTGATGTATGTATACAAATCAGAAAGCTTTTGACAAAAGAGGTTCAAGTTTGAGTGCAGATTTCAGATGAGATTGTGAGCTCGGGATCAGATGTGAGATGTGCCCTCCTTATAAACACGCTGGAAAAAAAATGCCTGGGTTTGTTCTGTGGAGAGAAGGAAAAATAATGCCTCTAGCTTTTGTTTGAGATAAGGATGAGAAGACAGAATAAAGGATTAAAGGCAGAGGGTGGAAGCATTGGGTTATATGAGCCTTGATTATTCTCTTCGTATTTTATCCAGTTCATTAAAAATCTGTGTTTTATGTTCTGTGTGTTGCTGCTCCTGTAAAAGAGATTTTTAATGTCAGTGAGGCACTTTCCTGCTTAAATAAAGCTGTATAACATGTGCATATAACTTTCATTCAGGTCAAAAGATTACACACTTGAGTCAGATGAGTTCAAGAGCTTCTTTCTGAGGTCTCTGGGTAAGTCAGTCACGTCTTCACACTGTTGCATGTTTATTGGCGCATCAGTAGAGAGTATAAATACATAGAAAAAGCTGCACTATTTTCAGGTAGGAAACAAAAGAGTAAATTACTGACTAATATCACAGGTTGAATGTTTTTAGCAAAAAACAGATGTTGATGTTTGTGTCCTTTTTATTCTGTTAAAAATTGATTTGTGGCATATGTGAATTGGTTCGTTTCCAATAATTTGCTGAATGTAAACAGGAATTTGAGATGTTATATAAACAGTTTACGCTGCTGTTTTGGTTTCTATACTGTTCTTTTGCAGCAAATGTCAGGTCCTATTTTCTTTCCATTAGCCATACACTCAAGACTCCAAGATCTGTACTTTTACCCTGTAATATGGCTCTGTACTTACAAAAAATAGAGTTTCCTGGTTTTGATTTATGTTCAGTCTTATTACTGTCCAGTCTGCCCTGTTTTCTTTGGTGGACTAACTCTTCCGGTTTGTCTGTCTTGTGCCAGCTGGGAACATCATTTTGCCAGGAAATGTCATCTCCTTGACTTATTTGGGCCGGTCATGCAGTCTGCGGGTCGAGACAATAAGAGGTGAGGACGGTGTCACCCTCCACAGACCAGCTCCTCCTGCAGGACTGGGCCCTGACACGGAGGAGTCCTCTGTGCTGAACTCTGTGCTGGACTCCTCATCAGCCGACCTCTCCCTGCAGCTCAGCTTGCTCACTGTGGATGACAACAACGCTGACGGCTCACCAGGCACGCCTGGAGAGCCCGGCCCTGCAGCCAGCACCCCACGCCGACCAGCTAACCTCCCCTCTCTCTCCTCGCCCCCTGCTCCCTGCACCCCTTCCTACAACTCCCAGAATCCTCCGGCAGCATCATCGGAGGATGCTGTCAGTCTGGAGAGCTCACTCAGCTCAGAGCAGCCAGACAAAATCCACACAGCACCTCCTGGTGGTGCACGGAGTACTGACACCTTCTACTGCCTCTCCTGCTCCACTAAAGTCAGTCTCAGAGACAGATCTGCACAGGAGGATCCAGATGCAGAAGCTAAGAGGTCAAAGGTCACGTACAGCATGATTGGCGGGCTCAGCAGCCAGCTGGACGTTATCAGAGAGACCATTGAGCTTCCTTTGAAACACCCTGAGTTGTTCTCCAGCTACGGTAGGTCAGATAGTGTCATTTCACAAGCGTACATTAGACTTTAAAACAGTTAAATCTAATTACAAGCTATTTCTATGCAGGGATCCCACCTCCCAGAGGAGTGCTGTTGTATGGTCCCCCAGGCACAGGAAAGACTATGATTGGACGGGCCATAGCCAATGAGGTTGGAGCTCACATGACGGTGATCAATGGCCCAGAGATCATGAGCAAGTATGGTCATATTTCATCACTTTTCTGTCCCTGTACAATATATGGGGCGTATTATAATGCAACACCACCCTGCAAGGGATCTGAAGTCATAATTAAATAGTAGAGGAGTTTAATTAACTTCAGGACATATGTTGCTTTGTGTCTCTGCAGATTCTATGGTGAAACAGAAGCGAGGCTGAGGCAAATATTCACTGAAGCGTCTCAGAGGTAAATCCAGCTGCCAATAAATTAACATAATTGCTGCTGTCCAGGTATCACACTCAAATGTTTTCTTTTTGTTGGCCTCTGTCTGTGAAAAAATGCAATAAAGTTGTAATCAATGCAATTAGTTAAATTATATTCAAAAATAATATAAATTATATTCATTTCTTACGATAAAAAAGTACTCACAGTACACATGAAGCAATCATACAAACAGAACAAATAGTGCAGAACACTAATAACAAGTAAAAGTAAACAATTGCTGTGCTTACAGTCAAACCTCATGCACAAGTCTTAAAAATAGTGTGTCGAGGATTTGCAGCATGTTGTCATCTGCTTGTGATTTTGTTTCTTACTGTCAGTCATTTAATGAATGTCGTTTATCATTTCACTGGATTTACAGACAACCTGCGATCATCTTCATTGACGAGCTGGATGCTTTGTGCCCAAAGCGAGAGGGAGCGCAGAACGAGGTCGAGAAACGAGTTGTTGCTTCTCTCCTCACTCTGATGGATGGGATCGGTTCAGTAAGTGTCCTTTTTTACTCTGCAGCCATAATACATCCTGACAGACGATTCTTAGGTTTAGACAACACTTCAGGGGCGGCAGGTAGCTCACCTGGTAGAACGTTCACCTCATGTACCGACGGCATGTCCTTACCGCCTGTCTGACTCCGGCTGTGGCCTTCTCCTGCATGTCGTCTTAATGTGCCAGTTATTGTCTTGTTCTTGTTTTGTTTCTTGTTTTGTCCGACTTACTGTCCAGAACCCCAAAGATTAACTTTACCATTAAAAAGATTAGATAAAACTTCATTCATCTTGAAGGAAATTGTTGTAAGGCAGCGCAAAGTAGGAAAGAGTGAATATAAAATATCGATAAGGTGCCACAAATATTCACATTTCAGACACTGGAACCATAGATTTTTTTGCCATTTCTTCTTTTAAACTGGCAATAGACAAGTTTTTTTTTGCTTTAACGTGTCATGTTGAAGCAAAAATCATTATGGCTGTAGAATGACACCATCACTATGCAGGTTTGTCTGCTACCTGGTGTGATTTCCTGGGAACACGAGAGCTCGATTTATGGCACAAAGGAAGTGTGTCGGTCATAGTTAATAGGTCGATCCAGTCAAGTCTGTCTCCACTTGATTAAAATGATTATCAAAATAGTTGCAGAATAGTTATGTCAGTTGTTTCTGCTGTACTTCAGAGTTATTCACCGGGTGGTGATAGTTCTGTATGTTATTTTTTATTACTTGCAGCATGAAGTGAACAGCAGCATGTCTTCTTATTCCATCAACCAACAGTCTGTTTGCATCAGTGTCATTATTACAGGGAAGGTCTGCTTTACACTGACCAGCATTTACTTGTTCAGCATTCACAGGACTTGAGAATGTGGCTCTCTGCAGCCGAGCGTGGCTCTGTCAGGAAATGTCCTCATTTAAAATGCAGATTGTCATGCAGAAACCATCTCTGCACGCTGGACGCCCTTCAGACACCGTGGGTTGTATCTCTGGGGTGTTGTTTGTCCTCTGAGCGCTCTATCGGTGCCTGATGAGAAAAAAGACGATTCCCCCCACACACGCCCAAAGGGAGCCTGGGAAACAAATCACCCAAGGTTGCCATGACCTGCAAATCTGGCATAACTCTATCAGCAGAGCACATCTCCATGTGCCCGGGCAGATTTGGAGAGGTGATACGACACAGACCAACTCCCTGCCTGCACCCCAATCACGTCTGTTTTCCAGACCAGATGATCCAAGGTCATCAGCCCTGATTGGTTTGTGGAATGTGGAGAAAGCACTTCCTGCTCCTCAGCATTCTTACTTGCACTATAATTTATTTGTGTTTCAATTCTCCCAAAGGTGGAAAAAGAAGTGTCTCATCTTGCAGGCAGACCACCCCAAGAAACGCAGGACTGACATTAGTTTAGCATCACACAGGGGTCAAATATTCTCTGAGGCTTAGTTTATGAAATCCAACTGGATGGAGTTACAGTTGCATGGTCATGAAGTTAAATACAAGGCTGCTTTACTTCGAGAGTTGATATTGATGACTCAAAGCAACAATTTGCATGTAATTCCTAGTTTACGTCTTAGCCAGCACAGAGGATTTGACAGTGGTAGTTTGCAGTGTACCAGCCCAAATCCACCATCTGTTATTTTTACACTTTAATTTTCATAGTTTTGAAAAGCAGCCCCACAGCTACCACAGCTGTGTCAGTGTACAAACACAACTCGACCTCAGTCGTTTTCACTGAAAAATGAACACTAACACTGGAACAGTTGCTGTGAGGCCTGGAGGAAGCACCACTGACATATTGTAGATATTGACTTTGTCTGAAGGAAAACAGCCTGAGCTGCAAAACTACAGGGAAAAACACATTTAAACACATTAGTCTATACACTTTTAATGCAGTATCTGTGTTTATTTAAAGCAGCACAGTAAAATAAAACCATGGACAAGACTGATGCTTTTTCCCCGTCCCTCCAGGAGGGTCACTCAGGTCAGCTGTTTGTCCTGTGGGCCACAAACCGGCCCCATGCCCTCGACCCCGCCCTGCGCCGACCAGGACGCTTCGACAAGGAGCTTGAGGTGCGTAAAAATGATTAACCTGCTGCTTAAAATATCAGCATTTGATGATAAGATAGCAATGATCAGACGGCTGAAAATAGCTCTGCAAAGAATCCATTTGTGATATGAGGCTCCTCAGGTTTCCTTCTAGTGCAGTGGAAATGAGTGCAAATGAAACTTTGTGCTCTACAATCTATTGTTGTGTTGATTTCATGATGGCAGGTGGGAGTTCCAGGTGCTGACGAGCGTGCAGATATTTTGCAGAAGCAGCTCAGTTCTGTGCCGTGCAGCGCCGCCGCGGAGGAGCTGACGCAGCTGGCCGACACCGCTCATGGATACGTAGGAGCTGACCTCGCAGCTGTTTGCAAGGAAGCAGGCGAGTAAACACTGTCCTGCTGTCCTGCAGAAAGTCAAAATGCTATGCTTTTGTTTCCTAGTTGTAATGAAACTGATGGCATCCAGAATGCGTGGGAGTTTGAGGGTTGGTACCATGAATGTGGTCAGCAAATATTTCCACATATGTTTCCCTTCTTTCTCTTGCGTGATGCTACATGATGTACAAAATGTGCCAGTAAAGCAAAGAAGGAAAGTTTCTTGGATTATTATATAAATAAGTGCCTTTTTAAAGGGCCATAAACAAATTCCAATAATGCAGCATGTCTTCAGTAACGCCTTTAATCAGGTGCATTTGAATTTAAGTAGAATAGACTGTGACAAATATTGTTCCCAGAAATGCAGCAATAGGTCACAAATCTACATCGTAAAAATGCCACAGGAACCAAGAACATCCACAGCTACTCAGACCCATCGTGCTGCTCTTTATTTTGATTTCTTCTTTGCACTTCCCGAAACCAACATAATTTGGGAAACCAAAACAAAGTCGTGCATGGGGCCTGCCAAAAAATGCACACCATCTTTTAGCAGTTTGGTTTGCTTCATGGGCCAACAAGCAAATATCACATGAACAACAGTTTGTTATTGAGCTTTAGGTCCATTTGACCTTTTTGTCCAAACCGCAATTCTTATTTTCTCATTTCTCCCTAAATGAGTTTTTAGCAGCTTTTTTTTAGATGTCGCCTGGAGTGTCTGACATGCCTGCAGCCTCTTTGAACTCAGAGGGTCAGCAATCCTTTGATATTTGCCAAAGAGGATGTTGGGAGTTTCTGTGGTGTTCAGATCCCAGGGAGAGAAACCACTGAAACCACCTCTTGTTGTGAAATTCTTTTGCCCCCTCACCCCTGATGCCACAAACCGATCCACCTCACATTTTGGCTTCTATGCTGTCTGTGTGTGTCTGAATGTGCTTGATTGTTGGTGTGATTGTACGAGCACATGCACATTTGTTTTTCTGCGTGCGACCCCAGATGCCTCCTGGGTGGTCCCAGCGCATGGGGTATGTGGCATATTGCATTTCCAGCTGAGGAGGGAGCTGAGGCTGCTGTGCGGAAGCGCTCCGGCGAAGAGCGTGATTTACTGTCCGCAGAGGACCAGACGTGACTGGCAGTGTTTTCTGAGAAACCTCCTCGCACCCCGGAGGGAGACAACAACCTCCCTAACCCTGTTTGACTCTGCTCGCTCCCACCAAAATCTCCAAAAATCACTCGACAAACAGAGGCCCTCGCAAGTAGACCACAGTAGAACTAACAGATTCAGACTGCATTTAACGCTTCAGTCTGTTGTTATTTCTTTCTGTTGGCTCATTCGATGTTGAAATAAAGTACAAATACAAAGCAAACTAAAACAGATTACAAATGCAGGACAGCTGTAAAGGCCTGGGAGGTGTCGAACCGCCATCCACATGTAATGCCATTAGAGGGTCCTTTGGCTTTGTACAAATGCTAGCATAAACGCTAGCTAGTACTAGAACATTTACCTATTTTTCTTATTTATATATATATTTTATATTCATATAAAATAAGTGGCAAATATCCGTCACTGAACAATATGGCGAGTGTTTAGGAGTGGTCTAAAGGAAAGAGAATATTCTCCTGTGTTACGTTATGTTGTGGCTTCAGAGGAGACAAACACATGTAGCTAACAAAGCTTGCAGTTGAAGTAATGGTTTAAACTGTATAAATATGCAACTGCTAGCCACCGCCAACTCTAGTTTCTTATGTTAATCATGTGTAACATATCAGAACAGTCACGGTTATCTTAGCAATACTGCTGTAAATTTGTCTGCTGCACACACCTGATGACCTGCTGTGTTTGAGTGAGTGATGTGTCGGCATTCAGACGATAGAATTTGCAACCCTCGTGTTGTTTGGTCTCTTTTATAACAGTCATGGGCAAGAAATAGTACAATTAATATTCAACTTCATGTCTTATAAACCAGCTTATTAAGATTATTTTAAACATGCTGGATTTGTACAATCGGATCATTTGCTTGCGTCCACATGATCACCAGCTAGTTGCTTGTTTGTATGTCTGCCGTTTGTTGCTGGACAAGTTGTGTCCAGTGGGACGACATTGATCAGAGCGCTGAGAATGGACCAAAACATGAAAGCTGTGAGCTGGAAAACCAAAACAATGAGCTGAAAGACACTGAAATGCTTTGATAATTAACTCTACAAGCAACACCGTTCACATGCATGTAACCATTTTATACGCTGATGTGCTGCACAGTGTAAAGTAGAGGTTTAACAGTGTGTTATGAACTGCTTACGTGTGCATGGGTAAGGATCCACCCTCACCACATCCCTGCAGACGTATACAGCCATACAACACGCACACACGCGTACCCACAAGTTGATATGTGTTTTTTCCTTCTTTGCTTTCATTGAAAGGAACAAAAGCTGAAGAGGCACAAAAACACATCGGATAGGAACTGCAGTTGTTTCCTTCTGCTGCTCAGGTAACAATGAGCTGCTGGGGGAACATGCGCTTCGACGCAACACTTCCTGAAAAATAAAAATGGGGGGACGATATTGTGACGGCTGCGACACGCTAGGGTAACGCACAAGATCCCCACCTTGCACAGCTGCAGAGAAGCATGCACGCATACACACACACGCGAGAAGCGTGTTGCGGTGGGGGTTTCACATCCTGCCTTTAGCACAATACCAACCTGCTTATAGATCAGAGAGTATTTAAATCAACTCTTCATCTCTGGAGAAAGGCAGAGGCCGAGGCGCTGTTTAATGTGTGTCCGCTTTTTTTTCTTTGTGAGCATGTTTGTGTGTGCATAGAAATGGATGGAAATCTTGATGTCATTAGGGAAGTTTTTGTTTGTCCAGTCTGAATTGCACGGAGCCCCAGAAACAGATTCTTGACGACAGATGTGTTATATAATAAGCACTTGATTGCAGTTGATCACGGATCAGGCAGTTTTGAATGTAACGTCATGCAAGAGCGCACTCATACCAGATCTATTAAAGTCTGTTTCGTCGAGGTCGCCTCAAATCACTTTTAAGCCTCCACTGAGCGCACAAATCATTACGAAAGTCTGCGCTTTACATCATGCGCGCTGACCGAGGGGCTCCAGGTTGATCCCTTAATGAGAGGTACGATTTTTAAGCCTGGAGAGGAAACGGAGCAGGAATTCATTCGTGTTTGTTTGCCGTTAAACTAAAGAACCAAAATTACAAATTCTAATGAAAAGATATAAATCCAGGTTAGATGTCATCATCCATTGTTTGAATGTTGTCTATTTCTTCCTTAAAAGACATGCATATGCATTACAATTAAAGGATAAACCAACATAAAGTGTCTTACTGAGATACTGGTCCATCACAAACCTTCAGGACGTTCAGTACTCCTTGTCATTAGATAGGCTTCCAGCCAAATGTAACACAAATTCATTCATTCATTTTCTATTCCCCGCTTATTCCGTAAGGGTCGCGGGGGGGCTGGAGCCTATCCCAGCTGACATTGGGCGAGAGGCGTGGTACACCCTGGACAAGTCGCCAGTTCATCGCAGGGCTATGTGGATATATTCTTTCAACCAAATCACAAGTTCTATTTTTTTAAATTAGTTGAGCTATTCCACAATCTTTCCAGTTACCCCCTGACAACTGCAGAAGTCCCCCCTGGGATGCAGCTACCGCTGGTTGGGAATCACTGACCTGGACATTTACTCTGAATTAGTACTCGGACACATTTTTCACTTCTCCTCTTACAGTAAAACAGGTTATACTATCAGAGGAAAGGTACCGTGCTGTTTGTAGATGGGTGGTTTCCTGTAGATGTTGCTCCCCTGATCTGAAAACATTCAATACAAACAGAAAAAAACATTTACAGAGTATACAGTGCCTCTGTTAAACAAATG
Organism: Heniochus monoceros; assembly: GCA_029783685.1. NCBI lineage: Eukaryota > Metazoa > Chordata > Actinopteri > Chaetodontiformes > Chaetodontidae > Heniochus > Heniochus monoceros. The sequence goes on from JAPZEA010000026.1 coordinate 25,641,428, forward strand.
AAACATCTAGTGTGTGAACGTCTCAACACCAAGCAATGACGCAGAGGGATTACATTGAATTTCACCCTTTTTCCTGTGATACATCTGTATAGTTGTGAAAGAAGACGAGAAAAAGTAAAAGCTGATCTTAAATGGCGTATAGTGATAGACAGAGAGAGAGAGAGAAAGAGAGAGAGAGAGAGAGAAAGAAAAAAGAAAGAAAGAAAGAAAGAAAGAAAGAAAGAAAGAAAGCAGGGACGAGCAGTGACAGGGTGCGCTCCAGCTCCTACCTGGGAGGTGGAAATGTTTAGGGGTCTGAGAGAGAGGCGGGGTGACCGGCCGGCTGTCAGGCCTGAGCGGGAGGGGGGAGCTCCGGCCACTCGGCGGGTCAGTGCCTCCAGCGAGAAGAACCGAGAACAGAACATAAGCAGGGACACTAAAGGGGGAACCACAGTCTGAACGGTGCAACACACAGGGACCAACGGGACCAGCTCGGGTCATTCTGAGCGAACGGGAGACATTCTGGTTGGTTTTGATAGATGCAGTTAATGAAGCTGCACGTAAAGGATGGAGATACAAAAGCGCATCAACCGAGCAGAGTTTAACATAGTGAGATTTAATGCTTGAGAGATGTGTTATGAGTCATGAAGTATAATGTCTGTTAGTTTTTTGTATAATAGGAATTCAAGGTTCAATAAGAGTTCACGATTAAGAAGTCAATACCTCCCAGCATGCAGACTTATATTGCGAACCTTTCTTTTAATCTAAGCCTTACACTTTACTAGAATCTGGAGACTCATTCTGACAAGGCAAAAAAAAGTCATCCATCATCCAACATTCAGGGTGCTGTCTGTTTGGATATTGGATTTCAAATTACTAGTATCTCTCAAGTGCATGCAAAGCTGCAAAACACAAAGAGGCTGTCAGCTACATTGGCAGAGGCCGTGTTAGACAAAGGTGAATAAATGCATGCTGGGTTAGAGGGGAATCAGCGCCTTGGCTGCATGGGTTTGACCAAGACATGGGTTTGACCATTCAGGATGGCAGCTATACTCTAATGAGAGATGGACATGGATCCAGAATGACAGATGGGGCATTGACGGGAGGTGGCATCCCAGGTGATGATGGAGATGATGTGTTGCCTTTGGGGGGGCAGTGATGTCATAACAGTAGCGATGTGTTGAACAGGAAGTGAGGCGTGTTGATGTCGTAGATTGTGTTGCAGCAGTCATCTTGTGCTGTACTTGCTGATGTTTTTCCCTTTTTATTTAATAGAAATTTACGTACAATTCTATTACTATTATTAAAATAAGATAAGATAACATATTACTTCATTCACCCCCAGCTGAGAAATTAGGGCGTAATAGTAGCAAGAATAATAAAAGAATAAAAAACCTAAAATACAAAATAAAAGTTGAGAATATATGTACATTAAAGACTGTAAAAAAAATGGAAAAAATTGTAAAATTTGCACATGGTGGGTTTGCATAAATTAAGTACAGTGTTTGCACTTCGCACAGTAGAAAAAATATATATGCACACGTTTAGTACCTAAAGAAAATAAAAATGTCATATTGCACTAAATATTGCATGATGTGATAGCAGGTTAAACATGATTCAAACAGTATCACTGTTCTTATTTTGAAGCTGTAGTTCATTGCAAGAATAAAAAAGCCACGTTTTGTCAAATGGTTGCAAACGTCCAGCAGACCCGGAGCAACGTTAGCGTTAACTTGAAGTTGTGTTTGCGTTGTGTTATCTCTGTGTTTTGTCTCCTCCAACCCCGGAGAACAGAGTCTGTCCCTGCAGCTGCTCGGCGCTCCGGTTTCTTCACCAGCTAAAAGAGGCTAAACTGCAAAGTTGGCAGCAGCAGTTTCATCAGTTAAAGTCAAACCTTTCACATTTTTAAAGACGTTTATTTGTGCAGCTTTCATGTTCTTGACGAGCTGCAGATAGTGACGGACCCGGAGTCAGAGGGATGAATGTATGGATCTGTGTTTGAAATGTTGTTTGAAACGCAAGAACAAAACAGTAAAACGCATTTTAAAACAGAGTTTGAAACATCAGGTGGAAATTTGGGACAGTTTGACGTCATATTTGATGAAGTGACATTCATCAACCCTGACACTCTTTTTCCGCTGTGGAGTCATGATTCAGTAAATACTTGTAGTAATGCTCTTGTTTGTGTTGGACTGAACGCTGATGTGATGCTTTCTGTGCTGGATCAGACTCTCCGTCTCTTGAAACCTGCTTAAACCCTGTTGTGTAATCAGCAAAGTACGCCGACCTCGCCGACAACAAACCTGCCTCTCTGCTCGCAGATGGCTGCTTTCTCTTTATCTTGTTTTTTTTTGTCTCCCACAGCAGTGATATGTTTACTAGTAATGCATCAAGAGATAAAATCTAAAAGTAATACAATCTCTGCGCTTACATCTCGGCGGTTTAATTTGAAAACCAACTCTCTCTGCCTTCTCCCGTAGCTTTAAAACTGAAATAAGTTATGCCGGCGGTGCCCTCGCTTCACCCTCTGACAAGAACAATAGCGGCCGGCTCGCCTCAGAAAACTGTGTTTTACAATAATACTCGTCCACAAAGCAAGACCGACAATGTCAATGGTTTTATGGTGCGCTACACAGTGCAGCTAATGTTCTCCTGCAAGCCAGCATCGCTCCACTGCCTCCCCCTCGCTCTCTCCTCCTCCCCGTCTCTCCCGGTGTCTCTCGCCCTCTTTCCGCCTCCTGTTTTTTTCTCCTCTCTTTTATTCTCCTCGGCTCTCCCTCGCTCCCTCTCTCCGTATGAAAAATCCATTCCGGCATGGGTTTTGACAGCCTGTCTTTGGTGGGTGTGTAAAATTCGAATAATTCACTGTGCATAGACAGTCACTTTGGGGCTGCTTTGTATTTCGTATTTGACTCGGTGTCACTTCGAGTCCCAGTCGGCAGGGTTTAGCTTTCAGAAAAAAAACAAACCGGAGGGCTTTTTTGTGCGTGTGTCTTTCTGAAGGCAGGAGCTGCTTTAGCCGACCAGCCGTGGTGGCAGGTACATGTCCAACTTCACCAGACTCTCTTACCGGCCAACAAGAGGTTTTATTTTGAGCATACTGATGAATAGAGAGTTTTACTCATGGACAAAAGAAAATTGTTTTGTGTCATCGCCTCCTTTAATAGAAGTTCAGTGTGGATTAAGAAGCAGAGATCCGAGTTCTAGCAAACAGTTTTATCCTCTCGACTTAAAAGGGTTAAAACATGAAAGACCCTCTCTGGAGTCCAGGTTTGGTTTGTCCATTCTTGGCTACCGTAGAAACAGCTGTGCAACATGGTGGACTCATATAAAGGATATAAAGACTCATTCTAAGGTAACAACATGTCTTATTTTCAGGTGATTACACACTAATGAAAACATACTGATGAATATATATATATATATATATACTATATATACAGTTGATCCACTGCTGCTGAATCCTGCACGCTGAACCTGTGAGGTTGTTAAATCGTCTTTTTCCATCTAAATTATCTTCTGTATCAGTTTGTTTCAGCCCGTTGCTGAAGCTGTATGATGTTTACACTGAAGGAAATGGAAACCAAGGCCAGATCACCAACTGGACACCAACACTGTTACACTGGTGATCTTGTTGTTTAGTAATGCATCACTCACTCATGAACCTGAAATAATGAAGCTGTAGAGGATCATAGCTGCATGTTTGAAGACGTGCATTTTCCAACATTTTATGCATCCATTGGTTTCCAGTCATTCTACATGGTACGAAAATCAATCACATTGTGTATTCTGTCATAACAAACGTCGAGTCTACTCATGATTCCGTCAGTGTAACATTAATGTTGTATGGTGATGGGGTTTGAGGGATACTCCAGTGATGTTTTGGGCCTTAAGAGACAGATTAAATACAAGTGGTCAAATCTTGAGGCCTTGTCTTGTAAAAGGGGGTCAGGTCGTCCCCCAGAGGAGCAGAACTGGTTTGTTTTCAGCACTGAAGGTTAAATATGAAGCTTCCATGTGGAGTCCACTGTGGTGCTCTGTAGCCAGTGAGTGCTCAGAGGCAGCAGGATACAGGTTTATACAGTACAGACACCTGGGGGAGCCGGGGGGGGTCCACACCTTATTTTTCCCAGATCGGCCTCCAAGTTTTTATTGTCGCAGTAACTTTGTTGTTCATCATTTCGTCAACATTCAGCCTGGAATTTCAAATAAAGTTCTGTGGGATTGAATCACTTCAATCTTCAATCTGTTTGTGATTTCGTGGTGAATTAGTAAAGGATGTTTCACACTTTTTAAGATTTCAGAAGCGTGTTGGGAAGGTCAGGAAGGTTTTTCTTCTTCTTTTGTTTTGATCCACTGAGCTAAAAATGCCAAATTGTTCATTCTTTTCCACATGAGGCTGTAGCCAAATGATCATTTATTGCTTGTCTAACTATATTTTGCTGCAACTTCTTTTACATTATGTTCTGTAATTGGGTGCAAACTTTGCATTTTGATGTATCTAATTATTTTAATCCCTTTTTGTTTCTTGTTTTATCTCTTTGATGTTGTTTTCCTCCTCCATGTTTTCTCCATCACTTTGATTTATCGCCATTGTTTCTCTCTTCCTCTTCCTCTTCCTCCTCCTCTTCTTCTCCTGCTCGTTGTTTCTTATGGCTGTCGTTAAAGAACCTCTTCACGTTTCTTTGTGTGTTTCACAGTGACCCCTACTGGGAGCGGCCGGCTAATGCAGGCAGCTGCTCCGCCGCCCGGCCCAAGACCCTTCACCTGGCCGGCCAGCAGCATACCTCCTCACCATGGTAATGTTTGTGTGCGCTCCACGTAGCAGTAGTAGTAGTAGAACGTAGTGGTGGTAGTAGTGTGTGTCTGTGTGTGTGTTTTGTTGGATATGAGCTGTGTGAACGGTTTGCTGAACCGTTTGTGTGTGTGTGTGTCACTGCCAACGCTGCCAAAAAAGAATCAGTAACTCCTCCTCAGCTCGGAAGTAACTTTCAAAGGCAGACGGGGCGAGCGAGGTTAATAGTGGCTGGAGACTCTCTCTCTCTCTCTCTCCGTCTATCTTTGTCCTCCTCTTTCTGTCTGTCTCTGTCCTCTTTCTGCCTGTCTCTGTCTCTCCTCCTCTTTCTATCTGTCTCCGTACTCCTCTTTCTGCCTGTCTGTCTCTCCACCTTTCTATCTGTCTCTGTCCTCATCTTTCTGCCTCTC
>JAPZEA010000026.1:25716922-25728878 GCA_029783685.1 Heniochus monoceros
TTTTGAAAGAGCATAAATTCAACATATTTTGCAAAACTGAACCGAGGTGCTGTCCTAAAACAGCATTTGGGAGAGGTTTAATATGTTAAAGGAAGGTTGTAACACCTTTGAGATTTATCGCTTTGCCTGACTCGATTTTTACATTTTTGGCCTTGAGATAATGTTGGACCTTTCTTTTATCCGCCTCCTTTTTTTGGCCCATCTCAGCCTTCATCGCTGTCACACCTATGCAGTAGAGATGTTCCTTAAATAGCAAAAACAGAAGTGAATGGTGGGTGGTTGGGTGGACAATTCTATCTGTTCTGATTTTAGTCTTATCTACGCCTTATCTCCTCACCTGCTAACTGATGGAACTGATTCATTCCAGTGCATTGAAAACTGATAGATGGATCCTTTACTTTTTTACAGATTGCACAGTCTAAAGCCCTTATGAGTACTTTCACAGGTTTTTGCCCGTCTCCTACAAATCAAAAAACTTTACAACCGACCATTTTCCAGGACATGCTATAGAGTTTCATATTTTTTGGATTTTTGAACCTGTTTTTCCAGGCAGTTGCTGGTTTCCATTCATCTCTTCACAGGTTACAAGTGAATTTGCAGAGACCTGCTTGAGGTAATTTATCAGAGTGAAGCATTGTATCTGATTTGAAAAGTCTGCGCTGTTAACATCTGATCTTCACTGTGATGGATCGTCTTATCTCAGGCTTCAGGTTTTAAGTCTCTACAAGTGGATTTTAAGAACATATGGAAATGAATGAAAGCTGTCTTGAAAATAGAAAAAAACAAAATGCTGGTATAAGCCTTGTAAATATGTGATATGTAACAAAAGGACGATAATATGCAAAAATGGTAAAGCACTTTAAAGTGCCACTAGTGAAGGTGAATGTCTGCCTTGTGGCTCTGTCAAATTCTTCAAAGCAATAATCCCTGAAGTCCTCCTCTTCTCTTTCTTTTTTTCCACCGCTACATGAAGAGGACGACAAGGGCTGTCAGAGAAACACAAAGCACTCAGGGTTGCGTGTTAGGAGCCGCCTGAATGGCACCAGGCCTAACGAGAGCCCGGCAGGGACCCCGAGGTGGGCCTGGCACCTGCAGTCTGTCTCTGGGGGGAAGTGGGGGCTCTGTGTGTGTGTCGGGGGGGGGGGGGTGTCGGAAGGGGGATGTGAGGTTTGTGTGTGTTTCCGTGTGCTGTCAACAGAGACTGTGCATATGCGTGCATATGAATTTTTGCATGCATGTATCCAGGCGGGGGGTGCAGTTAGGATGTCACTGTGCACAGCTAAGAATTTAACCTCTGTTAGTTAGAGTGTTGGTGACAGCTTGTTGAAGCAGAACATATATATTGTCCACGGCGCCACAAACTGTGCTGAGATACTGTATGGGAAGCAGATTCTTTATGTTTTCTTAGTTAATTTGAAAGACTGTAACATCTATGCCAATTTCAGCCTCCAGTTACTTATGGTATTAATTTAAAGCTTAAAAGATTGGCCTGAGAAGCACTGACATCAGTGTTTATGAAGATGCTGATAGCCAGTTTTCTGTGCAGACACAGTATTTATAATCTTCAAAACTCTATCTCAATTGTGTGCTGAGAAAATCAGGGAGGAATCAACCTGCAATCACAGGAGGAACTATCATATAGGAGGTGAACAGAGCGACCAGCATCATAGCTTGTAGTCTATAAAATCTTACTTCTGCAGTACGGCCGAGCAAATTTAAAGTAATATTTTGCTGCCTTCACTCAGTGGTTCTCTATATTGCGTCTAAATTTTGGGGTTTTCTAACCTCGTTATCACATGTTCAGAAGAGATTAATGGCAGAACTCTTTACATTATGTTTAAAAGAATAAACTGCTAGTTTAACTGGAGCTGCAACGAGTAATTGATCAGTATCAGATCAGAAAATTAACTGGTGACTATTTTAATAATCAGTTTTCAGCCTCTCAAATGTGAGGATCTGCATTTTTCTTCAACATGCGTTCTTGTTAACATTAGTGTTATTGTTTTTGAGTGTTTGTCGGACAAAACAACACATTTGAAGATGCAACCTTGGACTCCCTGAACTTGTGATGGACATGTTTCACAGTTTTCTGCTGTTTTACAGACTAATTGATTAATTGAGAAATGAATCAGTACATTAATCCACAATGAAAATAACCATTAGTTGCAGCCCTGTAGACTCACTCAGTGTCAGATTCGGCGCTGGTGTCAATAAAAGGATCATCTCTGAGAGTTACAGCTGTGAATTTATATTTCTTTTCTTCTGAAGTCCTCACACACACACACACACACACACACACACACACACACTCCTCACTGATTAGTTTTGCTTGTTGTTGTTGGACTTTGCCTGTTAGATGAAATTCAGATGCCCTTCATCTCCAGCACACACCCCATGTGCATACACAATTGCACATACAAACACATGCACGCCAGAAAAATCCAAGTCCCGACCCAAAAAAAAGAATCAGAATAACGGTCGGAGGACAACATCGGCCACCGGTTGTTTCTGCCGATTTGTCTGAGGCGGCGACTCGACCGGGGAGTTTGGAGGTTGCCCACAGGCTCTGGGGTGGATTATGGAAACCAGACCTGGCGAGTTTACACTGAACGCAAGGCCCCGTAGAATTAAACTGCGAACTGTGGACAGCTCACAGGAAACGCCTCTTTGTAAAGCAAACATACATGTATTTTATGGCAGCCACTTTACTGCTTTTTTATTTTGGGCTCCAATGAGTCGACATTTCAACATGGCCTCGGTCTAATTTCCTCCGCTTTTCTTCACCTTTTTTTTTTTTTCTTCGACCCTTCCCTCACATACACCTTCGCTACCCACCTTCTCCTATCAAAATAAGGCTGCTTTTTTGTCAGTAGCCATTTTTATTTTCGTGGAGGTGTGAGGGCCAGTCAGTCGGGGTTGTTTTGACAGATTCTGGGACTTTATTGTGGCCACCAGGACAGCTGTAGGGGTGCGACTGCCCTCGCCCTCCACCCCAGACCCAAAAGGAGAGCAACACAGCTGCTGCTCCTTCTTCTCCCCCTTCCTCCCCTCATCTCAGCCTCTTCACCTGGTCTCCATATGATTGTGACCATCAAACGCGCACACAAACACACACCATAAAAAGTAAAAGAGGTGTGACATACACACACACACACACGCACACACACACACACACACCTCTGTGGTCTCGCCAGGATTAGAGTCCGGCTGGGGTCACACACACTAAAAATTAAAATGTGTGAATTCATGACTCTGTACATGTCGGACAAAACACCAAACCGTCCATGTATTAAAGGAAAATTCCAGTTTATTACATCTTAAGTCTTATTTTCATGATCATTCCTATCAGTAATGCTGATGCTGGATTCACTGTTTAGTTCCTGAGACTTGTACCAACAGTTCAGGTGCGCTCACTTTTGGTTGTACATGCAAATACAGTGATTTAGATCATCTAGGGTTTTGTTGAAAACCTGTATTTGTGCTTGTCAGATTTTGTTGTTGTGCAATCGCCGTGTTTCCAGATCTCGCCGTTTCCTTTGGTCTTCCTTATAGCATTTAGCTGCGGAAGAGGTATCTATTCATGCTGCTGTAAAGTAAAAAAAATCAGTTTGAAGATCCATAACTATATGTGCTATATTTGTTTTAGGATTTTGCAGCTCTTTTACTCTGCATTTTGTGGGAAAAAACTAAGAATTTGCAACCTTTTTTTGCACGACCATGCCAAGATAGTTATCTTCTAACATCTAATATATAACAATAATCTAATATCACCTGTTGAAATGAGTTACAGCTCTTTCTGAAACTACAAATCTTGGCTTCCTCCTGGCTGCGAGCATGTGGGACAGTAGGGGGTTAACAGCGGCAGAGTTATTTGGTTCTTGGACACGGTGGCCTCGCCTGCCGGATGCAAGTTTGACTCAAGGGCAAAATCCAGAGTGAAAGCCTCTCATGTTTTTGACTGGTTGCCAACTCTGCTTCTCTCTCACCCTCTCCCTTCTCTCGCTCGCTCTCTCCCCCCTGTCATTCTCATCCCTCTCTCTCTCCACTCCGCCGTCCCCTCCCCTCTCTCGCTGATTTACTCTCTCTTTCTCCCCGCTCCGTTCCTCCTCTGATCCGCTCCCACATCAAAATCAGGACTGACATAAAGCAGGTCCAGTGTCCCTCTGAACACAGCGTGGTCTCGTCCAAAATTATGTCATCTCTTTAGAAAGATGTGGTGTGCAAAACTCTTCAGTAGATAGTAAAAATCTGCTTTGCTACAAGTCAATATATGTGGGATTTGAGGGAACTGAAAAACAGAACACGTTCGTACTCTGACGTGCAGCAGAGGGAAGAGATGAAGCTCTGGGGTCTTTGCACAGACGTTGAGAGCTTCTTCTGTGACCATGGCCATGTTCTCCAAGAGATTTCAAGGTGGAAGCTGCTGTTTAATCCGGTTACTGCTGGAATCCATCGGATGTGAAAGGCCAAAACTTTATGTAGCTGACTGGAAGATGAACATGTATGTATCAGTAATTAGGATGTCAATGGTTAACGGTTAATCATTTAACTGTGGAGAATATTTCTGACTAGTTATGCCTGTCGGTCTATAGACTAATTTGTATACACACAACCCTTCTCTTAGCCTGGGGCTAATCGCTGCCTTACCCTGGGGCTCAGTGCAGTGTGCAAAAGCACATGAAGTAAAACATGAAATGCGCTAAACGAAGCTCCGTGTGGAAACATTTCCCCCAGAAACACAACAAAGTCAAGTGTGTGCTCCACCACGTTATGAAGAGGAGGAAGAAAACGTGATGCACCCTGGTCCAAGGCCTCTGAAATACTGAACCAATGGTGTGGTAGAGGGCAAGGGCTTCAAAGAGCCCGAGTATGTTATACCATCGAGAGCTTCTCTAAACGCTTTTAGGAGAAGGACGAGCTAAAAGTCAAGCTAGTTGTGGCAGGAAGGCTAGCTCTGACCACAGACAGCTCTCACAAATGAAAGCTACATCTTCATCAATGCTGATGACTGAAAGATGTAGACTGAAAGATGAGAGATGCAAATTAACTGCTTAATGTGTGTCAGGCTATCGAAAGCAAAAATGAACTGGAACTGACATCCCTAAACACTAATAAAAATGCAGTTATATTACATGAATCATTGCAGTAACTGATCTTCAGGGTGTGAGTGTTGCACTGAGATCAAGGCACAAAACACTTGTGTGGTAAAATGTTATGAGTGTACCTCATTTGCATGTTCTGCTGCATTAATATGTGCCACACAGCCAGGCATGACCAGACAAAAGTAAAACACTTTCACCAATAGTTGGCACCTTTCATGTTATGGAGGATGCAAAAATAGCACATTTCACAGAAGTGACATCGACGCCTTGGGTGAGTGTTGCACAATCGATGTGAGGTTTCAGAAGGATTCTCATCTATGAAACGAACTCCCTGCCAAACAAAGAAGAATCAGACCTGGATATGGATTCAAGTGTATGCTCCAAGTCCGACAATGCCTTAAAACTTTTGTCTTTGAAATTGAGCTTCTCCCTGAAGAGGATGAGAAATCCATCAACCAACCGCAGCAGTTACTTTCACCTATTGAACAGCAATACCTGCAAGATTGTTTTTAACCTGATGATGGCCGTTTGCTGGCATGTAGTCAGTACTTTGTATTAGTTTCCCACATCTGAAGTGGAGAAGCAGACCTCTCCGACCTCTCTGTCAGCTTTTGGTTCCCATCACGCTCTCTGCATTTTTTTGTTTGGTGTGTGTTCTGCATAAATCCAGGGTGGCCCATCTCCGAGTCACTATGACTCACCAAGGCCTCTGAGGATTGCAGACTGACAGGTTCGGAAACCACATACAGCAAATGCCTTCAGGCAGGGAACAAAGTCAACTGATGTCTCCTCAGGCAAGCCACTTATTCAGCCAGACAGCCGGCTATCACCCTGCGAGCTGGAAAAAGAACCAACGAAAAGGACTTTTTCAAGAAAAGAGATTTCACCAGATGTGCAAGGAAGAACTTAGTCATCATGTTCAGTATCGTGGACTCAGTGTTTTCTCTCATTTGATCTGAAGGGAGTGCGAGCAACAAAGCAGATCTGATCTTGAGTCAGTCGCACGGCGCCTAAGCTCTCATCTAAGAATAAGACACCTGAATTGCGGGGGCGTCCGTTTGTAAACAGTTTGCAGACGAAGCTCAGAGCAGGTCAGATTGAAGCTGGCCAAGAATGTGCTCAGCAACAACGCTCCGAGGTGAAGATTCCCAGCATTCCCCACTGGTTAGGGAGAGGTACCGGCCTTCGCAGATAGGAAGTCGTCTGTCATTAGGGGGTAATCACTTCTTGAGGAGGATTGCAATGCCTGGAATGATTACTGTTGTTATCAGCAGTGAAACTTGGCGCAGAGAGAGCGGATGAGGTTTTTTTTTTTTCTCTCTCTCTCTCTCTCTCTTTTCTGTCTCTCTGTTTTCTCTCTTTGTGTGTTTTGATCAGCTTGACTGATCCGGCGTAGGCCCCACTTGTTTTTCAAAACTTTCTCACCATCGCACTGCGCCTGCTTTTGCTCTGCAGGGTGGATCACAGTGCACGCTCACCCAGATTTTGTGGTGTATAAATGCTTCAATGTTGACTTTAAGCTAGTTGGTATTTCTTACCTAGGGGCATTTCTAATTACTAATGGCTCGTGTGTAATGATGCCTATCATGTCAGTAGTGCAACAAGGTGGATGCTATCCGTCATGCAGGCTCGTGTTAGAAAAACAGAATTCATACGACTGTGTTTGTCGATGGTCTCCCACGCCACTTATCTGTGTTTGTTTGCAGGGTTTTGGTCCTGTAGTCCTTTCAAGTGGCTTGTCTGGGTAGCTTGGTCTGCCTTCTTTTGTCCTCTGCTCTCCTTTCTCCTTCCCTCCCTCCTTCTCCTCTTGCCTTCTGCCAGTCGAGCCAAGACTTCAGGTGGAATGATGCCGTTACGAAAAGAGCCCGTCAACGCTTGCCCAACATGCCAAGCCAAGTATTTGTCTCTCGGGGTCCCCCCTTACCTCCTCCTACTCCCACCCCCACCCCTGGATCCTTGAGAACATGAAGTGTATCTTGTTAAGTGATGGATGGGCCCCCTGCTCTTGCTGAGAGGAAAGGGAAAAAAAAGCCTTTCTTTCCCTCCAGGGCAGTCAGATGAGTTTAGCAGTCTCAAAGCTGAGGGTCGGCTCTGCTTTTTGGGAGCGCCTTGGAACCCTTGGAGCCTGAGCGCCTGGAAGCCACGGGCACTTCTCCATTATGTGTGCAGAGAGAATTAACGTCTGATAAAGTAGCAGGCGGTGTCTTTGCACGAGAAAAATGGATCAGAAATTAAAAAGACTAAGCTGAGGAGCATTTACCGGAATGGTGTATTGATGTGCATGCTCGCGTATGTGCATTTGTTTGTCAGTGCGCATGGGAGTGTCTGCATGAGTTATTTAGCCGGGGGTCAGCAGGTTTGTGTTGGCATGCAGCCGCCAGATACTTCCAGGGAGAGCAACTCAGGAAGTGTCCCTGGCACGTCCTCTGCATAGTGCAATACGCACTGCCGCGACTGGATAGACCTGCTGTGACAAACAAGCACAGACTGTAATCCCCATTGCACCCGTCTCACCTCCTGCACACCACCATTCGCACTAACCTGTGGGACGAACCGTGACATCAAGCTAACTCTCACATGTGCTGTTTTATAGTTGTTTTGCCAGATTCATCTTATCAAGTTCCCTAAAGTCCTGAGCCCTTTTAATGCTGCAGCCCTCAAACCTGCCATCCATCCATCTACCAGCAGGTCTCTCCAACTGCTGCACTCTCCATGCTTTGAATAACGTTGACCTTATTCCTCTCAATCCGTTTCATGCCCGCGGTTCGTCACCCACAGCCAGACTCTCTCCTCCTCAAACGAGTGGAAGAACCCAGAGACCTGAAAAACAAGAACATTTCCTCTCATGATCCATTGCTCCTTTGTCAGCCATTACTCTGTTGTGGTTACCTAAGGGTAACTACTAATGTTTGTCTCCAGTTTCCATCCTCTCATGTTCCATACGCATGCACAGGAACACAAGAAAGCAACAGATAAAAGGCAGGAAAACTGTCCATCGCCCCAGCAAATGGGAATTGGTTATCCAGGGGGGGAATAAAGAAAACCATAAAACAAAACTCTTAAAATTGCATCCGGCACACTTTTTAGGCACATGGAATTAAATTGTAACACGGCAAGGACCATTTGATGGTTTCTGTCATAAGTATATGGCTGCAACTCACAATATTTTTCATTATCGTTAAGGTTCAAAGTTAATTCTCAACCATGGAACCAGCAGAGGACAAAACAATCTCATTTTAAGGCCAGTTAGATGATATTTTGATCATATTTTTGAGAGTTAGCATAATTATCATGAAATTGTGGATGTTCAAATGTCCATTTTCTCTAGTCACAAGTCCATGTTTGGCTTTAAAGCTGAGGTTCAAAGCTCATTCTTACCTCAAGGTCCATTTTGTGACATTTATCTTGTTCATTATTGATTCAGCTGTCAGTTACTTCACACTCATCAATAAAGCATTTAAAGCAAATTTCCCACAGCCCAAGTTGACATCTTTAAATGGTTTGTTTTGTCAAAAACCCCAAGAGCTTATAAAGGCTGAGGATAGACATGAGAAACTACAATCAGCAACTATTTGACATTTTTTGCTTGATAAATAACTTTTTACTTAAATAATTGTCAAAATCGTCCTTTGCATTGCCTGGGTGCTTGCTTTGCCATTGTTTGCTGGATGGTTAAGGTTGACATACTGTACTAAATGTCTATTTCAGTGTCGATGTATGTAAAAGCAACAAGGAGGCTGTCGGGTTTGGGAGATACATGGTGCATGCAGAGAAGCAGGAGTAACACTGTGATGGCTGTGTAAACAACAGTTCAAAGGCTGCTGTTGCGGTCCCTCCAACCTTCACTGATCACTCCTGACATGACCTCCTGCATGGCTTGCGTCTGTGTGTGTCTCCTGCCTCGTCTTCGCTGGCCGGGGTTTAGCCCCGCTGTGGCCTGTCTGGCCCGAAGCCAGAGGCTCCGCCGTGCTTACGACCGGGCCTCGCCGAGTCCTGGGAGAAGAACAACAATGAAACTGTCGCTTCCACTTGATGTTTGTTTGTTTTTCTGTTGATTCTCCCGTCCAGTGCTGAAATTAAATGCTAATTCACGGCGAGTAAAATGCATTTTGTTATTTTCTAATCCGGCTCTTCTTCGTCTAGCTGACTGGTGAAATGTATACACAGCCCAAACCAAACAATACCGTACCGCACCACAGCTTGTCATGGCCTGGCTGGCTGAGGAGAGCGAGTGGAGACAGCATATTTGTCTGTCCGTCTGCCTGTCTGCGTTTGAGAGGCGCCTGCCACTTAATGACGTCTGACAAGCGAGACAGCGGCAGCTTTGGGTACTCAAGGACTGTTTTGAGGTCACGGAGATGTGATCTGTTGGAAGTGGAGGTTTTATCAGATAACGTCAACATTGTCTCCACGCTGACTGCTACAAGTGGAAAACTTAAATTTCACAGTTTGCAAGAGGCGTACGATCAATGCAGGAGTGGAGGAAGCTTCAGTTCCCACATGTCCACCATAAGCAGTCAGGAGGTCAAAGTTCAGACCTTCAGTGTTCTGACAGTATTTTTGTGATCATGTCGAAGGATGTGCTGGAAAGGTTTAAATAAAATAATTAGATTTCCGTTGAATTTAACATGTGTTACCTCAACAAGCCAGAGAACTTGTCACTGACGCTCATTATTGATGTGTAAGCTTTAACTTTATGGACTTGTTTGTGACAATTTGTGAAATATGAAGGTAAACGTGAGGCTGACTGTCTTTTTTCCGTCCCACAGGCTCTGATGCGTCCAGGTCGCCTCGACCGAATCGTCTTTGTGCCTCTGCCAGATGCTCCAACCCGACGTGAGATATTTTCCCTCCAGTTCCGCAACATGCCCGTGGCCCAAAACGTGTCTCTTGATGACTTGGTGACGCGGACCAACAAGTATTCTGGAGCAGAGGTGAGTTGCATCTTCATGGATTCATTTATAATGAGCGCAACAGCAACAGAAAAGCTACATTACTCCAAACCGGTCGTGACTGCAACAGAAACATAAAATATGCAAGGAAATTACTCCTGTTTTCCTAAAGCGACAAAGACGTGTCACTACAAGGAGATTTATGAAAATAGACCACACCATAAAAAGAATATACAGGCAATGAGCAGCTCTGCGTGTTTTGGTAACAGGTCCACATTAGCACTGAGTGTCAACATTTTCCTTTGCACTGGGACCAGCACAAGGTTTGTTGAAATTTGCATAAAAATCAGGACACCACAAACTAGTTAACTAGTACATGCAACTCATGAGAGTTTTCTTCAGTCAAGGCAAGCGGTTTTCCTCAAGTCCAGCTCCCTTCCAGTAGAATCTGTTTACCAAAAAGTTATTTGCAACGTTGTTTTTGCTTTGTAATGTTTGAAGATTTGGTCTGATTGTTGAAATCATCAGATTTTGGGATCTCAGTTTGACAACCATGAAATCAACTTTTCAGACTTGTTTCTTTCAGCTCATTCTGAAGAATAGTTTGTAGTTGAAAAAGGTTTAATAATCCAGTGCAGATCGTGCAGGCCCAGAGGTTTAACAAAGGCAACCCGGCGTTCTCAGGCCCACATCTTCACCTTCTGACGAGCCAGTAAGAAAGTGAGCGTGTTGCGTTGCAGTGAGATGTTACGGTGCTTTTTCCATGATGTCCGTGTCGTGTCTGTCCTGTGTCAGCCCTCGTGGTCTCATGATGTCTGTGTCGTGTCTGTACTGCGAGCGCCCTCGTGATCTCACAGCAGACTGGGAGTAATCGTACAAACACTCCTTTGTGTGACAGATTTGTCTCTCTGCGTTAGTCTGCCGCGTGATTCACTTTGGCTCGAGCAGAGAAACTGCTACCGTCCTCCAGGACGCAAATAACCAAGAGAGTGTAAGAAAAAGGGCAGTTTGAAAAAGAAAACATCACCTTTTGGCCAAATGAACTCATTTACCACTTTTAGGTTTGCAGGTTTTTGCCTGTGTTTGTTATTTACGGCATCCTGGTGCAGAATACAAAGGTTTTAGAGTTTTCTTCACTGGGTCTGGTTCTCTCCGTCCATGTCTTGTTCTTTGTCAGTGAAATCATGTTTGTCTTTGACCTTCAGCGTGACTCATAGTTTATATACCATTCCACAGAAAGAAAACATTCCCAAAAGATGAACCGTATATCTCTTCCCTTGAATGTAAATCCCCGCTGCATATTTAGACTTCAAGGGTCACGGACATGATAGAAATGTCATGCTGGTCCTCTGACAGGCTCAGAAAACAAACATTTTTAAACGATTCAGACACCAGGCTGCCTCGGCGGCCTGTGAAAACACACATTTCATTGTTGTCTCAGTCGTGCTTTCTGTGTGACATGTTTGTGAGGACTGCCGTGTACAGAAGAATCTGCGATGAGAGCTTTCTTTCACTGGACTGCCTCAGATCCTGCAGGAGGAAAGTGTTTTGATCACTGTTTTCTTAATCGACCTCTTATTATAAGCGACGGGGTCCTCGTACATGAACGCACATCAGAGATTTCTCATGTCTTCACTCTTTTCACTGGTTTAAATTAGGTATCAGACCTGTTCTAAAATAGACCCATGTGAACCCTGTCTGAACCCAACATGCATAAATTAACTAGCAAAAAAAGGGACCCGATCCAAAAGCAACCCAAGAATAGTCAAACCTCCTCCAAACAGACCCTGGGATAATTATACCGGATCCAAAATGTACCGAACCGGAGCAGACCCAAGCGAAGAGAGAACATGAACGTTAGCAGCAGCATGATGTGCCACCACTTATCAAGCAGCCCAACAGCGGGGAAAATAATCCAGTATTCTAATATGTGATAATACAGTTTCTGTCTGCATATTAGTA
>JAPZEA010000026.1:25792182-25803191 GCA_029783685.1 Heniochus monoceros
GTATTCTAACTGCGTCTCTCAGCTCTTCTGCATAAGCTCTCACTGTTCTTGCATCCCAAACTGAAAAGCCTGAAGCTTTTCACCAGGTGAAGCGGTGAGTGTTCACAGTGAAACACGACATCTTGTTAAAGGTACTACATTATGCCTGTTAGAATATTTCACTCTCGCAAATAATTGAAGTGCCAAATGAATAATGTCAGCAATCAGATCTCAATCTTGACCTCCTCTAAAGGCTATCTGAAGGCAAAAAATCACAACCTACAGTTTAAGCATTTCTTATGCAACTGGTGTGCATTATTAGCTTATTAGGAGTTCAAAAAAGTCATGAATAGGTTTAACTGTATTAAAATAGGCTATTTTTCCTGCATACTACCTGCATACTGTATACTAAATGCATGTTTGCACTTTACCATTAATGATTTCAACCCTTTTCTCAGGTTCTATTTTGTTTGACTTTCCTCTTAAAATTGCATTGATCTTGTGTTTTGTTGTCACTTTTTTTAAGAACTCAAGGAAAAACTTGGAGGTCACCTGCAGTATACACCGGGCCTGTGCCCACCACC
This sequence comes from Heniochus monoceros, assembly GCA_029783685.1. Classification (NCBI taxonomy): domain Eukaryota; kingdom Metazoa; phylum Chordata; class Actinopteri; order Chaetodontiformes; family Chaetodontidae; genus Heniochus; species Heniochus monoceros. The sequence goes on from JAPZEA010000026.1 coordinate 25,792,746, forward strand.
AGAGAAGAGACCCAGTCCACGATCAACAGGCGACGTCGAGGAATCCTGCGATGAAATCGTGCAACCTTCAGGATGAGGTGGCAGCCTCCATCGAATTCAAGCCACCCAAGGAGGAGCCCTCTGAAGTTTTGTGTTGGTAGAAGGAGCATGATTGCGCAGAATGTGCTCGCAATCCTGGCATAGAGCACGGACAATGAAAGAGACTTTGCACCCAGCACTTTGCACTTTGGATTTGTGATTCAAGAACACAGAACCCAGCTTTAACCCTGGAGAGGGGACGTTATTCTTTTTCTGCATCCTCAATGTCAGCATAGTGAGCATCGGCATAGTTGGTGATTTATTCTGCCAAATAGGCTACAGTTAATTATGATTTGAAGTCATGTCTCTACATGTTCCAGCTGCGCAAGTAAAAATGAAGCACATTAAAGAGAGTGACTGTGTAGCTTGTGTGTTTAACCACTGGTTGGGTCGCAGGACATGTATTAATGGGTCAGGGTGGGTCTGGATGTGTTCTGTATATTGTGTGTAGAGGAAATATTTTTGGACTTTTGTACTTGTGCTGTTTTTAGACAAATTTCCCATCTGGGATAACAACGTGACTGAACTGAACTGAATTGTATGATATTTGCAATTTGTGTAAAGAGGCACTTAAAATAATCGCACCCAAATCCTATACCTAGAATGAGTTCTACCTTTTATGAGTCAGTTTTTACATTCTTAACAAAGGAGCACTATACTCACACTTGGGCCTTGGGCTGCTAGCCCATAACATGCATATCTGTGCTGAGCCTTGGAATTGTTACTTAATCATGTTTGTCACAAAAACCAGTCTGAAACACAAGATTGTACAAACAAACAAATTTGTTACTACAGTACAAAATTGAAGTGGTTGGTTAATAGAGCTATATGCAGGGGTACATGTAACTGTATACACACGCAATAAAAGTCAGAAATGCGTAAAGTCAGTTGTTTCAAAGCATGCCTTTGCATGCCTTCGCAGCAACTGTCACTGCTCATCGATTCATATTTCTGGTCTGCACACAGTTCTTGTCAACACATTTGACCCAGTGATGTAACCTATTGTGAGAGATGTCCAAAAAACAGCAGACATTAAGTGGTCACTTTGGCGCTCCCGAGCAGATGGAGCAACTTTTCTCTGGACAGTAGCTTCAAGATGTGCCAATAGTTTGAAGCTAAAGATGAGAGCGTCGAAATGTGGTGACAGATATGTCGTTCACATCCACATCTAGCAGGCAAAACAGGTGCGTTTTCTCAAAGAATTTCATTCATCCATCATTTGATAAAAATGAAAAGAGTCATGCGCACACAAATGTGGCACGAAACAAACAAGCTAGCCAAACTGAAAAGTCCAGCTGCAAGTCCAAGCTGAATGAGTAATGTGAGAGGGGACATTGCAGACCTCCTCTGTCACAGACTCGTCTCTCAGCCCTGATGCACACTCACCTGTCAAAGATGACCACGGAGACGTTTGACCCAAAGCCAGCTGTTGACCTGTGGATGGAGACAGCTGATATGAGGCTCAGCCTGGAGACTGCGGGGTGCATCTTCATCACCTACCATGCAGAAAGCGGAAGTGAAGGACAGTGAGGGAGACAGCGAGGACAGCAAGAAGATTGTGTTTATTAAGACCGCACTATGTTTGGGGTGAGAAAAAGCTGAATAGAGACACCATGAAATGACAGTAAATATTACTCATGCTCTACGAACCTTGACTGTCATCCAAGCCATAGGTAGTCCACACAGGCACAACATTTATATTATGAATAAAATCAGTGTGCACCTCACGCATCTTTGAATATATCATAAATTTCCATATATTTCCTTACACGGTCCTCTACATATATTAGCCCCACTCCAATGTCAAGAAGTACAACTCAGAGGTAGTTAACGGATTTCATTCTTCCTACTCCTGCCTCGAAATCTACAATCTTAAGCCTGTCCATTTTGTGAGGCTGTCTATTGATCACTGCGCTCTTTGTCGAGTGTGGAGCTGTGCTGCCGATGCAATCAGTTCTGATAAAATGGGCCCATGCATTTAATTGGGCTCAGTGTTCTCCTATTGATTGAAATCTCTGGACTAAACCCTTAATCAAGCTCCAACATCACTTCCATGACAATAGCTTATGAGAGGATTTTTAGAAAAATCCTGTCATGTTATGGTGGAGCTGTATGGTCTTTAAAGGTCACAAAGACCTTTTTATTCCTTGCATATTGTTAGGCTTTGTATATTGACATGTGAGGTTTGACATGCTTAAAAATCAACAAAGATGTGGTTTGGACATGATATAATTTCACGGGAGACCGAAAGTAAAATGAGAATGTACTTAACTATGCCGCCTGTGGAATGAAACCCTGGAATGATGTACAGTTAGGAACTGGGTGATACCCAGTAGGAATAAATGAAAGTTCACTGTTAAATGAGGCACACAGACATGTTCCCTGATAGGCATAAAGGCAGAGATGTGATTAAAGAGCAGGGATTTAAAGCACTGTTAATTCAGTGGAATCTTACTCAAGCAAAACTAAAAGTACTTAAATATACTGAGAGAAAAGTAAAAAGAAGTTCAGCTTACATGTACTCTGAGTAAACGTTCCTGCACCAATTAAAATAAAGAACAACTTTAGCTGGGAAAATAGCATTAACATGTCAACATATGTCTGTCGGAACAACTCTAATGTCCAAACCAGTAATAAATTCCTTATTTTTTCCTCACAGAGAGACATTTGCAGCCTGTGCGTACGACTGATTATCAACTATAAATACACAAACGCCTCCTCAGTAGAGCTCGCTAGAATTAACCAGACAAGAGGGGAAAAGTCAGACAAACTAATTGACTGACTACATTAAAGGGGAAATTGAGCTAGTGGGCATAAATTAAATAGCCCGGCGGCCACTTCTTAAGTTGTCACACAGTCATCACAGAGGCGGAAAACACAGGGATACACTGTACGGGCATTAAAAACTCCATAACAGCCGCAGCCCAAAGGCACATACTCCCTATTACAAGAAAGAGAGAGCTGCACAGTTTTTACAAATAACTCCATATGATAATTAAAAAAAGGTTTTGAAACTGTTTTGAGGGTAGCTGTGATTATAGATGAACTTCCCTCTGTGTGAAATAGTTGTGTCTCTGTGTGTTTGCATGTATACAGGCATTATCAGTGTGTGCATGTTACCATGAAGCTTTGTTGAATTTGATAAACATAATATCTGAGCTAACAGAATAAAATTAATGCACATTATACAGCAGATTCCAAATAAACATTTCAAAAGTGAATTTAAATTATATGCAGGATGCTTTCATTTAATGAAAAAACTTACATTTAAGTCAGCAGTCTGTTTAAAATGGATACACACCATTTGATTAATAATCATGCATCACGGCTGGATGTGTGCACACATGTCTGCGTTTCTTTGTCCTTCCAAAGTGGCCTTTTCTGCCAGCAGACTGGAAACACCTTTCCTCCTCTTTCACCCTGCACAATAGCAGAGAGGACCAAAGAATTTGTATTTGTCCACATCCTTTGTCACGCTGTATTAGTGTTATTTCCAGCCACCTGAGCCCATCACACTCCATCAAGGGCCATCTATACACACAAGTCAAAATCATTCCATTAATAAGTCACCTCCGTGGTATTTAAGCGAAGCTTGGGATTTAAGACTTCCTCTTTGCTTGGTGGAATTCGCCGGGCCTTTCGGAGCTACCTTTGTGTGACTTATGTGCCTCCGGTGGATTAGGAGTACTCAAAAGCCATTTAAATCACAATCCTCTGCGTTCCAAAGCAATGCTGGAAGGACAATGTAGTGTAGTGAAAAAAAGGCCCAACAAGTACTAGGCTGATAGTTATAAAGCAGCCATATTCCAAAGAAGGGCCCATGAATAAAAGTGCAAACCCCTCTATTAGGGGGATGTGCCTGAACTTGAGCTGAAAGGAATGTTTTGGATTCACAACAATCCTGTGTGTGAGACTCTGTGTGTGTGTGTGTGTGGTTGTGAGGGTTGAGTGCATGTGTGTCTGAGTGTGTGAGAGCATGAGTGTGCTGGAAAGCTCTGCATGAATAGATGAATTGACCCCAGGTTAGCATGTTTCATGCATACGCAGGAATTCACTGAAAACTGAATTCAGTCTCATGCACAGCTGCGTATGGCTTCCACCGTCGTATCATTCTGCATATCTGATATAGTCATGAAAGATGGCTTCTGTGTAAAAAACATCTGCGTAAAAAATTATGCATACTTTCAGCCGGCTGCAGCCATGCTATAGCTCTATCCATATCTGTTTTTATCATGAGAGACTGTTTGTGTGCCTCCTCACAAGCTCGTGTTTGTGCGTCACATGTGTGGTCAGAAAAAGCGAGGCCGTTTCCTTCTGAAAAATGCCGGGAAAGGGACATAAATCTCCCCGGCTCCCGGTGGGACGTCACGGAAAACGGAGACCTTAAAGGCAGGCAGGCTAGCAGCTCGGGGGAGGAACGCAAACATCAATCGTGGAATCCAAGGAGAACGTGTTCTGGGTCCTGTCGGATGCTTAAAACCAGGCCAGGAAGTGTGTGTGTCTGACTATGCTTGGCTTTTCTCTGTGTGTGTCTTTGTGTGGATTTGTATGTGTGTGGATGCACGCTGAAGGCTTCAGTGTGTGTGCAGACTTCTCTGAAAATGCCCTCCCAGACTCCCCTTTTCTGGGGTGGAAACGGGCAATAAATAGCAGGGTATCTCCTGGCGGCGGTCCAGAGACCGAGGCCCTGGCAAGGAAGTGACTCATTTCAGCGGAGAGAAAAGGAGGGGTAGGGGATAAGAGGATTTTTGTGTCTCTTATTATCAGTCAGCCAAGGCAAACCACACTGGCAGGCCAAAGAGGGAAGAGAAGGAGGTGGGGAGGAAGTGGGAGGAGGAGGGGGAGTAAGGGAAGGTGGTTTGTGGAGGAGGAGGAGGAGGGGGGAGGCGCTGCCAGTGCGATAGAGCCTCTGCTGCTGCTATTTGGCTCTTTTTAGGAACCAACTTGTGACCTTCCGTGCGCTCCGAGCCAAGGAGCATGCTGGGACAGTGTGTTTGCTAACACCTGAGCAATGAATGCTCGTCCTGCATATTCTGGGTGCGTTTCGCTTAATGTAAAAACTCTCTGGTTTAGGAAAGTGTCTCTCTTTTAGATTTGAAGGAGGGGGGTGGGGGCTCTGACTGAGCTGCCCCTGTTTTCCAAGCCAAAGTGTTTCAGGTAGGTAAGTAAAACACCTGAGTAGACAGGGAATGCTGTTTTATGTGCTTGTGGCCATGCACTGCATGTGTATGCGTGGCAAGAGTTGGATGAGGGTCTGGAGCTAATGTCAGCCAAACACTTCTAAATTTACTGGTGTGTGTGCTGGTATAGTCAAACTTTACACTTTTACTTTAAAGGAAAAAATGTTCTGGCCTCCTTCCACACTTGTCACGCTGCTTACTTGATGCAGCGTTTGACCAGGTGTGCCGAGGTGAGAAAGTAACCCTGAGATTCCACCAGGTGAGTCTCCTTCACGTCGCGTCTGTGATGCGTTTTTGTTCCATCCTCCACGAGACTGCAATCCCCACCGTGTGCATCTCAGAGGTGGAGCATTTTGCCTGATTTTGTTGATTTGCTCAGATTTTGCTGATTGTCATTTTACCTTGATACTTGTGCTTCTACCCGGGGTAAATAGGCTTTGTAGTTAAATAGTTTCCTTTTTCTGTTTTAGTTGTGTTTATTGTTGACGCACGTACAAGTCTGCACACAGTGTTTTATTTTGAAAATGTACCGGATTCTCTACACTGTTCCTGTACCTAACTTCCTGTCTGGCTGGATCTGCTCTGTGCACATTGACATGTCATCCATCAGAAATACTCTGCCTGTATTCTCTGTGAAGCAGAGCGTAGAGCCGCTTCTGAAACTAACAATTGCACCCATTGTCTAGAATGGCAACTATTGCGGATGGAACGTGGACGTTACATGTCCGGTGGAATTTAGGGGTAAGATTTGCAGGCAGACTTCAAATTTGACAATTTGGTTTGTACCATTATTGTGCATATGAGCAGTTCTCCCATGCCGTGGTTTCACCTCAAAATAACACATTAAACATGAACATCAATTTGGAAAAATACATGCAAAGAAACATTAAAAGTAATCTTGTTAAAGCTAATGTGCAGCAACCTTAAATACAATTTTGTTTTTTAACCTGTAACCAGATCATAAATGCTTTGCTGTTTCTTAGTACTCCACCATCACTCAGCAGTCAACAAAACAACAAGCAATAAAACAAAAAATGGCACCACCTACAGACATCTGAACATTCAACTGAAAACAGACTAAAACACACATCACAGCAGATGCTCGCTGTGTGACAGATGATTTCGAGGCAGCGCGACACAAAGACACCACAGCAGTGAGCGCCGAACATCAAAGATGGAGACAACATTAAATAATGAGAATCTTGCTGAGTTGCACTTTCAGGCATTTATCTGGCTGTTGTATCCACAGCAGCAGCAGAATGAGCCTCCTGTTCCCATTATCAACATTACACATCCGGTCTGAAGGGGCCTTTCAACTACATAATCATAAGTCACACAATGAAAAGCCACCACTGTTAAGCAATGAACACCTACCTCCACTCTGTCCCATCTGAGTTCCCAGGTGGGTGTACAATATGGCAGACCTTTGTTCCATGTGTGTGTGGAAAAGCACACACTGTCAACACGGGAGAGAAAAGCTAATATTTACCACGTATGGCCTCGGCTTTAATATTAGCTCGAGGCGCTAGTCGAGGGAGAACAGAGGTCTCACTCTGGGCTCGCTTCCTACCAGAAAGCAACATCCTGAAAAACACATTTTCAAGACTGCTTTATTAGACAAGATCGAGGAGAAAGTCTCAGATTAGAAACAAAGGTGGAGGTGGTCGGGGTGGTGCCGCAGATCAACAAGGAAATCCTGCTTCTTCTTCTTTTTTTTAGCAGATTTTGACATTTGGGAAGTGTTTGATCGCATGTCTTGAGGTTTGTGTACCCATTCTTTCTTTATTTGTCCTAAATTATAACATCATAATGTCTAAATTTCACTTTTACTATCAATCAGCTTAAATTTCATAGAAAAAGGAGGTGAGAATCAACATTATGAATGTCTTAAGTATGAAACTATCACAAGCAGCTACGCAGAGTATCTGCAATACAGGCAAATTACAGGGATATCAACCAGATGAAAGGTCTACAATTACATAATATCTTAGTTTTAGCTCTTGATGACAGAGCTAAGCTTTTCGTGGCAGTTTAAATGGAAAAACTCCAATGATTAAAACTCACATTTCTCTTTTGTACAGTACATACAGTCTTACAATAGCCTTGTAGTAATCTCCGCACTGATCTTCTCCAATCCGCACAGCAAATATTCGGTGCATATTTTCCCTCTCTGCTCCTGATCCCAGTTCCAAACAGGAAATGATCTCGGGGCCATTTCTATCCTCGTGGCCCAGGCCAGCGGAGAGCACATTCAAGACATTGGCTATGTCCCCCGTCTCAGGAAAGAACTCCAGACGAGTTCTTGTCCAAGCATTTCAGTTAAATACCGCATGAAATCGCCAGAGGATTTGAAATGAGTCAAGCTGTGGGGCTCTGGCGCGGGACCCACATCAATATCCTACTTATGCCGGTGGCCAGGTGTTGAGGGGAAATTCTCAATTGAATGTTGTATCCAGCTTTCTGGGAGCTCGGGGAGCTGTATCTTGTGTGGATATTCGTTTCTCCGCCTCGCTATGCGCCCCGTCTCCTCTCCTTCCGTCTTGTTTTTGGCATTCCTCCGATCCGGGCCGAGTGCAGTCTGCTGTGGCTCCCACTTGCACACCTGCCACGAAAAAACAGCTGTGGTCCGGCACAACATCATTAGTGCAGCTGAAAGAGAAGGAAAGGCCTGCGTAGCCGTCCCCCCCTCTGTTTACTCTCCCTAAGAGTTCAACTCCAGGGCATCTGTACAATGGACAAACATTTTTACGATAAAGACGTGCAAAAGTCGCCCCCCCTCCATGTGCTCTTATGGCTAGGCTGCGTAACACGATCACGCCAAAACCTGTGGGAGAGCAGGGGTGCTGAAAGAAAATTTTATACCTCAAGATAAATATGTCTTTTTAGGGTGTTCACTCCCCGCAGCTGTACAGTGGAGGGCTTTAGGGGTAACCCTTGTGCGTTTATCCCTACGCAGCTAGGATTGCCAGGGCAGAGGGTTTTGGTAAAGCATGAAAAATGAACTCTATTAAAATGAGGTTTTGACCCTCGCAGGCAAGACCTCTGAACACGAGACCAGAAATCTCTCGTCAAGCGGCGTATTTACAAGCAGTCAAGAAACACGGGAATGTATTACGTACATTGCTGTAATCGATACGTCCTTCGTGCATGTGGAGGACAAGGAGAGAGGAAGTGCTTCCATTGATTTGTAAAGATACAGGAGTGTAGGCCTCTCTTAACAGCCTCTGTTCTTCCAGAAACAGAGGAGGGAGATTTGACCCCTGTGGGTACCAAGGGCTGCTCCGGAGAGCAGTCGCCAAGCCACAGACCTAAGACTCCACTGTAAAAAATGTCCATTTTAACAAGTCACTTCCTTTTACTCACTCTTAAAAGTTGCTGTGAGGGAGATTTTTACTGCAGCCGATTAGTGTAGAAATCACACTTCACTTCTCTGATTGAAAGAGCGAAGCACGAGGACCGACTGCATGGTTTGTTTGTTTTTAGCTAATGCTTACATCACCAGTAAGTGCTTGCATCACCACTCCTGATGCAACGTTAAGGTGCTGCTTCTGAAGTTCAGTCTGGTCCTGCGTCTAACTGCAAGTCAAGTGTAAAAGGTTAATGGCTCACCAACGACCTACCCATACCAGCTTGTTGCAGGTTACGCTTGAAAAGAACTCGCTGATACAATCTGAACGTACACGTTTGAAAGCAGAGAGGGCAGGACGCATTAATTATCTAAATCTGGGGATAACAGCATGCACACCTTCATACAACCTTTTTCTGGAAGGCATTCATTGTTGTTGCAGATGCACCATTAAATAGTTGTGTAAAGAATAAAAAAAAACCTTCCATTCTCATCTCCCCACACTGGGCCAATCAGTGCATGAAGTGGGCGTAGAGCTACTGATCTGGTCATTGACACTGATGAATTAGCACAGTTCTACTTGAGGATTTGTTTGTTCATGTATTGAACACGTCTCCACAAAATCTACCACAGTACTGTTAACTTGGCTCTTTAAGGACATTCACTTTAAAAAAGGCTTAAAAAATGACTCTGAAACTTACTTCTTGATCTTGGAAGCAGACGGAGACAAATCAATTTGTCCGTTTAGAAGCTCTTTTGGAGCTTTTGATACAGCTTTAAAGTTGTAAATCTTAACATCGTGTGTTCAAATTAGAGAAGATGAGAGCATGATCGAGTGGCGTCATTAAGCAGATACCTGCAACCCAACAAATCTCATCAGCAGCTCTTAGCAGAGCCTGGAGAGCGAACATGCCCTTTTTTAGTGCTTCACTACACTCCAGATGGTTATGATAACATATAATTAAGAACAAACAACAGTACAGTAGAAAACTGATTCCAACTTTAAATTAGTTTTACAATTTCATGGTCGCCGTTTGAGGTCGATAAAAGTACAACTTAATTCCACTTTGAATCATTTCATTAAATGAAGTTTGGTAGCGTGACATAATTTCATTTCTTTTTCCAGAGCAACTTCACTTATTAAAGAAATACTAAATTATTGGAAAAAGTGATAACAAGGTCGATCCCTCCACTTATTTCAAGGTGATGTCACTTGGCTGAAGGATTTTCTGGGAACAATTGTAGAAAAGTGAAATCATCTCTTTTCCCTGTTAGCTGTTTTTCTTCCTCTGAGTCGAAAAAAAAAAAAAAAAGACTCAACACTGGATTAAATAACCTGTTTAGATGAATATTTCTTGCAGTGGATGCCTACCGGAGAAAATCAATCCGTCACCACGCGCACAGGAAGGAAGCCTAGGCTGGGGAGAGATACTGCTCTTAATGACATGTCTCTGTGTGCCTGGACCAGAGGGGGAAGTAACCGGATATTTAAACAGAGATAAGAGTGTGTGCCAAAGGGGCCGGTATTGGATATGACTGAAACCCCATGGCAACCGGCCGGGGCTATCGGATATGGAAAGGTAAATAGTAATGCAGCCGTAGCATGTTTTAATGCTGTAAATTAAAAGCTCATGTAACATTCATGCGAGGGTGATATATAGGTGGTCAGCTTCTGCCAAGTTTTCATTAGTGATTTCCTCCAAGCTTTTAGCAGCACGCTTGTTTTAAATCAAGATTTGGAACATAAGTTTTGGCTCATCAGGATCTGTAAGCAGAAATCAGATATGCTGTATTTCCAAGCAAGAACGTTCGGTGCCATACTGTGATGAAGGAGATGAAAGT
>JAPZEA010000026.1:25804201-25816590 GCA_029783685.1 Heniochus monoceros
GACTGTATAAATCTATTGTTTGCCTGATGATCATTGAGACCGTGATCGTGGCAGCTTTCTCTCATAGCTTAATGAAATGCTCTGCAGTGTTTTGGCGTCTGATAAACCCTCAAACGTGTGGATGTGTCACTCAAACTGGAGTTCCTGAGTCGTAATTCGCTTTCTTAGTACTTCTTGAAACAACAGGCATGATAGGACAAAAGGTTCCTGCAGCATATTCATGTTTGGTTTCCAATATTTCCACTTTTCCATGAAAATGTAGAGGAAAACATCATTTTAGCACATTGTCAGACAACAAAACTGTTGTGTGAGTATGACGTTTAAATGGACGCGGAGGCTGAGAGGTCGACTGAAAATGCACGAAAGTGCCGACAATGCAATGAGTGTGTTTTCTGGAGATTATTCTGTTTTAGTACATTACCTCATTGAGACAATTACCAAATGAAGTTTAGTTTATTTAGTTTATTCTCCTCCTTTTTTAAAAAAATGTCAACATCATAACTCTCATTCAGCCCTCATATTGCAAGCACCCTGTAAATTGTAGTCTGTTCCAACCGCTGTAATGGATGTGAAAACTGAAGCATGAGTACATGAGTCAGACCCTCCATTCTTTTAACCACCAATGCTCCAGGTGCCCATGAGCAAGGCATTAAACCTCCTGACTGTTCTAATGGCCAGAAGTAAAAGCTGTCATGGCTGAGGGAAGTTCCCAGAGATGAAAGTGAAGCAAAAGTGAAGCAGAAAAAGAGTAAATATATATTCAAAAAAGGGGAAAAACAGCAGTGTCATCTTTGCCTTTTCTTTTCACTCAGTTCAGTGTTGGGTCTGCACAGTCAGATCAGGTTCCCTTGCTCAAAAAGTCTCTGGTAATAGGAGCAGGTTCGCTTTGCAGATACAAAAATACACAAGTTTGCTGCTGTCTCAGTGGGTTGGACCTGAAATCATATGGAACATATCTTCCCGCTGCGGTTTCATGATAATGCTCCCAGACAATGCAGACTTCGCCAGAGGAAATGATTAAACCGTGTTTTGTGGTGTTTGTTTTAGTTTTAGCCATTTGAATCATTAGTCTTTGTGGAAACCATGAGATGTATTGCTGAAGTCTCGAGTGTGCATCTGAGGAGTTGCTGACATTTTGAGATTTTAGATTTTCTGAATCCATTTACTTATTCAGAGTGGCTAACTCCGAGTCTAACAGCGGAGTAATCTTAGATTCTTTCAGATGGCCTGGTGATACAGCGAGAGGCTCAGGGCTTCCACACTTTGCCAACAGTAACAAAATCTTCCTGTGATGCGACGATGATCACGTATGACAGAAATTCCAGAGAAGGTGACGGGAGCTTGAAGAGGAAGCAGAGGTGGATTTGGATCAGGGGGATGAGGGTATCATGAAGTATTTGCTCAACAGATGGGTTTTGAGCCACTATTGACTGTCACTAACCTCCCCCACCCCCACATACACACACTCTGTCCATGTTTCAAGCACCTCCAACCATTGGCAAGGCCGCAGTCCCAACCTCCGCCGGCCTCGGGATCAGGTGATGCTCCGCAAAAGGATTAGCAGCAACTGGATCCTTCTGGCATAGGCACAGGAATTTTCATTACAATGATCTTGGGTGTGGTGTGCCAGGAATGCATCCTCAATAGGAAGGAGAGGAATACACCGAGTGCAAGGGAGTGGCGGGCTGGAGGGGGTAATGGTGGTGGGAGTTTTGGTGTTTCGCGTCTCTACCCAGTCCAACACCTCATCTCATCTGATTCCTCTTTTCATGTAGGGTTTTAAAACATGTAGCTGCCATCATGTACGTACACTGATTAATGTGACAAATACTCATACTTCAAATAGCATCATTGAACAGAGACCGGGGGGCTACAATCTACCCCACCCCTGACTCCATCCTCAAAAAGACTGTGAGATAACAGCTGGAAGCTACTAAGTGGACCCCAAGTTAAAATGATTTTCATTTGTGTGATCCTGTAATTGCCAAGTGAAATAGAAATAATACATTACTACTAATAATGAATTACTTTACAATAATACTCTGTTTAAAGTAATTGAACCAAAAATGACACTTTGATGAAGTCTCGAGCCTCTTTATTGTATTATTTCATCAAGTTTCACCAACCATACATATGTGAGGGTTTCAGATTAGTTTTGAAAGACGACAACATTTTCGACTTGTTCTGCTCGTGAGGGACTTTGCTCCAAATGTCAGGGCTTTCATATTTTTGCTCTGCTCACCTTTGTTATTTGAAATGACGCTTCAATATGAGTCTCATTGTACAAAGTGGGTTTGGCTGAACTACCCAAACTTTGCATTTACACACGGCAGTGATTCACATAGAGAGCATGGCACAAGCGATAGAAAGCGGACTTTGAAATCCAGAAATAATGCAACATGACACCAGCAAACTGCTCACTCTTCAGACCTAGATGATGTTGGTCTGTGAAAACACAGTTCGCCAGAAAACATGGATGCAGCATTCCTCTCTACTGAAGCTAGCTCGAGTTGTGCAGCTTTATATGGAAGTCGACCTATCACCTGAGGGCATGTTGTACCCATATCACAGGGAATAGCGATGTGTTGATGATTTCATTTTGAAAGTGCTGGAGAATTGAAGCTTTGCTGTTCATGGTGCAGCGGGGCCTCGACATGTTTGTGATCATTCGCTCAGACTGCACGTTGGATTTGTGAGTCAGTTTTTTTTTTTTTGTGTGTCTAATCTCCACTTGAGTAATCAAACAGGTGTCTGGTGTTTAATCTGGCAACCAAACCTGCATTTAACAAGTTTTTCCACTCCGGTCCCCCTGCATTGAAATTTCATTCTCTTTGTTTAGTAACGTAATGCTATCATTGCGCTGTGCACTCACTGAGAACTGACGACCAGGCGACCATGGCTGAAAGGTCTTTCCGATTGCAGGTCACGATTTTGGCGGGGGGGAGAGAGAGAAAACTCATGGGGCACAGCTCTGGAATTACCTCCACAATTGCAAAGTGAAAGCCGTTCTTAGAGGGGGGCAACAAAGAGCTCTCTGTCTTGGCAGCGCCTTTTGGCCAAGGAGAAATACTATCTGCTGCCACGGCCCCCCCATCCCGCCTCTCAGGCTGATTACGGCAGCGGGGCAGGGTGGGCAGAGTGCCGCGCCAGTGCCACGTCCCACAGCTCCATTGACAATTGTTGCGGTTGGCTTCCTCCATTTACATGAAGAGGAGGGGAAGGAACAAAACTAGCTGTTATAAAAGTCTTTGGTGTCCATGCGTGAACCATGAACCTGTGATCGTCCGACGCATCTCAGCAAGTGTTGATGATATTCTGCAGCATTTCACAGAGCAAGAAAAGGAGAAAACTTTTGTCTTTGGCTCATAAGTACAGAAAGTAAAAAATGTAGCCCAAAGCGACTGTGGCTATATCCTCTTTGATGATGTCTGTAATGTCAAGTTATTTGACACTGTCATAAAGGTGTTAATTCATTTATATGTTTTAGTACTGAGGTCATATTTAGTGATGATGTTGTACTGGACTGCATTATATTCAGAGGTGTTTCTGGCCCCATCATGCTTGTACGTAAGGAAAACAAGAATAGAAACACCTTCCAACATAACGTAGTCCAGCACAGCTTGAACTATGAGCTCAGTAATAAACATATAATTGAGTTTACGCATTTCAAACTTCCAACCAATTCATAACACACAAAAGTAATTAAATCTATTGGAAGTTTGTCTATTTGTTGCTCTAATGAGAAAAAAATATTTAGCTTTGGTTAAAGCCAAGATGAAATGAAAAATGCCTTTTTACCCCTTTTTGATCACATCGCTGATCATGTTGTGAACCTATTTAACAATATATGCAAAAATAAGTGTCTTTGTATCATATCAAAATCCAGTCATGTTTTCTTTCTGTAAAACAAAGTATTACATGTGCTAATGGAAGCTTGATCTAACCAGGTTCAACCAATAATATTGTGACACCCATCTATCAATCAATCGTCAGCATTTAGCAGCACAGAGCTAAGATTCATTAGTTAGCGAGCTAGCAACAACATGGTACGTTGGAGCGTCTTCAGCACCTCAAACCTTCTGTTGGACAGACGTCTGCCTGAATGGAGGCTATCATTGCATCGTTCAAATTGAATTCCTCCCAACGTTATGTCCCGCCTGCGTATCCTTTGTCACTCAATACATCACGATACGGAAGCTATGGAAGCTAAATACTCTGAAAATGCTGTTTCATCTGGACTTTATTGAATATAGTACAGAGGGTTCCATCTAAAGTTCATCCATCGTGAAGGTGTTTCTACTACATTAAATACGTTTGAAAAAACATCTTTACAAAGACCAGTTTTAGCTGCATTATTAATATTAAATGCATCCTTTGGAGCTGATAACATGCTGTCCAAAACTCCCAGTGTCATATTGAGCTTCTAAAGACGTTCAGAAGCAGAGATGCATGCTAAGTTTCTAGCATAAACAGTTGTGGGTTGTATGGACAAACTTAAAGTGCAGTGACAGCCACGAACAGACCTTAAACTCCACTAAGAAAAAGTGTAAAGAAAAGGACATCACAGTCAGGCCCACATTGTTTGACCAGTAGGTGATCCCATCTTTTGGGACATCTTAGAAAAAAAAAGTCACGTAAATGGCCAGATTAAACGCTCCGTGCTGGTGAGAAGTGCAATATATGTCACTGGCTCCATTTAATCCAATTAGTAATCCTCAACCTCGCTTTCAAAGGCATTACGTGAAGAGAAGGGAAGGTGCTCCTAATCGCCGTGGAATCTGTGAAGATCCAGCAAACCCCCCCACCCCCACCCCCGACACTTTTCCTCCACAAGCTTTTCCTTATTCCAAATGTGCAGATGGCAGCAGCTGTCTGTGGAGGAGCTTGAGAAATTGCAGCAACTGGAAAGGCATTTTAATTTCTGCTATGTAAGGTGATGTGTGACGTGCTGTTCGAAGCCTCTCGATGTCGTCGATCTGTGGGATGAAAAATTTTGTTTGAGGACACTCAGGCACCCAAATCAAATGTAGACTTATTTTTATAGTCACTTTGCTATTGGTTTTAATTTAAGCCTTTGAGGATGTTAGTATATGTTAGTATAGCTTTTATTCAGAATGATGACGCCAGAAAAGGACATTTTTCTCAATAACCCAGACCACAGCAACACCACAAATATGTAGTTTTTAGAGGAAATATGGATAAGTTTTCAGTTAGTACACATTGTGTCAGCTATAGCTATCAGTTATAGAAACAAAAACCTGTAGATGTAACACTTGTTGCCTGCAGGTGACGCATCTGTCAATTGTAAAACCTTTTGTGTGGCCAAGACATGAAACTACGCCTTCTCATTCTGCAGTATAGTTAGCAACAATAAATGTGCAACGTCAGGTTATGCTTTCAAAATTAAGCTTGATGAGAAATATTTTATGTGATGGCTGCAGATTGGTTAAAGTTTGGCGCCAGAACTACTTGGTTAGGTTTAGGAAAAGATCAGGGTTTGGGTTAAAATAACTAATTCCTGAAAATAAACTTAAATAACTACGTGAATAAACTCTGATTTTCACGTAGGAATCAAACCCTGCTCTCCTGTGTGGAGGTAGTGTGTGATCCACACTGTACCACAACCTCTGCCCTTACAGGGACTTTCTTTCCTTTCATCGTGCATTTGTCCTTCACTTCTGTTATTATTGCAGCCTGCATGTTCGGCACCTTCATACACCTGTATACTTTTCACGCGTGGATGATGCAAACCATCACACTGACACAGTATCCTCTAGTGGATCAGCAAGTCTGTCACATGCTTTAACGTGAGACTAGGGTGCATATATTCAAACTGCTTTTACACTCCTTTCCTGTAGAGGTAGCATGTCTACATCTGATGGTCTAAACTGCTGCTCCTGATTTTAGTTTTCTTTCCTTAAGTTGTACAGGTTGCATGGATATATGAAGAAAAACTGAATATTCTAAGATGACGCCTCCTTCATTCTTATGAAAGTTACTCATTGTGTACATGCATACGTCAAAAAAGCCTCCGTGGACCTCCTCATGCTTCCACATTTTTGGACTCTTGTCCATTAGAATCAGTCCGGCCCTACAGGCTCTCTCTGGCCGATCTAGCGGACTTCCTGCTGGTTCCCGAGACTCATGAATAAGATAAAATCATTTTACTAATACGGCTACTCTAGACTTTCCAAATATTTATTGGACCTAATGGATCAATAATATAAAGAGTCAGTATGGGTGTTGTTTTTTCAAAAATGGGCCCATGTGCTTTATGTGATGCTGCGCTGCCAAGCATGGCCACTGTGCCAAAATCGCCTCAGCCCAGAGCTGTTCCTGGGGCTTTGGTAGTTTAGCATATAGTATGTAGAACCTCTTGTGGAGCCTTTGCAGCCTGCAAATGAGTGAGTTTAAATTAAAAAACATGCTGTTTATCCTGACAAATACAAATACTGATACTACTTTCTCAGTTACAGAGCTAATAACTAATAATAATAATGTCAGAAGTCATGAAAAACCATTCAGGACATGTTAACATTAACATCCACTAATTCCACAACATCAGATCCCAAACTGAATGCCTTCATTCAATCACTCCTCCTCCTTACTGAATGGGAAAGTTCTGCTTGGCCACTCTTCCTCCTTCTTCTTGAGGAAAAAAAAGAAAAAGAAGAGGCGAAAACTTTGAGAGCGGGGTTACACCGGAGCAGAGAGCAGTTGAAGGAGAGGAGGAGCAGACCTCTGAGAGAAGAGGAGTAAGCGAGCGAACTTCACCACAACAACACAAGTCCCCCACCCGCCCTCGCTGCACCTCACACACACAGCAGATGCTTTAACAAAACATTTGCAGCAAAATAAAGTCTGTCTTACTGTCCCATGAAACAGACACACTCACCTGTTTACTAAGAATTTTGGCGACAGCAGAGCAGCAGCACTGATGATCGTGAAGAGGATTGTGGCAGCTGAGACGAGTGCAGAAAGACGGAAAGGTGTGTGTGTGTGTGTGTGTAAGAGAAGGTAAGAGACCTGGGGGTATGAATAATTTATCTATCACGTGCGTGACAGTATATGTCCTGTAAATATTTCCAATTAACAAACACTGACAGTAACATAAATAGCTCTGTAGCTGTTACACATCAGTTGTCATTTTTGATCAGACACACAGGTCGCCTCTTGTCCAGATGTTTAGAATAAGACCGATACTGTGAATAGTAGCAGAGA
Source organism: Heniochus monoceros (assembly GCA_029783685.1). Classification (NCBI taxonomy): domain Eukaryota; kingdom Metazoa; phylum Chordata; class Actinopteri; order Chaetodontiformes; family Chaetodontidae; genus Heniochus; species Heniochus monoceros. Next base: position 25,811,423 of record JAPZEA010000026.1, read on the forward strand.
TGGTGAGAAAGAGAGAGGCAGTGTGAAACGGACACGTGATATATCAGGCTAACATCAACAGGTGTGTGTCTGTGTGGAATCAAATTTCTTGTTTTACAGAGTCATGATGGAAAGATCAAGAAAAACACACAAAAAAGCTCATTAATGTAATATTCCCTACTGTAGCTCAACACAATATAAAATACAAAATGTTTTTCAAAGCTTATTTAATAAAAAACAAACATTTAAAACCCCATAGTAGAATCATGTCTGGTACAAATGATTGTCATAAAATGCAAAAAAAAAGACTGAAACCAAATGTAAATGATTGTTCACATCACAGTCCCTTTCTTTCTTTTCAGTGCTTCTCTGCTGATGTGACCTGAGATTATAGCGTCCTAACATGTGTTTGTTGTTCTATTATATTTACGGTGTATGCTTAATATATATGAAAGTATTATGATGTTGTGATAGGATAGGAGAGAAAACATTTTATCATTACAGGAATAACAACAGTTTTTAACAGTTAACACTGCTTTAACCAAAACGTGATGAGATCACCACTGCAACCACGCATAAAACTACTCAACACCTTGACATTGATTAAAGGGTTACATTTTGTCTCCTCTATATACACAAATGTACACAAAAGTACAAAAAACACACACAACTATTGCCCCAGTTGGAGTTATTTCAACCTTTGCATGTGTAGTTGTAACTTTTAGAATAAACCTAACCATCACTGTGTGTGTGAGATTTCCAGATTTATAGGCTAACTAGCTAACAAAAACACCAGCTCTATCTTTTGTCATTCATGAACTAATAATCTGGTACATAAAATAATGTGTACTCAGTAAGGAAGTGTTGATTGGTTATTGAGTGTGTGGGATTTAGCACCCTTTTCAGAGTTAATCAGGAACAATTCATCAAGAAAGTGGCCAGTATGCAGATTTACATGTGAACTAATCTTTAAGCACTGGTTCATTTACATAGTATCTAACAATCTGTACTCAAGTGATTTATTCAGTGTTACTTGGGAACTATTCGTCAGCTGAACATCTATTCCTTACTCATTTTTTGGGAACTCCATTATGTTGCAGCTACAGACTGCATCCGGCCACAAAGCATTGTCCATGGGGCAGGACTGCAATGACTCCCTGTCTACAGCTCTGGACAAGACTGTTTAAGCAGGGCTCTGATGAATTTCTTCAGCTCTTTGTCCCCTCTGGTCCACCTCACCAGTCGAGTCAGCACCAGTCTTCCCTCTTCAGCCTGAGCCAGGGCCAGGTACCATCCACCCTGGGCCCCATTCCCCTCCTTTCCTTTGTCCTTTTCCGGTCTCTTATCCATCTGTTCCTCCTCTAACCCCCTGTCTTCATTTGTCTCTGCAGAGTCTAAACCAGGACAAGTACAGGTGCCTCCTTCATGCAGCCACAAAGCGCTGTGGGCCATTGCGCCTCCGATCCCTTCTGCCCTCTCTGCACCTCCCCCCGCCCACCTCAGGATGCGGCTGCGGGCCGTAGGCACCAGCTGACGGTCCCCTCCCACCGTTGACACACTGCCCAGACGCATTTTAAATGCTGCAACAGAGACAGAAAGAATACTCTTTCACAGGCGCCATTTCAGACACGCTGTAAAACAACCTCTCTATCTGTATGATTAGATCATGTGCTCAGTGGCCTGTTTTATATTAATGCAGAAGTTTATGCTGTTATGCATTCTCAAAAGGAAAACAGATGTGTTTTGTAACCTACATTATCTAAATCCGTTTGTTCTCACCATATGAACTGTGGCAGAAGTTTTCCTGGATGTCAGTCTCTCCTTCAGCAGCCAGACTGCAGGCATCACAGATAACACTCCCTGGGGGATGGACAAGAGAGGGGATTAAATGACTGTGAGTGTCTGCAAGTGGGGTGTAAAAAAAAAAATCTTAAATGTGGTGCAACTGTTGTCTTTGAGCAGAAACTCCAGAATACCAGCATGCAAACCACTTTAAGGTTAGACTTGGATAAAATAAAACTTCATTGATTCAGTTGTTACAGCAGCACAAAAAACAGGCCAAAGAGGAAGCAGATGAAATGTTTTAAATTAAATAAATGTAAGAAAATTATAAAATAACTTTCAAAAGCTATATGCATTTTATACCACAAATCACAAACCTTAGGCCATATATGTACATGATTTGTGCTACAGCCTGACTGATTATGAACCCTTGAGGCAATACCAATATCACTATTAGAGAATTACAAAATGTGTTTTTCCATAACACTTTCCAAATGAACTCAAACATATGTTTAGCATACTGACGTTTCTCGTTACTTATTGGCAGAAATAAGCGGATACTGAGATGTTTGTGACAATAGTGGCATACTGACACCAGTTGCCTCTAATTTGTCTAATTATACAAAAACATGCATGCAGGGATAATAATAGTGGTGGAGTGCACTTGAAGAGTCTAACTGAGGTAGTAGGCCTATTGTGACTTTATGGGGTACTGCAGAAGGTAGTGAAAGTTATACATAGTTACACAGATATAATATCAGGCCCAAACATACAAATATGTATAATGTTCTCAAGAGTGTCACAATTAAAATAAAAACTACTTGCTGGTGAAAATGCTGAGTGTAGCATGATTTTTCTCAGGTAGTATGAGGAGTGAGAATTGAATAACCCGTCCACTGACCTTTCAACGCCTCCTCGCGCCTGACCTCCTCCGCCGTCCGCCCCTCGTGCTCTCCGGTTGCCGGGATACAGAGTTCGGTCCCGCGCGGGAAACGGGTGCAGTTGAACATCTCCGGCCAGGGGAACCCGAACGCGCTCATCACGGGCACGCAGCCGTCCCGCACGGCCTCACACAGGCTCCTGCAGGGGCTGACCGGCCCGCTGAGCTCCGGCAGACACACCGGAGCGAACAGCGAGCACAGGAACTTCTTGGTGTCCCGGTGGCACAGCTTGGAGATAAGGGGCAGCCACGCCGCCGACTGCTGCTGGGCCTCCCTCAGTGTATCGTGGCCGAGTAAGTTGGGGACCCGCATGTGCCTGTAGCCGATCCCGTGGCACAGAGACAGGGTGCTCGGGATGGGTTTACACACCGAGCGGACCGAGGAACGGAACCTGAGCGACGGTGGGCCGAGCTGGGCAGGAACCGCGGTGTCAGAAGCATGAGAGACTTCAAAGAACAAAATGAGGCTGAGAATAGACACAAACATTGTTGTTTTTGTGCCAGCAAGAACAAAGTGAAGTCTACAAAGCTGCTGCACTTCTGCCTGGACTTGACCTGCCTGTAGGTGTAAACAAAGAGGTGTGGTGGAAACGGGGGGTTAATGAGAGGGCAGGCGCCTCCCAGTCATCATCCCACCCCAGCAGACTGATGTCTGCCTCCACATTTCACAGTGCCAGCGGGGGCGTACTGGATGTGTCGGTAGCTTGGCATTCATGTCGTACACTGCAAACTTTGGGGTAAACACAGTAGAGAAAAAGTGCACTAATGCAGTAAAGTAGCGACATAATCATCAATTTCTGTGTACTGTGTAAAGCCAGACTTTAAAGCATATTCAATACATACATTTAGCGTTTTCAGAAGTAATTCTCAGTCCACATAATTTCAAATAGTGACTTCTGCATAAACTGAACATTTGTTCTTAATGCTATTTGTATAATCTTGATTCCCTGACTAGCTATGCTTTTCTCTCAGCAGAATCCAGGTCTATGCACACATAACATCAGCATTTGAAGCAGTCATGTGCTGTATTTTGTGCTTTTTTTAAAAAACAAACAAACAAACAAACAAACAAATCATTCATTTCATTCTTTCATTCATTTCATTTTATACAGTATGTCACGCCATTTTACAAGTCAGAAATTCTGCAGCAAAAGCATGGTTATGCTTGTAGGTATATGAACCCTTTTCTCTTTTTTGCATACTTATTGCAAAATACACAGATTAAAAGTAATATGGTAAAAATTCAAATGCTTTGTAGCCATGATGACTTCAATCAACAGATTTTCAGTTTTGAAGAAGGGAGAAACATGTATAAAATAGACAGTACAGTTGCCTATAAAGTTTACTTGTGTTTCCAAGAAACTGAGAAACTTGGAAGTAATTACATCGTAAAAGCATTTTAGCATGTACAAGTATCTCTTGTAAAAGCAGCATGAATAGGACGCTGTGTGATTTGGTGTATGAAGAGCTTTGGAAAACATTAACTTCTGTATTGAGAAATTAGGTATTAGGACTGCAGTGTGTCAGAGGAACAGTGTGTGTGGTTTCTCTGTCATCATACTCAGCCAAAGGGTGTCAGAGACCCTTTCATCTTTTTCCAGGGAGAAACGTGCCTCATCCTGTTCCCTTCTCCTTCTGCTGTCTATTTCATTTTGCTCAGTAGCTGCCTATTGAAATAAGACAGCTCGAACTATTTGCAATGTTTGCATCTCACTAAATTTGATTTGAAAACAGTACTTGTGCAGGTGGAATGGCTATGTGCTTGAGTACAGTGTGGTGTGTTATTACTGCATGTCACACAAACAACTGTAGCTGGCTACTTTTCAGAGTAAGTGAAGTATTTTAGATTTATTTCAAGAACATAAAAATAGTATGGAGGTTAAACAACAACAACAGGCTACTGAGTATGACCAATATCAAAACACTAAAGCTAATGCATCAATAATGTAACTGTCCATAAGCATGGCTGAATTGAGCTTGTAGTGCTCTGGAGCAAGAATTTGTTGTTGAGCCCTTATTGCCCACCCACCTACCACCCTCTGCAAAATTGTGTGTGTACCTTTTCACGTCCAAATTCCCACTAAATCCAGTGACACAGCAGATTACACGTGGCAGCATTATTATATGTCCAGAGCGAGGGGCCAGCCAGTACATCTTTGTTGAGATCATGTTTTTGGTTAGCTTGTGGTAGTTTCATTAAATACAGTTCAACTAAATATGCACTGCACATTCACAATGCAAACTGCAAATCTGCTTTTAAGGGGCCCCTTTCTCAAATTCTCAAAGCCATTAACATGCAGTTTGGCCTTTTCCACAAGTGGCAATTTAATTATCTAAAAATTTAATCTTGTTTTAATTTTGTTTTAATAGGACACGTTTATGCTCTTGTCACACTGATGCTTATGCTTTATTTTGTCTCTTTTTTTTGTCTTTTTTTAAAAAACAAATATCACGTTTGAAAATTCCT
>JAPZEA010000026.1:26301189-26314773 GCA_029783685.1 Heniochus monoceros
TTTCTAACTCTACACTATGCAGTGGATTTATTTATTATTCATCTTAAAATGCAAAAGAGAGCCAACAAGATCTCAGACAAAAGTCATAGTATGTGGAACATAAAGAACTTTTTCTTCATTTTGTTTATTCTTGAGTTGTTGCCTTCACTCACAGTAACATGTAGTGTGGAAGTGGAGAAATAAAGAGGATGACATGCAGCCAAGGACGTGGTCATGCTGTGGACAATGAAGGTTGAAAACGCTGTTTTATACAGTAGTGAGTTCAACGGGGACCTTGACACTGCCACAAGAACCATCTGCCCTCCCATGATATAATTCTTGGGCTGGGTCAAAAGTCACCCGGACCATACTGTTGAGGTATTTCTAAGAAATATATATCGGCATTTGATACATGGTTTATAACACATTGTAATGTTGTTGCAAACAGATGCCCAATAAAGACATTCAGTTAAGCCTTTCGGATGAGAGGTGAAACGTCTTCTTGAACCTCAAGCAAGTCCAGTTGCCTTTGTATAGCACTTAGATTTCCACTGTCTAGCTGTCTTCTTCTTTCCCATTGCTGGCACACAAACAGGCGAGCAATAATACTATTATAAATCTAATAATTCTTAATATATCAGCTGAGCAAGTATTTATTAAAAGCATCAATATATTAAGTAAGAGCATCACTGCTATAACATGTACAGCAAAGATTAATCATGCTCTTAATGAGGACCCTGCAACATCTGTTGGAAATGACTCAGTGAATATCGAGCAGCACATTTAAAGGAAGACCTGCCAAGCTCAGAATGAATGGAATGAAACCTTATGTGCAGGCTGATTTTGGACCGTCCCTGACACCTTGTTTTCGGCTGAATTAAAACACGAGGGCGACGCAAATGGATGCTGTGAGCTGATAACGTGTCTCTGCTTGCACTGTGCTTCTTTTTCTATGTTACACTGCAGCGGTACCAGGCATTCATACAATCTGACAAGCCTCAAAGGCGATATCGTACACATTTAGGCTGTTCCTCAAACACGGCAGCGTGGTTGGCAGGTGTATTAGTTATGATGGTTTGTGACAGTTTAAAGCGTGGCGAGGCCAGACGCGCAGATTGCTTAAGAATCTTAAACTACAGAGAACAGGGCAGCAGCATCGCCATGCCTGATGTGATTCATTGCTGATGCATCCAAAATGTGGATATATGCAATCTAAAAAATGTGGATGTGAATTATTCTTACCACGGACAAAGAAGAAGAGGCAGTGTTATTTTTAATATCTTTGATTCAATATGAAATGGCACCTGCCTGAAAACTTATACAGCAGTAGGCTATGCAGATACACTATACAACTTCTGTATTAAAGTCGCTAAAAATCGATATGGCTGTCATAAAACTTTCTTCCCTGTGTCTAGGTGCAGCCTGTCCCTCCCTCCTCTCTGCTACAATCACAAGCCCTCTCTAAGCAATCTGTTTTCCTGAAAACATTTCAGCACTGAAAGAAATGTTAGACTCAACCCTTTCAGTGCTGCCTGAAAATGTGACAGTCTGCAAAACATGAAACAGTAACATGCCAGTGGCAAACCAAACACTGCCAATTTAAGAAGAAGAAGTGTGCGCTGACAGTAAAGTCACCCAAGGCGACTAATACAAACGCTAGCAGGTAACGCTACTTACAAAGCACACTTGCCCAGAGTTCCTCCTGCTTCAAGGCAATAATTGAAGAATGTTACATAGACTTCATTGATCTCTATCATCCTGTAATTTGTTAGTCTAATGTTAGCTAACATTATCTAGCACACTGCAGATTTGTTGGACACAATCAACAGATAAAACCCAAGAAACTTACCAGTTGACCAACATGTTGGCTCGTGCTCGCCGTGTCTCCAGGATGAATGGATGGAAGAGCGTCGGGCTTCAGTTTAAGTTATATGGCAAAACAGCACTCTGGAAAAAGGCTACTGGAGGCTACAGTTTGGCTCTCAGATTTTCAGATCCTTTGGTAATACATGAAAGCTAATTATTTCTCATTTTACAGCTTCGCAACAGAGAGCAGAACACATCTCTGTCATCATTTTGAAAATAGTGAAGCTTAACTTGCAAAATACTGATGCGCAGCTACACCAAGCTTCCACTCTGATACATCTCTTTTCATAGCCTCATCCAACAAGCTGACCTTCCTTATGTTCCTTATGTAAGCTTATTGAAGGAAGAATGCACTGCATTTGTAAGTGAAAGAAACTGTATTGAGAAACTGACCTTTACCTGAACACTATGAGGTAAATGTCTATAGCTATATGATATGATAAATATCTAAAATGGGCTGCTTATGTGTGCTTACAAGATGTAACCCACTGCATATGTAACTCAAAATCCCCTTTCCTGTAACAAGTGTAAAGTTGCTCACGTCAACCTCCTCTTTTTGCATGAAAATGCAAATAAAAATGAAGTTGCAAAAACAAAAAAAAAAAAAATCTATGTACAAGTGCAAAACGTAATCACCAGAGATTGTGCACATAAACAAAAAAGATATCCCTGCGTCAGATGGCACGGCACAGAGTGACAGAGCAGGCAAAGGGCTGCCACTTGCATATGTTTCCAACAATGGAAGAGTATTCCAACAGAGCTGACATCAAAGGCATCATCTGAAGGCATTTGGAGAAGCCTCTGATTCAATTTGAAAAGTACTTCTCTGAGTCTGACAACTGCTTTTGTGACACCAAATGGGTTCAGTTTCCTTTTGGTGACAATCTAACAGTGGGGTCAAGAAGAACAGTGACAGCAAAGGATCCATTGATTGAATTATCTGCAGTGGCAGATATGAAATCCAGCCCCCCTCTTGTCTGGTGGTGGGGCGGCGACACGGCGGTTACCAGGCCTGACATCAAAAGCAATAAAGTCACTTTGCTGTTTACGACGATGTATCTGTGACAGTTGACTCTCCACCCTTGTGTACAAGGAGAACAAATATAATTACATGCTTCAACAAGAAGATAGCGAGCCTGTGTCAAGCAGGGGTGAGTGTTGTTCAGTGTGTTGAGATTTCCCACTAACAGCATAGAAAAACTTGTTTCTATTAACGAACGTGATGGAGCTTCAGGGATTGCTTTCGAGTCAAAGTGGAGGTTGAAAACACCTGTGAAAAACCATCGGCTGCTGCAAAAGTGAAGTGCTGGTGTTTTGAATGACTGCAAGCATCGCAACAGGCGGCAATAGCAGGGCCTATTTTCAATGTAATCCTCACGGCCATATCAGCAATAAAAGATATAAAATAGAGCTTGCGCATTCAGATCAACGTGAGGAAAATAGTCAGTGTAAATAAGCTGATTTCCATGGTGTTAAAGTCACAGCCAACCTTAACACCTCCATCATTGCGCATGTGTTATAATCTGCCTCTGCTATCAAACAGCAAGGATAAACCATCTCCCTAATCCATGTTTAATTTCCTGTCCCACTGTGATGTATATAAGCCCTTTTTCTGCCATCACTGGTCATTATCTGCTGCTGATTAAAGCACCAAAAGGAATATGGCGGATTATGGAAAAGCTGTTGGTAAATGTAGTGGCTGCAGTAAAATATATAGACATGTGAGATCAGCAGTGATTGATGTGCACTCTATGGACTTGTGTATGACTTTTCAGAATCAGTCGTGTGTGGTCACCAGTTCGTTCAAAGTGGGGTTGAAAGGTTGAGCTTTTCTGTGTTTGAAGTTTTGGTCTGTGTGGAAGCAGAAACGGTAAAGCAGTCAATGAATCTCTGTCTGACTCTTTCATTACGGCCCGTCGACGTGCTGCACAACACCTCAGACGATAAGTATGGAGATTTGATTTTTGATTGTCCCAAAATGATCCATCATTGATGGGTGATGTTTGCCTGCTGTACGGTGTGATGTTTGTTGTTTGCCGGTTCATTAAACCTCGCTGGAGAACGCCGATCATTACCCTATTAAGTGTTAGCCTGTGTGTGTGTGTGTGTGTGTGTGTGTGTGTGTGTGTGTGTGTGTGTGGTAGCATGCTAGAGTGGGCAGGACTTTCCATGCGTGGTTATGACTTCTTGAAAGACTTCATCAATGTCAGCTTAGCAGATCCAGACCCCCACCCCCGACCCCTCGCCTGCCACTTTTCATTTCTTCAACCAGGAGCCAAGAAAACGTCTCGCTCCTCGAAACTACCTTGAAAACCCCGGAAAGAGCAATTCCCATATCTGCAATTTCTGAATTACCTTATCCTAAATCATTCAATTTGATACCACCTCATCCATTTCATGTATTGCTCATAATTGCTCACCTAAAGTACAAATAAATGATGCATATCTCCATGTAGGAACAGCAAGCTGCACCTTCAGCTCATACCCGTCTCCTCCCGTACATGTATTTATATCCTATAGGAGAAGCAGAGCAGTAAAATATTTTAAAGAACTTTTAAATCACTTAAGCCGGGAATAAATCATCAGGCTGCCCTCTTAGCCTGTGGCACATTGGCAGCGATTAAGATAATATGCCTGAAAAAGGAGCACCATTGCCCCTTCCAAAATGGAACCAAATCTCTGGTGAATGTGGAAAAAGACAGCCCCGGGCGGCGGCAGGAACAACCGTGGAAACCTGAAAATGTCTCATCCAGGGCTGAAAATGTGAAGTCTCTAAGCCTCCCTGTCTCTGAGAAAAAAAGAGGGGGAGGGGGAGTTTCTTTTATATGAAGTAGCATTAAAAACACAGAGTTGTCGCCATTTCACTGCTCTTGTTTTCCACTTGTAGTCTTTATTTTTACGGGACAGCCTGGCTGCGAAGGTCGGCTCCAGGGGTTTGGCGACAGAGAGGCAGAACAGGAGCGAATGGATGGCGAGCGAGGTCCCTCGTGGGGCCTTGGCTCTGCCGCGTCGACCGAAGGACCCCGGAGCTGCCGCCGTGATTGGACAATTCACTGAAAAACAGGACTCCCAGGATAAGAGCGTGTGGTCTGGGGCTTGGACCAGGACTATCAGGGACATGAAGTTCAGAGTGTTGGACAAACTTGGACGGAAGAGGTTGAGATCCTGACTCTGCATTTATTTGTTTGCAGACTGAAATGAACTGCTAATCACAAGCAGTGTCGGCTCACTGTTCCTTGGCATCGGAAATGTGAACTACACAGTATTTTTATTTTAACGATCAATGTAAATTATATTAAAACCTGGCAGATTTCAAGGAGCTACTGCCTGTTCTGATGTCTTTAATGAAGTTTGAGTGGTTGCCCTTTGTTAATGGCATTAGAAGTTGCCTTTTAATATAACCACAGTGAAAGCAAAGATAGTGATCCATCAAAAACATGTCACAGGGCCATGTGTGCTCCTTTGACTGTGAAGTAGTTGTTTTATAGCACAGTTAGACCAAAAATATTCATATTCAGGGTGCCCTAGTTCACAGAGCCCTGAACCCAACTACTTCTATTCTTCATGACTGTATTCTTGTCCAAGACATACAAGGAGGCCACTGAGACTCACTTATATTCCTTGGCACTGGTCCTCCTCCAAGCCCGACGTCAGGACCACAAATTTATACGACGTACCAATTGCAATGGCACAAACGTCTGTACGGAGACGAGGATAAGCAATTAAAGGCGCTGCTCAGGTCCCGTGGGAGCATGGCGCCGAGGTACCTGAGCAAGCAGGGAATTTACTACCCGAGGTCAAAGGTCAGGGTCGCACAGGGGTGATATTTGGAATCAAAGGTACAGATGCAGCCGCTGCGGGAATAACATGACCTCTCATGGGAGGTCAGCAGAGAGACGAGGGTCGTAAATTCCAAAAGAAACGAAGGAAATAATGGAGTAAATATTAGGATATTTTACAGAGTGTGAACCAGCGCCAGTGTATATTGTTGTTAAGTTCAGGTAATTACTACCTCCCTGCCTCCTGCTGTTTCCACTGACGGTACCTGCACATTTATCACTAACCAGCAGCAGCAGCTGGCCTCAGCCTGGGCCTGGTCTGACTGCAGAACAGACAAACAGATGTGACTGATTGATGTACGTTTTATCTCTTTGTGCAAACAGCAGATGCAAAATTATGGGGACCAATAATAATTAAAGATGCATTGAAAAGTGAAACTACTTATCTCATTTTTCAACTCTCTAACAACCGTCCCCTAAACACTGACTTTCATATACAGCTAATCGGCATCAGCAGATATCTTTTGGAGGAAACAAAATGCCATCAGATCACTTTATTTCTGAACAGAAAAATAAAAAACCTTTATACAGCCAATGTTATATAGTCATACTAAACAAATTTACCATGTATTTCATTAGTTCTCCTACAGTATCCATTTTACTGGCAGCGAAAGCATGATTAACATTTTTTAGGGTTTGATTTGGGAAAGATTGTTGGTTCAATACAAAAAAAATCCCAAAATAGATTGTTTAATCAAAACCACAATCTTTCCCCAACCATAACAAAGTGTTGCAGTAGCCTGAATCTAAAAATATACAAGAGGCAGGACCTCGGTCACTGGTGGTTCTTGTAAAACCATCCAACCTGACCACCTTCCTCAAACACTCTAAGAACGCCTCCTCTAATAATCCAATAAGATATATTTAATATCGTATAATAACCCAGCAGCAACCATATCACCGTGTTGACTGGATGTGATGTGTGATGACAGAGGAGTTAATAAAATAGCGGTTAATTGAATATCTAGTTCAGCATCAACTTTGCTGCTGCAGTCGTCTTCTGGTTGACATGACTGTCGTGACTTCAGAGACATTTGACCTTCGCCTCAGCTTTGCAGTGTTTGACCAGCAGTGGAGTCAGAGCACAGTCCAAAGCAGCTAAACAAGTGAGTTAAATTAAGATAAATACCATTCGCATTATTGCTTGAGTTTAATGGAGGTGAAATGACCGTAATTTTTATAAGTGGAGTTTTAGTGATTACAGAAGGCAACTTAAATCCCTGATAGACAGTAGTCCAAAGCAGCTGTATGTAAATGCATATGATAATCTAAAGAAGCACTGATACACCAGCACATTCAGGCAGCTATTTCTTTGCTTATTTACTGTAGGGACATTATGTTTATTGCAGGCAGTCAAATGCATGGAAAGAGAGTCTCTAATAGAGAAGAATATACGTATACTTGATTTATTTGTGTATGTTCACCTCATTTCTACTTCTTTGAACACATTTTCTGGTTTTATGTTCCACCACATCCCTGATAATAAAAAGTCATATTAGATTTTCTTGTGGTCTTGGGCCGTAAACCTTAACCTTCCAATCATGGAAGGCTGCTCATCTGACATCATAGTGTAGTAATGCAATAACAAAATCATTATACATAAAACAGCCTTTATGCATGCATCACCGGAGCACCTGTCCAAGACAGAGTTGCGTGCAAAAGCATGGATCGCATTCAAACGCAGCCTAATCAAGTACACAGATGCGATGGTTTATTATCTGAAATGATACTTGGCAATGAAGCCATTCATCACATTTGTTGAAAATTAATTTTGCGAAAGTCAAACCTTTTATGAAATCATGCCGTGATGTTGTGCAGATTCCACATATGGCTCCCAGAACTCTTCACACGACTTTACATAGGTGTTACCGCATTACATGGCAGCACTACAGACGAATGTGATCGCATGCCAAAATAAACAGAGTCATGGTTTGATTTATTCTGAGGTGATATATTCTTAAAGCCAGCAGCTCATACAGTAACTCCATTGCCTGCTTACTGTGCCAGAGTGTTTATAACTGTGGATGCATGTGAATGCAGGCTGCAGATGGCTCTCATAGAAAAGTGACGATAAAACTTAATTATTAACATGATTAGAAACTAATCTAATCTCTATTGGCACATTATGTGGGCCTTCCCTCTCATGCTTACAGGCTGCTGCAAAGGCCCGAGATTAATTTACCTCACTCTAGTGTCACATTTGATGGGCTGAATGCCAACTTTTAGAAGCAAAGGTTATTGTTATATTGTTTTTGCTGTTGTTACAGTTTACTGTAGGTTACTTCCTGTTTATTCTGGCGCTATGATAGTCAAGGCAGTGGAGAACTTGTAAATGAAGAATGACTGAATGAATATTTACTTTGCAGGACAGATTTGTGTGCAGTGCTTTGTCTCATTTGAGCATGCATTTCTGACATGTACTCATATTGCTGCATCCTCCAGTAATATCCTGTTTAGAATTCACACAATTCCACATTTTGTTCTCAGTTATTTACAGTTAAATGTGTCCTACTGACAGCCTTTGGTGAACCAACCTCCCAGCTCATTCTGCATTTAAAATCACAGTTAGATGGCTGTAATGAACCAAACTTTACCAGAAATGCATCCTCTAAAGGCTCAGTGTTCACAAGCAAGGAAGGGTGAGATCCACCACTTTGTGAACACATGATTGTATGAAGGAAATTACTACACAGACTCCTAAAACCAGTTGGTAAACAGTATTAACGAGAGAACTGCAGTAATGGAAATATAGAATAATGGAAATTGATTCAGGATGAATATGGACGCCCCCGTTGCACCCATATGTCTGTTCTTGTGTATGTTTGTGTGTCGTGGTAAACTCAAAAACCCCAGTCAGATATCTGTGAAGAGCTGTAAACTTTGTGCACAGGCAGCTTCTTGGAACAGTTTGTCTCGTCTGATGTTGACAGTAAATGTCTTTTTGCTCCAAATGACTGAGTCATTGGCAGTTTTAGTATGCTAATTACAAATGGATTTGACTGAACTGTAGCAGACAGATTGCTGGATTCGCTCTCAGCGCTGATCCGGATGTGTGCAATTTCAACTGTTGTCTTTATTTGTTTGTTTTTTTAACAGAACTATGGTGCTACATTTATGTGCTGATGAGAAAGTCAGACATCCAGGTCTTCCAAGTCGTTGGCTGAGCAAAACTGCACTCACATGCTGTTTTGTCAGAAAATGAAACCCAGAGGACAAACGATAAACAAACAAACTTTTATGGAAGCTGCTGCTGTGGAGAAGCGTTCAGTGTTGATGGAGGTTTGTTGCCTTCCAGCTTCATCCAGGAGTTTATCCAGGAGATGATTGCTGAGCGCTGCTCTTTTCCAGCAACGCCCTGCTTCACATTCATACAGACATTATACACATTAACACCTGGGTGCTGCCCAGTAAAACCACAGTTTTCTCACTGGTAGAAATTGGAGAAATAAGGTGTGTTTTGCTGAGCCTCAGTAGACATTGCTAAAAAAGGGGGAAACATTACCTGTTTATCTGATTTGTCCAGATTTTTCAGCCAGACCTGTGTAGAAATCAATCATGTGTTTGCATTATGCCTCTAAAGTAAAACTAAATGGCCCTTAATCACACGCAGGCTTCTGCACATGTTGACGTCTCTTGGTCAAAGCCTCTGTGCCAAGTTATTGTTTGAGCAGGTAAAAACAACAGGCCAGCAGTCAATAGCAGGAAACGAAGGCCTGGCTGGCCTCGCAGCACACAGCTTTTCAACAGCGGAAGCGATATTAAACACATAAAGTCGCAGAGTTATATTTCAGCACAATATTTGTCGAGTCACGTCGGGCAGACGAATGCTCTCCTTCATCACAAAGCCAAGAACGACACAACCTTCCAAGAACTTATGAGATAAACATTAACGGTTACTTGATGCACAGAGATGCTCTGTTTCACACACTAACAGCCAACATACAGCGATGCTCTCACAGTCATCTCCATGCAGAGATGTCCAAACAGTGTCTGAGCAGTGAGGGAAGAGGGACATTAGCACCAATGTTCTACATACGAGACAGTGACACACAAGAATATAACAGGATACAAATGTACCTTATTCACCACACGAGGTAGAAAACTGTTTTCTGTCTTTGCACAACACACTAAAAGTGTAAGACATCATCTTGGTGGCTCATTGAATGTGTTTAAATAAACAGACAGTAGGTGGGTAGGTAGATTGGTGGATAGAGGGATAACTAGATGGATGGATGGATACTTATTTATCCCTCAGAGTAATTCACAAAAACAGTGTAGTTTACGTTGTTTCTATAACAATTCTATTTCTATGTTTCTATTCTATAAGTGGACAATTGCTAACAAGAGTAAAACTTAAGCGATAAAACATTTGCCAAGTTCATGCAAGTGTGACAATACACAGTTTTCCTCCCAAATCTAGCTCAAATTTTAACCCTACTTTCAGCAAATTTGCAAAAAAAATGCACATTATATACGCGCCTTTCCATCCACAACCGTTCCGCGAATATTACTGTTGGAGTTGGTTTATTGAGATGTGCAGTAGATGGCGCTCATGTTCATCGGTTGCCATTATACTACTGCAGAAGAAGACCAATGGCATAATTGAAATAGCACCAGTTAAAACCAAATTGGGTCAAAAAATGTAGAAAATATGGTGTAATAATTGTTCATGGCTGCTGTGGCAGAAGGGACAAAACTCCTGCTGAAACGAGCTCTTCTCCATTTTAGTCGCGTATCTCCGACCAAATGGAAGTAACGTAAAGAGTCGATGCAGCGAGCGATCAGTGTCAATTGCTATTGTGAGTGCACGGCGTGTGATGACTCTGTGGTTCCTGTCTGCGAGGCTGGTTGTGGGAAGGCAGATGACTGTGGAGGCAGTATGTGTGATGCCGGTGAATTTATTTTTGTTGGAGACGTTTGTCGGATGTGGTGAAGACGCAGGAGGGACAGGACAGCAGGATGGGTGGAATTATGCTTTCGTAAAGCAGCGACAGGAGGTGGGGAGCAGCAGACAGTGCTCTGAGGTTACAGATGACATTGATGTGTTGATCAAGACTGAGTTTATTGTCTGCAATGATTCCACGATTTCTGAAACTGCTCAGCTGTCTTTCCATTGATGGAGGTGGGGTTATTCTCAGGATAGTCTCCTTATCGCTCCACACAGATCATCATCTCTGTGAATGTTTAAGTCATTAGTTATCCCTGAAACTGTTTAGATTGCACTTTGTCGTATTTTGCAGCCAAGGCATCTTGATTTAAAGGTTGTAACCCTCAAATTTATCGCACTGTGCCACATGAGGCTCCGCTTCCTGAAAACGTGTTCTCACGGCAAAATGTAGAATACCCACTTCAGCTCCTCGTCTGATTAATCAGAAACATGTCATCAGATGTGTGGAAATTAAATCCTTTTCAAACGAGGGAGCGGGTCAGACGACTTTATGTTGCCTCACGGTAATAATATGCAAATAGAGGATTAAGTCTCGGTTAACATCAACATTTAACAAGATAAAGTGTTGCTAAAAAAGACCCAAGTTTGTCCATGAAAACCTGTGTTACTAAAAAAGGATTTGATTATGGTGTTTTCACCGTATCATTAATCTACTAAAGTGTTAAATAGCAGTGATGTACAGCACCGTAATAATAATGCCTATGTTCTGTGGATGTATTTTGAGGCACGAATCTTTATCTTGAGTATGTATGGAGTCCTGTCATGCATTGTACATACTGTATAATGATGTCGATTGGTGTCCATATATACTCTGCTCTTTGTCACAGTTACCATTCGTCTTATGAAACGTTGGATTTTCCATCTAATAAAACTTTTTTTGGAGCTATAATTCACTGCGCAAACACTTACATATTATCTAACCCAACTAGATATCGCCCTGTTTTGCACTGCAGGGATATTCCTGGTTAAAGTTTCCTGTTGGATTGTGCAAGCATTTCGGTCTGGCAGCTCTCAGATTAGGGAGGCCCGTCTCTGCTCTGTGAAACCACTTCCTGTTGTCAAACAGACAGATAGTTGCTCTCTGATTTCTGACTCTGTAATTACAGCAGCAGGGAGGAAGCTGCAAATGAGAAATAGATGAGAGCAGAAGTGTCAGCTGCGTCATGAGCGCGGTGTTCACCATCGTGTTAATTGTGCTTTCATCACGTCGGGGAGGCGATGATTACACACACTGTTAATGTAAGTGGGACTCTCAGCACTTCAGCGGGCTTCAGGAGGCCCTGCCCATCTCCCGGAAGACTCTCCGTTTGTGTTTTGGCTACGAAGTCTGATTGAAAGTGTGCGACTGTTCCAGCTTCACATTGTTTATGTGCTTCTGCTACTACGTATGCGCCCATGTTTAGGCTGAGGTGAAAGATTTCTTTATTTTCCTTTAGGCCTTGCCACGGTAGTCCGAATACCTTCATAGCTCTTTAAATCCGACGGGTGTAAAAACTGAACGTCAGTCAATGAAGCGTGGAAGCAGATCTGTCTCGATACAACGACATTCTTTATTTGGGAGTTGGCGTCTTAAGATCTGGATAGGAAACTGTACTAAAATTCAATCTAATCTAAATTTTCACATAAGAAGTCCACATCATCGCTCGCACACATTGATGGACTGGAAGGCACCAGGTGTTGTAGCTTTATAACAGGCGTGAAATGAGTCCCTTGCTGCGGAGGACCAGTTTGAGGAGGGAAAAAAAGCGATAGTCATGCAATAGCCTTGATGGTGAAGGAAATATGCCACATGATTTTATTCCTGGATTTCATCCTGATCGCTACCACAAGCGCTAATTAAATGGTTATCTCAGTGCGCCGTTTCATTTCAATTCCATCATTTCCATTTGATTTGTAACACATGGCCGAGGTATTTGTTCTTTTTTCCACCAGTATGAGAAAAAGGGAGCAGCAGGACTTCTCTGGAGCTCAGCGCAAAAGTCAGAATTTAGACCTTCTAATTGACAAAGTGTATTTTCTTTGGGAAAGTGTGTCTGTCGGGGTGTCACCAAATACACCAGGCTGTTAACACGTTAAACGTTTATGAGACACGAATAAATAGAGTGTAATGTACCTGCGTCTGACAGAGGAAGTAGTTGAGTTAATGACATCTAGCTGCTGCCGCCGCTGCTGCTCATATCGAAATGCAGTATTTGAAACCCCTGCAGGTTTCCAGCAAGAAAAAAAGACCTGAACCAAATTGACAAATTGCCTTTTTATTGGCCCCGTCTTGGTGAATCCAGTATTGTGTAACTCTCCTGTGGTAAACTCTATATGTGAGCACAGGTCAAAACCAAACTCATCCTTCTCAGTCTGTCTCACTTCATAAATCCTTCAGTTTTGCGGCGTAGGTTTGAGAATACAATAATATGTTGAGAGAGACGGTGCCAAGTGGTTTACGGCTGTCTGTCGTCAGTGATTTCAGAGACCAGATGGTGACAGGTGACAGTGAAATATGCAAGGAATATTTCCATTTGTTATTTTCTAGAAAACAGATGTGGAAAACAACAAGAAATTAGATATATATTAGTAACCTTTGTAGTATGGAGCCCCAAGGTTTCAATATTAAGAAATCATTTCGAAATAGAGGCAAGTTGTGTAAAATATTGTTTTTGTTTGAAATGCCCTTTTTCTAAATATTTCATCGTGGCATTTTCCCTATGACATTTTATATGACAGTGGTGATGTCTGTATCCTCAATTTCCACGCTAGCAAACTGTATTGGACTGTAAATTAACACAGTAGCTAAATGTTTTATTTAGCTTTATAAGGTTGCACATGCTACATGCTTAGTAAGCTAACCATCTCAGCTAATACTGAGCACTTTGTGGCTCTGTAATGTAGAGCTTATAAACGCAATAATTACATATTTTGTCAAACTTTAATTAAGACCCCAAACTTACTTTTGATATT